>JAESUZ010000481.1:1800000-2113116 GCA_017311185.1 Proteles cristata cristata | reverse complement strand
TCATAAGTTTTCTATAGTTTTCATCATACAGATCTCTTGTTTCCTTGTATATTGGTTAGGTTTATTCGAGGTATTTTATGGTTTTTTGTGCAATTGTGAATGGGATCAGTTTCTTGATTTCTCTTTCTGTTGCTTCATTGTTGGTGTATAAAAATGCAACCGATTTCTGTACGTTGATTTTGTACCCTGCAACTTGGCTGAATTCTTGGATCAGTTCTAGTAGGCTTCTGGTGGAGTCTGTCGGGTTTTCGATGTAGAGTATCATGTCATCTGCGAAGAGGAAAGTTTGACTTCCTCTTTGCCAATTCTGATGCCTTTGATTTCCTTTTGTTGTCTGATGGCTGATGCTAGGACTTCCAGCACTATGTTAAACAGCAGTGGTGAGAGTGGACATCCCTGTCGTGTTCCTGATCTCAGGGGGAAAGCTCTGAGTTTTTCCCCGTTGAGGATGATGTTAGCTGAAGGCTTCTCATAGATGGCTTTGATGATGTTTAAGTAGGTTCCTTCTATCCCAACTTTCTCGAGAGTCTTTATTAAGAAGGGATGCTGTATTTTGTCAAATGCTTTTTCTGCATCTATTGACAGGATCATATGGTTTTTATCTTTTCTTTTATTAATATGATGTATCACATTGATAGATTTGCGAATGTTGAACCAGCCCTGTAACCCAGGAATGAATCCCACTTGATCTTGGTGGATGATTCTTTTGATATGCTGCTGGATTCGATTTGCAAGGATCTTGTGAGAATTTTTGCATCCGTATTCATCAAGGATATTGGCCTGTAGTTCTCTTTTTGCTGGATCTCTGTCTGGCTTGGGAATCAGTGTGATGCTGGCTTCATAAAATGAGTCCGGGAGTTTTCCTTCGCTTTCTATTTTTTTGAATAACTTGAGAAGAATTGGGATTAATTCTGTTTTAAATGTCTGGTAGAATTCCCCAGGGAAGCCATCAGGTCCAGGGCTCTTATTTGTTGGGAGATTTTTGATCACTGATTCAATTTCTTCACTTGTTATGGGTCTGTTCAGGTTTTCTATTTCTTCCCGTGTGAATTTTGGTAGTGAGTGTGTGTTTAGGAATTTGTCCATTTCTTCTAAGTTGTCCAATTTGTTGGCATATAATTTTTCATAGTATTCCCTGATAATTGCTTGTATTTCTGAGGGGTTGGTTGTAATAAGTCCATTTTCATTCATAATTTTGTCTATTTGGGTGCTCTCTCTTTTCTTTTTGATAAGTCTGGCTAGAGGTTTGTCAATTTTGTTTACTTTTCAAAAAACCAACTCTTGGTTTCATTGATCTGTTCAATTGTTTCTTTGGTCTCGATGTTGTTTATTTCTGCTCTAATTTTTACTATTTCTCTTCTTCTACTGGGTTTAGGGCGTTCTTGTTGCTCTGCCTCTAGTTCCTTTAGGTGAGCTGTTAGATTTTGGACTTGCGCTTTTTCTAATCTCTTGAAATAGGCCTGGAGAGCAATGTACTTTCCTCTTAGGACTGCCTTTGCCGCATCCCATAGATTTTGAATTGTTGTGTTTTCATTTTCATTTGTTTCCATATATTTTTTAATTTCATCTCTAATTGCCTGATTGGCCCATTCATTCTTTAGAAGGGTGTTCTTTAACCTCCATGTTTTTGGAAGTTTTCCAGACTTCTTCCTGTAATTGATTTCAAGTTTCAAAGCATTGTGATCTGACAGTGTGCATGGTATGATCTCTATTCTTTTATATTTCTTGAGGGCTGCTTTATGTCCCAGTATGTGATCTATCTTGGAGAATGTGCCATGCGCACTTGAGAAGAAAGTAAATTCCCTGGCCTCAGGATGTAAAGTTCTAAATATATCCATCAGGTCCATCTGGTCCAATGTATCTTTCAAGTCCATTATTTCTTTACTGATTTTCTGTCTGGTTGACCTATCCATTGCTGTAAGCGGAGTATTAAAGTCCCCTGCTATTAGCACATTCTTATCTATAAGCTTGTTTCTGTTTGTGATTAATTGTTTTGATATTTAGGTGCTCCCATATTCGGTGCGTAGACATTTATGATTGTTAGTTCTTCCTGATGGATGGACCCTGTAATTATTATGTAGTGCCCTTCTTCATCTCTTGTGATTGTCTTTAATTTAAAGTCCAGTTTGTCTGATATAAGTATCGCTACTCCGGCTTTCTTTTGATTTCCTGTAGCATGATATATATTTCTCCATCCCCTTACTTTTAATCTGAAGGTATCTTCCCGTCTAAAATGAGTTTCTTGTAGACAGCATATAGATGGATTTTGTTTTTTAATCCATTCTGCTACCCTATATCTTTTGATTGGAGCATTCAGCCCATTTACATTCAGTGTTATTATTGAAATATGTGGGTTTAGAGTCTTTGTATCTTTTGTAGGGTTCATGTTTGTGGTGGTGTCTCTGGAATCTTTGTTCCTTGCAACCTTTCCTTCAGAGCATTCCCCTCACGATTTCTTGTAGGGCTGGCTTCGTGGTGACAAATTCTTTCAATTTCTGTTTGTTTGGAAAGGTTTTTATCTCTCCTTCTATTTTGAAGGACAGGCTTGCTGGATAGAGGATTCTTGGCTGCATATTTTTACTGTTCATCACATTGAAGATCTCTTGCCATTCCTTTCTGGCCTGCCACGTTTCAGTAGATAGGTCTGTCACCACTCTGATGGGTTTCCCTTTGTATGTGAGGGCCCTTTTCTCCCTTTTCTCCTAGCTGCTTTCAAAATTCTCTCTTTGTCCTTGTATTTTGCCATTTTTATGATGATATGTCGTGCAGAAGATCGATTCAAGTTACGTCTGAGAGGAGTCCTCTGAGCCTCTTGTATTTCCACATTGACTTCCTTCCCCAGGTCGGGAAGTTCTCTGCTATAATTTGTTCCAGGACTCCTTCAGCACCTTTCCCTCTCTCTTCCTCTTCTGGGATTCCTATGATACGGATATTGTTGCGTTTGACTGTGTCGCTGAGCTCTCGAATTCTTCTTTCCTGTTCCTGGATCAGTTTGTCTCTTTTTTGTCAGCTTCTTGTTTTTCTATAATGGTGTCTTCTAAATCACTTATTCTCCTTTCTGCCTCTTCAAGCCGTGCATTGGAGGCCTCTAATTTATTATGGATCTCATTTATCGCATTTTTTAATTCTTCATGCCTATTTTTATTTTCCATTCTGTCTGTAGCCATAGTTTCTTTGATGTCGCCTATGTTTTTTTCAAGCCCTGCTATTAATTTCACCATTATTATTCTAAAATCTTGTTCACTTATGCTGCTGATATCTGTTTTGAGCAGTTCATTAGCTGTCATTTCTTCTTGGAGTTTCTTTGGAGGAGAGCTCTTTCGTTTCGTCATTTTAGTTAGCTTTCGGCTCTTGTTGGTTTTAAAGACCTGTTATGCTCTCTGTTTCTATGAGCACTGCTATATCCAAGAAACTCTTTGACTTTCCAGGGCCTATCCTTTCAGAGATTGTTTTTTGAATGGTATCCCTCGGTCACTCTGTTGGGACCTTAGTTATTTTATTTTCCTATTCGTAGTGATATTTGGGACTCTTCACCTTGTGTACTCTAGCTTGTTTCTTGAGGTAGCCCTCTCAGGCAGGGATGTGCATGGCGTGATCCGATGCCTCAGGCGGGGGTTCTGCCTTGGCGATTGTGGGAAGGAGAGTGACGGTGCTCCAGTCCCTTCTTGAACCCCGCGCTGCAGCTCGGTTTTTTTTTTTTTTTGGCGTGTCAACTCCCCGTTCCGGGGACGCAGCCGAAGTTGGTTGCACTCTTCAACCCAGGCCAGTTCCAATCTCCAAATCCCAGCCCGCGCCCCGCTGAAGTTGCCTTAGACACAGCTTCCCAGACAACCCCCTCGGGCTATTCCAGGCTCCCTGCTGAGCTCTGGGGGCGGAGTCAGGATCGCTGCTTTCTTCTCTGGTCGGCTCTGGTGCGCATGCGCGGGGGCTTGCCTGCAGTGTCCGCGCAGCCTGAGCCCGCTGGAGTGAGGAAAACCGGGTCTCTCTATGGCTCGTCACCCGAAACACGAACTCACAGGCAAATTTCCCAGTTTTTAGCTTTTTGCCTTCCCCCTCGAGTTCCAGCCACCCAGGAGCGCAGACGCCTGGTGTCTGCGCGTCTCCTTCAGGGGTCCCAGCCGCCCTGGAGCTACAATGGCGGCAGGCGCGCCGCCGCTGGAGTGAGGAAAACCGGGTCTCTCTATGGCTCGTCACCCGAAACACGAACTCACAGGCAAATTTCCAGTTTTTAGCTCTTTGCCTTCCCTCTCGAGTTCCAGCCAGCCAGGAGCGCGGATGCCTGGTGTCTGCGCGTCTCTTTCAGGGATCCCAGCCGCCCTGGAGCTACAATGGCGGCAGGCGCACCCGCTCCGCTTTAAAACCCCACCTCCAGGAGCGGCACAAAGAAGCAGTTTGTGTGCTCAGCCTCCCCCAGGACCAGTTGTCGCGAGGGGACCTGGTGTGCAGATATTTGGCAAGTACGGTCTTTCTATGCACCGAGCGGAGATTTTTCTGTCTCGGACTCTCTCCTTTTCCCCTCTCACTCCCCGTAGAGGGTAGAGGGGGATCGCCTCCCACCCTGGAGGCTCCGATCCTGGGCTGATTTTACCTTCCCCGGTTCGCACTCACGTTAGAAGGCTTTCTCAGTGGATTCTGCGTCCTTTTTTCTCCCAGTCTCTCAGGTTTTGTATGGTTTCCAATGGCTTCAGATCTTTTCTGTGTGATGTATGGGCGCGAGTGCAAGTACGGAGCTCCTTACTTCTCCGCCATCTTGCCTCCCTCCAGAGGTTGAATTTCAAATATTATCCTAATTTGCATTCTTGGTATGAATCCCATTTGGTCATAATGCATCATCATTTTTATCGTGGATGAATTTAATTTGAGAATATTTTGTTAAGACTTTTGTGTTAGGATATTTGTTTGAAATTTCCTTTTCTTATAATTTTGTTATTTAGTTTTGGCATCATGGTATTGCTCTCCTACAAAAGGAGTCAGCAAATATTCCCCTTTTTTCCGTTCGCTGAAAAGTTTTGTGAGATGGGTATTATTCTTCCTTGTAGGTTGGCTAGAACTCACCTGTGAAGCCATATGAAGTTAAAGTTTATTTGGGGGGAGGTTTTAATTTATTAATTCAATGTATTTAAATATATGCTATAGTTACTCATACATTTACTATTTCAGTTACTCATACTTTTTTTTTTTTTAATGTTTTATTTATTTCTAGGAGACAGAGAGAGAGACAGTGTGAGCAGGGGAGGATCAGAGAGAGAGGGAGTCACAGACTGAAACAGCTCCAGGCTCTGAGCTGGCAGTCAGCACAGAGCCCAACGCGGGGCTCAAACCCAGGAACCGCGAGATCATGACCTAAGCGAAAGTCGGACCCTTAACCGACTAAGCCACCCAGGCGCCCCGCTCATACATTTTTTATTAAAAAAATTTTTACATTTATTCATTTATTATTGAGAGACAGACAGAGCATGAATGGGGGAGGATCAGAGAGAAAAGGAGACACAGAATGTGAAGCAGGCTCCAGGCTCTGAGCAAGCTGTCAGCACAGAGCCCGACGCAGAGCCCAAACCCACAAAATATTAGATCATGACCTGAGCTGAAGTCAGATGTTCAACCTACTGAGCCACTCAGGCGCCCCCAGTTACTCATACATTTACTCTTGCACTGAAATAGTTCAGGTAAAGGTGTCCTGGCTTGCATTATTTCAGAGGGAAGAACATTAGGCATTATTACTTTGTTTCTTGGTTTTTAAGTTGTCATTTTTCCTCTGGATGCTTATCTAATAATCTCTTTACCTTTGACTTACAGCAATTTCATTATCATGTGTCTAGTTTCCTTTCTTTATTCTTGCTCTTTGTTGAGTGTCTTGGATCTGTGAATTTATAATTTCCATCGAATTTGGTAATTTTTCAACTATTATTTTTTTAATATTCTTTTATGCTTCCTCTCTGGGACTCCAATTACACATATGTTAGATTGCTTTATATTGCCTTATAAGTTACTTATGTTATGAGCATTTTTTCTCAATGCTTTTCTTTCTCTGCTTCAATTTGGATCATTTCTAATGCTCAACCAAGAATTCACTGGTCTCTTTTTCTACAGTGTTTAGTATCCTATTAAGGAAGTCCATTTAGTGAATTTTTCATTTCAGATATAATTTTTCAGTTCTGGAGGTTTCATTTTGCTTTTCCCTCCTTATCTTTAATTTATCTCATTACTTTTGTGTTTTCCTTTAAATCCTCAAATATTTGTATATTCGCCTTTTAAAAAGCCTCTGTCCACTCTCTCAACTCTTTCTATATGTTCTGTTATTGTTTTTACTGTTTTTTGTTTTGTTTTGTTTTTTTTACTGGTTAGGGGTTACATATCCAGCAATTTTTGGTGTTGAGTGTCCCAGTGGTGTTGGAGATTAGGATTGTAACATTGTTTAGTGTCTAGATTTTGTTGTCTTCCTTTAAAGAGTGGTCAATTTTGTTTCAGCAGCCACCAAGTTGCTTGTGAATCAGTCTGATCCTTTAGAGACTTTAAATAATTTTAAAAGATGAACCTAGAATAGCCTTTACCCTTAAGGTGGTTTTTCCATATTTCTAAAGTATGACCCAGAAGAGGTCTCTACAAAATGCCCCAAGGTTCAACAAACTCTCTCCATGCTGGCTGTTTGGAACTTGGCTATTTCCCAGACCCATGTGAGCTCCAGAAATGGTTCATTTCAGATTCTCAGTATTTGTTATTTGCCTGGCCTCATAGAGTTTCTTTCCGAGCATGTGAAGCTTAGTACTTGATGGAAGACTCAAGGGGATCACTGCAGATTTCTGAATCCCTTTTCCTGTATAGATTCCTTTTGTGTGGTATTCTAGTCCACAAATTCCAGCTGTCTCTACCTACTCAAATTTTGATCTCTGCCTCCTCAATTCAGCATGACTACTATGCTGTGCTTTGACTGATTCTCCCTGTATTATAGCTTTGGAAATACTTTCAGACCAAATACTGAGCCTATCACAAGGCTCATCTAGTTTGCAGCTCTGTTTTTGGGGATCACATTCAAGCACTGCCTGTTTTCAAATGTCTAAAAATGATAGTTTCATTGCTCATGTCTTGTTTTCTAGTTATTTACCACAGGAAGGCAGGGCTGATATCAGTTACTCCATCATGGCCATTGATATGTTTTTAACTTGCTTACCTAACAGAATTCTCATTTTGGTTATATTTCTCCTAGATAAATCACCAAAGAGAGATAAAACATTACAAAAAGTTAAGATATACTACCTCTGTATAATAACATTAATTCACCTGTCTAATAATTCTTTCCATACAGGAAATAAGATTAATGGATTTTACGTAATCACAATGAACCCATGCTAACCTAAAGATACCCCTCTTTTGGGGTGCCTGGGTGGCTCAGTTGGTTGAGTGTCCGAATTTGGCTCAGGTCATGATCTCACAGTTCATGGGTTCGAGCCCTTCATTGGACTCATGCTGACAGCTCATAGCCTGGAGCCTGATTCTGATTCTGTGTGTCCCTCTCTCTCTGCCTCTCCCCTGCTCATGATCTGTCTGTCTCTGTCTCAAAAATAAATAAATGTTGTATTCCATTGTATAGATAAACCACTCCTTCTTGATCCATTTGTCAGTTGATGGACATTTAGGCTCTTTCCATGTATTGGCTATTGTTGAGAGTGCTGCTATGAACATTGGGAGTACATGTGCCCCTATGCATCAGCACTCCTATATCCCTTGGGTAAATTCCTAGCAGAGCTATTGCTGGGTCATAGGGGAGTTCCACTGTTAGTTTCCTGAGGAACCTCCACACTGTTTTCCAGAGGGGCTGCACCAGTTTACATTCCCACCAACAGTGTAGGAGGGTGCCCATTTCTCCACAACCTTGCCGGCATCTATAGTCTCCTGATTTGTTCACTTTAGGCACTCTGACTGGTGTGAGGTGGCAATGAGAAAGAATGAAATATGACCATTTGTAGCAACATGGATGGAAGTTGAAGGTGTTATGCTGAGCAAAATGTCAGGCAGAGATGGACAGATACCATATATTTGCACGTATAGGTGGATTAGGAGGAACTTAACGGAGGATGATGCGAGAGAAGAAGGGGAAAATAGGGGCAAACCATGAGAGACTCTTGAATGCTGAGTACAAACTGAGGGCTGATGGGTTTGAGGGAGAAAGAAGGTGGGTGATGGGCATGGAGGAGGGCACTTGTGCGGATGAGCACTGGGTGTTATACGGAAACCAACTTGACAATAAATTACTAAAAAAATAAATGTTAAAATTTTTTTAAAAAGATACCCCCCTTTTTCTTCATAAGTCATTTATTCAATAGTATTTTCTAGGATTCTGCAAGAGTATATTATGTTCAGTATTAAGCTGTTTCCATATTTTTTTAAAGTATGAAAGCATGTATCTATTTCTGGTCTTTGGACACAACAATGTTTATAAATAATGTCTACTTTCTTATAGAGTACTTACTGCATGCCTGGCAACATGCTAAGTATTTTATATACATCATCTTTTTGAAGCATCACAGTATTATCTGTTAGTTCTTCTATTATCTTCATTCAGTAGATGAAGAAACGGAGAATAGAAGATGTAAAATAGCGTGCTCAAGGACACACAACTAGAAAGAGGTGGGGCTGAAATTTGGTTTTTTTTTTCCCTTAAATAGTTTATTGTCAAGTTAGTTTCCATATAACACCCATTGGTCATTCCAACAAGTGCCCTCCTCCATGCCCATCACCCCCCTTTCCTTCTCCCTGGCCCTTATCAGCCCTGTTCTCAGCATTCAAGAGTCTCTCATAGTTGGCCTCCCTCCCTCTCCTTAACTATTTTTTTCCCCAACCAAGGTTCATTTAGAAAATGCCAATTTAGGGGTGCCTGAGTGACTCAGTCGGTTAAACATCTGACTTCGGCGCAGATCATGATCTTGTGGTTGGGGAGTTGGAGTCCCGCATCGAGCTCTGTACTGACAGCTCAGAACCTGGAGCCCACTTCTGATTTTGTGTCTCCCTTTCTCTCTCTGCCCCTCCCCTGCTCGCATTCTGTCTCTCAAAAATAAACAAACATTTAAAAATTAAAAAAAAAAAAGAAAATGCCAGTTTATCCACCAGACTATTTTTACTATCACCTTTCTCAATCTTCATGATTTTCAGAATTTGTAGTATGATAAAGCTTCTTTATCCTTCTTTTTTTTCTTTCTTTTTTAAATGTTTATTTATTTTTGAGACAGAGAGATACAGACCACCAGCAGGGGAGGGAGATACAGAGGCCAAAGCAGGCTCCAGGCTCCGAGCTGTCAGCACAGAGCCCAGTGCGGGGCTTGAGCTCACAAGCTGAGAGATCATGACCTAATCTGAGGTCAGACACTTAACTGACTGAGCCACCCAGGTGCCCCAATCTTTCTTTGTTTAATATCACTTGTGAGGCCCAAGGAATGGCAAATACAAGCAATAATATGGGGACCTTTAGTGTATATCAATTGTGTTTTATTGATTAATTTGCTGAATCTTTTTCTACTCTTAAGGCATTGCAGGCAAACAAAGCAATATGTGGAACAACAGAAGTGTGGAATTGCAGAATTCATTAATTCAAATGCAGCGTGGGGTGGTTCCATAGCAACTCACGTGGATGTGGTGGGGTAAAAAGGGAAGAAATTACATTTTAGATGCATAAGATACTACTCATAAGAATATGCATCTAAAGTTCATAGATATATGCCAATATACGATACTGGCATGGATTTAATTACTGTTTTTCCCTGTGAAAAGTGTAAAATGATTAAATATATCATAAAATATTATTGGCAGTGGCTTTAGGAGAAGAAATGATTCACCTAACTAAACATACAAGAGAACCATGAAACCTGACAGGTAGGGTGTTGGAGATAGAGGATCCCCAAAGAAGGGGAGAGTTTGCCTGACAGATGGGAATCAAAAGAGTGGGGATGGAGAGAGCTCATTCTACACAAATGGAATGACACATTTAACTGTGCAGGGGTCTGAAACAGGCCACATTCTCTTTGATCAGTAATTACACACACATATATATATATAACCACATCGACCATTTGAGTAAGTTTGAGATCTTAGTTTTCTTTCTCAAAGAGTTTATAACATCACTGAATAGATCAGGTGCAAGCATGGAAAGAAAATATTGATGATATACGATGAGAGCCTGATAACATGAATATTTGCTGGATTAATGAATGATGACTATCAGGATGTGCTAAATGCCAAGTTGCTGATGCCAGCCATGAGATCTTCAAGGGGAACAGGGCTTAGGAGGTTCATTTTTGGGTGAGTGCTAGGACCTGACTTATTCTACCACTGTCATTCTGCTGATGGGTGGAAAAGAAAATATAAGAGGGAGGTGGGGATCTTGCTGGAAGTTGTTACACTGATGTGTGGAGAGGGTGGTTGCTTAGATGAGGGTGATAAATGGCAGAAATGGTGAAAATTATGTTCTGGATATTACGAAAAAAATTATTAAGTTATTTATTTATTTGGAGAGAGAGCGCACATAGAGGAGGGGCAGAGAGAGAGAGAGAGAGAGAGAGAGAACCCCAAGCAGTCTCCACACCACCATTGTAGGGCCTGATGCAGGGCTGGAACTCACAAACTGTGGGATCATAAACTGAGCTGAAATCAAAACTTGGATGCTTAACTCCCTGAGCCACCCAGGCACCCCAGATCTTGGATATTTTTTGATGGTAGAACCGATGAACTGGTTTCAAAGTGTGAGGAATGAAGAGTGTGTCAAGGTCGTCTCTAAAATTTTTGGCCTGGCAAACCAGTTTTTGGCATTTACTGAGATGGAGATATCTCAGGGTAAAGCAGCCTCTCTCTCTCTCTGTGTGTGTGTGTGTGTGTGTGTGTGTGTGTGTGTGTTGGGGGTTGTATCTAAAATGGACGTGTTACATTTGAGATTGTAAGAGGAAATATCAAGTAGGCAGTTGTATTAGTGAATCTGATGTTTAGAGAAGAAAATCTGGCCTGGAGATGTAATATCTGGAGTCATCAGTATATAGATTATCTTTAAACCCATGAGACTGGGTGAGATCACCATGGGGGTGAGAAGAGAAAAAGCAAGAGGAATAGATGTTCCAAGATTTGGAGGTTGGGAAGACGATAAAGAACCAGCCAAGGAGATTGTATGAGAGTAAGCAGTGAGCTAGGAAGAGATGGAAGGGAGAGTAACGTGGTAGAGGCCAGATGAAAAATGTGTTTTAAGAAGGAGTCATTAGCTATGTCAAATGCTGATCATCAGTTGAGTAATCTGATAACTGGAAGTGGCTATTGGATTTGCCAATACAGAGGTCACTGGTGACAAGAACAATAGGACACTAAGAGCTTGGATGATAGTGACCGGAAATCTTAGCAGAAGATGGTTCTGGAAAAAATGAGAGAAGAGTAGAGACAACAAGTATCAATACTTATTTTGAGGACTCCCCTTGTAAAAGGAATCAGAGGAATGGGGTGATGTGTGGTCAAGGGAGGTTTTTAATGGCGGGGGAGATGTTACAATTTATTAATAAGTTTGTAGGTTGATGAGAATGGCCCACTTAAAAGGGGCTTTTAAGGAGACAAAGGGCAGGTTTGGTTGAGTGAGGATGAGAAGGAGTGAGGTTGGTCTTGGAGGCAGGCACAGGGACAGCTCATTATGGTAACAGGAATGAAGGCCTGATATGGTTATAGGTACAGTGAGGTGGGTAGATTTCAATGTGGTATTGTAGAACTTCTCTTTAGATTGCTGCCACAGCAGTAAAATAAGAAGCAAATCACCAGTGGCTAGAGGAGGGGGAAGGCGATGATGCAGGTTTTGGAAGGAGGGTGGTCATTTTGGTTTAGCTCATCTTGAATTTAATGAGTGGACTGATCTCTCTAATGAAACTATTTGGCAGGCGGTCAGAGCAATGTGACTACAACTTGTGGCAGGGTGGGGGGTATTTCAGTCTAGAGAAAGCTGGGTGCCATATGCAAATATGTGGGGGTCGTAGCTCAGTAGTGGTTGAATTTTCCAACAGGCAAATACAAAGGAGCAAGCCTCTCACCTGTCCACAGTTGGAGGTGAGGATAGGAGTTGAGATTTCAGTAAAGGAGGCTGGTCAGGGAAATCAGCGTGATGCTCAGGGACCCCCTCCTTGGCTGCTTTCTTCCCTCAGCAAGTGGGAAGGTCACTCAGAATTGCTGTGGGTCTGCCACGGGCCCACCACTGTGCTGTGCACCCTACATTAATTCTCACAGGAGTCCTGTTACTGTTCCTGTTCATAAATGAGAAACTGAGGCCCAACAGGCACAAATGAATGGGGTGAACCAGAATATCGTCCCTGTCTGTCACCTCCTTTCTGTTACCTTAGAGAGGGAGAGAAAGTTCCATGGACATAGAACATATTTCATTAACCCCTAGACTGCAGCATCCTGAAAGAATCACTTCTGACCACGTACGCTGTGTATTACCTACCGCAGTGAGTCTTCACAAGAAAAAGGCTCCCCATCTGGGTAGACTTGACCTTTCAGGCACTGGCTGGGTATGTAGTTAATATCTCTGAATGGTTTAGAGAATGGTGACCCTCTTTTCTAGCTGACCCTGCCCAGCCTGGTATATGGCCTGGAGATAGGAGTACAAGCTACATTGGAGCCCCATCTCACCTCGTTGGCCCTAGGGATCAACTCCAATCATCATTATTATCTTCATTTTAAAAATGTGGCAACATAGCTCAGAAAGGTTATGCAGTTTGCTCCAGGTCACACACATCCTGAGGGGCTGAATCAGAAACTTAACTCAAGGTTTCCATCTAGCTGTTGAACTCACACACTTAGCATTAGGCAACAGGGCCTCTCTTAACCTCGCTGGAGCCAGGAGGCCTCCTTAGATTTATATTAGGAAGAAGGTGCTGACTTCGCTCTTGTCCCACTGTCTAAGCAGAACTTTATGAAGCATGTCTTCTGTGCAAGGGGTTATTCAGAGGGTGCCATGGGAAGCAAAGAGCTGAGCTAGCAATCAGAGCTTCTGGGGAAAGTTAGGAAGATGGGTCGCATCTGAGCGGGCCTGGGGTAAGTAGCCAATTTAAGTAGAGAAGGCATACATTTTGCCAGTGGTTTCCTGGAGTCTGGAGGTAGTTGCTTTCACAACCTGTTGGAGCCAAGCAGCCTGCTCCCGAATGCCTCCCTGGAGTAGGAAAAGGAGATGGCCATGCTCCTGGATCAGTACCCACAGATATAAGCTTCTGGGTATAGTATTCCTTTTTTGAGCAGTTTTGCTTCATGAGGCGGCCTCTGGATTTGCCAGTGTGAGTGATGGGGACAAGTGTGTGTTTGAGGCAGCCTCTGGCCAAGGAAGGATGGGAGACTGAAGCTGAAAAAGTGGCTGAAGCCTCCTCTGTCCCTCACTAGAAATGGGATTAGCTAGTCTTGGTGTCCTGCTCTGGAAAATGGGATACTTATCCCTGCTCTATCTCACTTACCATAAAGAAGATGTGGGAGCTTACATAGTACATGTGAAGGTGCTTTGCAAAGTGTACAGTCTAGATAAAAGCATTACAGATGATTCTACAAAGGCAACCAAATAAAATCATTTGGAATGTGGTTTAATTCTTTTTTTTAAAATGTTTGTTTAATTTTGAGAGAAAGAGCATGAGTGGGAAAGGGGCAAAGACAGGAAGACTCAGAGCTCTAGGCTCTGAGCTGTCAGCACAGAGCCTGACATGGGGCCTAACCCCATGAGCCGTGAGATCATGATCTGAGCTGAAGTTGCATGCTTAACCAACAGACCCACCCAGGCTTCCCCTTAATTCTTAGTTTAAGGAAACATTAGCTCAGGCTAACACTAAAAAATAATTTTAAAAAAGGCTTGTGACATCTTTTACTGACGCCCAGGGTTTCGAAGCTCTGTACCAGCACTGACCACTGAAATATAATGAGAATCATGCTTGTAATTAAAATTTTTCTAGTAGATACATTAGAAATGTAAAAAGAAATAGCTGAGGGGCACCTGGGTGCCTCAGTCGGTTAAGTGCCTGACTTCGGCTCAGTTCATGATCTCACAGTCCATGGGTTCGAGCCCGATGTCGGGCTCTGTGCTGACAACTCAGAGCCTGGAACCTGCTTCAGATTCTGTGTCTCCCTCTCTCTCTGCCCACCATCCACCCTGCTCTCTCTCTGTCTCTGTCTTTCAAAATAAAATAAAGACATAAAAAAAATTTTTTTAAATGAAGAAATAGCTGAAACAATTTTATTGCTATACCTTATTTTTACCTGAATATACCTAAAGTGTTAGCATTTTAGTATTTAATCTCTATAAAAAATTATTAATGAATTATTTTACAGTCCTTTTTCATACTAAAATGTTTGGATTTCAGTGTGTATTTTATGTTTATAACATATCTCAGTTGGGGAGTTGAATTTTCAGTGGTTAAAGTAAAATGTTGTCTTACCAAGCAGTAAGGTTGTGTTGAACAGAAGAAGCTTTCACTCTGTTTCAGTTCCTTAGTTATATGGAATATGTCTCAGTCAGTAGGCATATTGGCTTGTGGCTAACATATTGAACAGCACAGCTTGGTTTCTCTCTCTCTCTCTTTCTTTCTTTCTTTCTTTCTTTCTTTCTTTCTTTCTTTCTTTCTTTCTTTCCTTCCTTCCTTCCTTCCTTCTTCCTTCCTTGTTAATGTTTATTTATTTTGGGGAGGGGGATTAGGGGCAGAGAAAGAGAGAGAATCTCAAGCAGGCTTTGGACTGTCAGTGCAGAGCCCAACATAGGGCTCGAACTCATGAACCGTGAGATCATGACTTTCCCCAAAACTGAGCCGGATGCTTAGCTGAATGAGCCACCCAGGCTCCCCAAGACAGCACTGACCCCTCTTTATGCTAATTTATGTTTCATTATGTCATCCTATAATCAGGGAGTTGCCTCCATTGTCCTATGAAAATAACACAATGACTGGGGCTCAGTTTTCTCATCTGTCCGATGGGGATACTAGAATGGCTCCTCACATAGGCTTGTAAGACATCAACAAGATTACTTAAGCAAAGTCCCTGTAGCAGTGCCTGTTGAGGAGTAGTACCAGCAAGCAGGAAGGAGCTCCTGGCCTTGTTTTTCTAACATCTTTGTGAATTTCTTCAGGGCAGGACCAGAGACCCCAGACCTCCCACGCATTTCCCACAATGCCAAGGTCGCAGTTCAAAATAAACAAATACATTTACATTTTTTGATTGGTTGAGGTTGCCTCAGAAGTGTTCATAATGGCCAGGGGAGTTCCACTTGGATTTAAAAAATTGTGTGTAGACAAAACACTCTGTGAATTCAGTGGCACACAGATAATTAAGAATCAACTGTGAGGGGCACCTGGGTGGCTCAGTCAGTTGAGCATCTGACTCTTGATTTTGGCTCTGGTTGGGTCATGATCTCAGGGTTGTCAGATCGATTCCCTGTCAGACTTTGTGCTGAGTGTGAAGCCTACTTGAGATTCTTTCTGTCTCCCTCTGTCTTTCTCCCCTGCTCATCTGTGCTCTCTATTTTTCTCTAAAAAAAAAAAAGGAAAAACAGAAAAAACTGAAGAATTGACTGTGACTTGCCCTCATATGGAGTTCATCAATTTATGTTAAATGTTATAATACGTTAAATTTATTTTCTTTAAATAATGCAATCAAATTTCAAAATTGTCAGAAAATAAAGGAAAGAAAAAAAATCCATACTCCCAATTGGAGTTAGTCCAATATTCTTTTTTGTTAAAAAAATTTTTAATGATTATTTATTTTTGAGAGAGAGAGAGAGACTGAGACAGTGACAGAGTGTAAGCGGGGAAGGATCAGAGAGAGAGGGAAACACAGAATCCAAAGCAAGCTCCAGGCTGTCAGTACCAATCCCAGTGCAGGACTTGAATCTATGGACCGTGAGATCTTGACCTGAGCCAAAGTCACATGCTTAACCAACTGAGCCGCCCAGGTGCCCCCTCTGAAATTCTTCATACAGGTTGGTAGGTAGAAAAGAAGCTGCATTTTCCTTTTTATAGGTAGTGATACTGCGGCTCAGAGAGTTAAGAAGACTGCTCAGTTTTACACCAGAAATCAAGGTGAAGACACAAGAGAAAGGTAGGTGTGTTGACTGCCCTCCCAGTGTGGAACCAACACGTTATGGTAGAGCAGCTTCTTCCCAGAACCACTGCCTTGAGTTTCCATGATGGATAATGAATCCGAGTGTGAGGCATTACTAAGAAATTGCATTGCCTTTATTTTCATTGCATGTTTATTTGTCTTCTAGGATTATGTCAGAGTTTCTTAACATCAGTAGAAAAGGGAGAGTTTGTTAAAACCAAATGGCTATGGCGTTCAGTTGTGTCTTTGAAAGGAACCTGGATTCAGTTAGATCATGGAGGCTTTATTTGACCTTAAACAGCTTTAACAGTTTAAATTTCAGATTTTAACCCTGTAAGGCTTAAACCAGCCAGAAAATGTGGAGCACTTGATATATGCTGCAGATGGAGGGGACACAAATGGATTGAGAGGAACCCAAATGCTGGTGCTGGGCACACAGGTGCCCTTGGAAGGGGTAAGGGTGGCTTTGGGCAGCAAGTCCCTGCAGCTCCCTAAATGATGAGTACCTGGGTCTTCAGCCCTGCCCTTCCTCAATGTGCACTGGCCTGCCTGGCACTTCCTGTAGAATAGCTCTCTAGCACCTTGGCATTTTGAGCGAGAGTTGAGACAAAATCCTAACAGAGCCATCTGGCTGTCCTGTGTGCAGTGTGCTGACCTGTCAGCTTTACATGGGCTTTACAGCCTGCAGTTCGTGCAAAACAAGCAGAGGGTTCAGAACCAGATTCCAATGACTTCTCTCATGGGAGGCCTCTTGCCTTGTTTTGTGGATATGTGATGGGGGTCAGGGAGGTCCTCTGGCTGCTCCTGACTAACCAGTCTAGTGAAGCTCAAATAATTCCAGGTACCCTGTACCAGCAGACTGATTTGACACCTTCTTCTGTCTGAGTCTGGTTTGTGGATCGTAATTATCACATAGGAGCACAAGTTTCCTGGCTACAGAGGAGACAGCGAAATGGTGTCCACTCCAAATCCAAAGGCTGGTTCTTATCCATGTGGGCTGGGCTGGTAGCACCCAAACTCGTTTTCACACAAGATCGCTTCCCCAGGCTTCATACTTTCATAGTATTTCCTCAGTGGCCTCTTCTGGGTCCCTCTGGCCTCCTTGCCAGGAACCAAGTCCCAAGGATTCCAAGGGCCACTTCATCCAAATGTAGCTTAAATAGTATGGCAATGAACAGTCTTTTGTTACCTGAGGAACTTAGCACCTGATGGGATATGGTCCTAGGTGCTCAGGTATTCTTATGATCACTTTCTGGTAGGACAATAGAGAGCTCAGAGAGGGGAACTGATGGACTCAAAGGGGCATGCACGCAGGGCAGGATTGACTCCGACCCCCAAGTGCACTCCCTGTTTACTTGCTCTCACCCAGATGTGATCTTGACCTAGACCTTCAGGGCTTGTGGCTGGGGCTGTCAGAACACTCCTGGCCTCTCCGGGACCTTCCCTCTCTTACCCTCCAGTAAGCAAAGCAGAAGCTTGCCAAGAGCTCAAATTTCACTGGGAGATGGAGTGGTGGGCAGGCTGGCTTGGCTGAAGTGGTAATTTGTCTGGTTTACTAGGTCAGTTTCCTGTCATGGCTCACTGTGGCTTAAAATGATTGTGGAGCCAGTTTCTTATTGACAGAGTCTTTATAATCCCCTGGTATGTCTGCTCCAGCTTCCATCCTGGAGGGAGCTGCTTGGCCACAACCTCTGCAGGCCTTACTTCTGTCACTGGGGGCCAGATACGGTTTTCCAGGGTTACTTGTGACACGGAGCAGTGTTGGGGCCTCGATATGGGGCCCACGTGGGCTGTCCTCACCTTTTATAGTAAAATACCACAACTTTTTTTTGCAGAGAATTTCACTTGATTTATATATTTTTTAGAAATGTTTATTTATTTTTGAGAAAGAGTGCAAGTTGGGGAGGGACAGAGAGAGAGGGAGACACAGAATCTGAAGCACCCTCCAGGCTCTGAGCTGTCAGCCCAGAGCCCACGTGAGGCTGAACCCACAAAGTGCCGAGACCTGAGCTGAAGTCTGGTGCTCAACTGAGTCACCCAGGTGCCATGAATCTCACTTGATTTGTAAATATAATCTATTGTCTCGGCCTTCTCCCTTTTTCTGTCTGTGAGCTGTCCTATGCTATAGTCACCAGCCTCATGCAGTTATTGCTTACTTGAAATGGAGCTTGTCCAGGGGCGCCTGGGTGGTTCAGTTGGTTAAGTGTCTGACTTCAGCTCAGGTCATGATCTCATGATCTCATGGTTTGTGGGTTCAAGCCTCTGTTCGCTCTGTGCTGAATGCTTGCTCAGAGCCTGGAGCCTGCTTCAGATTCTGTGTCTCCTCTCTCTGTCCCTCTCCACTCACACTCTATCTCACTCTATCTCTCAAAAATAAATGAATGTAAAAAAAAAGTTTAAAAAAAAGAAATGGGGCTAGTCCAAATTTAGATGTCTTCCATGCATAAAATACACATTAGATTTCTAATAATACAAAGAAGGTAAACTAGCTTGTTAAATTTTTTATATTAATTATGATGAAATGATAATATTTGAACTCTGTTGGGTTACCTAAAAAATTACCATTAATTTCAGCTGTTTCTTTTTACTTTGTTAATGTGGCTACTGGAAAAATGATAACCCGTGTGGCTGGCATTCTGTTTCCGTTGGGCAGTGCTCACCTACACAGATTTATTTTCTCTAAAATGCCAATTGCTTCTGTGCTCCTGCTCTTATTTGAAAGCTCTGGACCTAAACTTCTGGTTCCTGTGTGACTCGTTTCTTGCCTCTACCTCACTTTAGACTCTTCGCTTCATGCTAATAATACCTCCTGTACTTCCTGTGTCTCATAAAACTTTATACGGGGAAGGGAACGCTTTGAAATATATGGCACTGGCTGTAAGGAGTTCTAATTTTTATCAGGTGGTAGCGGATGCCGCCAATAAGAGAGAAGCCAGAGTGTCTAGGATTATTTCTCCTCCTCCACCTTATGCAAGGAGAACCCTGAGACTCTCTTCCATCCTAAGAGTTAGCAGTTTGAGAGAATCAGACTATCTTTGGGTTAACAGTTCCCAGAGTAGAACTGGGGGAGTAAAAAACAAAAAGGTCATCGAACCAGGGAAGGAGATCGAAGGTTGCTGGCATTTCACTTCTTTAGTTCTTGTTCTTGGCTGTCGGAACAGAAACTGATGGGCAGTTGGTGGAGTGTGGCCACTGCAAAGTGGCCTGATCAGATTCCTGAGCTTCTAGGTCATTGAGCAGGATCACGACTGGCCGGAGCCATGCTACTCCCTCCTGACCTCGAAAGGTGTGACAGCAGACTGACATTCATTATCTCTGCAAGCCTATTGACTCTAGGATGTACTGATTATCGATCTTATCTTTGTGAGAATTTGGTGAGCCAGCAAAGGAGTAAGTAGAGGAAACAAGGGGCAAAAAAAAAAAAAAAAAAAAAAATCTGTGTTTGATATTAGTGAACAACAATAAAGAAGCCAGAAATAGAGAAGAATATAAAATACTCCCTTCCTTCCTGTCCTTTGCCTCCTTTTTATCCTCACAGTGAAGCCCAGTTCCTGGCACTTGTGGTTCTCTGCAAATAAATGAATGAATGGGTTGTTTGTGTCAAAATAGACACATTTGTAAAATAAAACAAATTGTGATTTATCTCTGCAGTTCCCAAGAAGGTTGCCAGAAGATGTTAGGCATTAGTTTGGACCAAAGCAAGATTCCAAAGATACTTACAGAAACTGGCGAAGGTGAACTCGACCTACATGTATCTGATAGCAGAGATTTTTCTGAGGGGCTGGAAGGATTTACCTTTCTTAACCATACAAACATAATTTTATTTAAACACAGAAATGCAATCGTATTATATGGATGTCTTGTTTTCCTTGGTAGTGTGGTCTTTCCTTTCTGTTTTTGCTTGGGTCCTTCCTCATCCAACCACTGTCTCCATCAATACTACCTTCTCCCACGTAACTCATATTGGTACCCTAATATATATCTTTCCTCACTTTTCACCATGAATATATAATCATAGACACATATCAGATGAATATTGCATTTCTTTTGTCAAGGTGTATTTAAAATTTTTTTAAATGTTTTGTTTATTTCTGAGAGACAGAGACAGCATGAGCAGGGGAGGGTCAGAGAGAGAGGGAGACACAGAATCTGAAGCAGGCTCCAGGCTCTGAGCTAACTGTCAGCACAGAGCCTGATGTGGGGCTTGAACCCACAAACCGTGAGATCATGACCTGAGCTGAAGTCGGACACCCAACCAACTGAGCCACCCAGGCGCACCTCAAGGTGTATTTTTATTAAGTGGAATAAAATAGTATCGCTTTCCTTATTCAATGATACTGCATGGAAATTCCATCAAGACACAGAGCTCCAAATCATTCTTTTTCCTGACTATATAATATTCCATCGTGTGGATCTATCATCATATCCTGACTTTCTCCTTAGTAATATGCCTATTTGTTCCCAAATTTGTTTGTTATTGACCTTTTTAACAATGTGTGTCCATATACCACCATGACCACCTTCTTTTTCTTCTCCTTCTCCTTCTCCTTCTGCTTCTGCTTCTGCTTGTTCTTCTTCTTTCTCTTCTTCTTCTTCTTTTTTTGGTACAGGTGTTTTTATTTATATGAGCTAAGTTCCCAGGAGGAGAGTACAGAGTATATATGTACTTTTTAATTTTAATAGATATCATCATATTACTTTCTAAAAAGACTGTAACAATTCTCATTGTCATCAGCTCTGTAAGAAAGTACTCCTTTGCCACATCTTCCCTCCCCTCCAGAGGGTGTTTTCTTTAAAGAAATTCCTTGCCAGTATGATAGATATAAATGAATAATTTATTGCTCTAGACCAGCAGTCATGCAGGGGGAAGGACAGAATACTGTTTTTTAACAGGCAAAATAAATTACGTGAGATCACGAAGAAAACGAATTATATTGAAATATAGTTATCAAATATCAAAAACACCCCAATTTACAATATAGACATATGTGTGTCTCTATCAACGTATGAAATAACAAAGTCTAGTTGTGGAGCTAATAGCTACAACGAATCCAAAGAAGTGATGAATATAGATGATACTTCAATGTATATGCCACAACAGTAATAGGATATGAAAAAATCTGTGATTTATAATGGAGACAAAATCATAGGTTCTGCTAATATGACTATATTTGTCACCTGCACTTGTGATTGAAAGTAACTACAATTCAGTTGGAAATTAATGAAACTAGAAATGTAATATTTTCCCATGTAAGCTCATAGACTGCTCAATACTATCCTTAAACTCCTTGGAGTTTCTCAGTACCATAGGTTAGGTAGGTGCTCCTGCTCTAGACCCTCAGAGAAGAGGCTCCAGAGACTATCTGAATTCTACTTTTGCATTTTACAGAAGAGCAAGACAGTATCCTGCATTTTGGCCCTGACCAAGATCTGAGTTCAGATCTCCCGCCCCACTTCCTGGTGTTCTTTAGTCCCAATTTTACCTTTCTAGGGAGGCCCACCACAGCAGATGAGGTTGTCTTAGCCTCCTCTGTTTGGCTCCAAGTCCCAGCTAGACCAGCAATTGGGAAACCATGGCTTGTGGGTCATATCCAGCCTCCTACTGTTTATTGTGAATAAAGTATTATTAAAACACAGTTGCATCCATCTGTTTTCATAGTCATGTCTAGTTCCTGTTACAATGGCAGAGTGGTTGAGGCAGGCCACGGGGGCCACAGAGTCTACAATATTTGCTCTCTGGTCCTTTGCAGGAAAAGTCAGCCAGCCCCCAGCCTCGACCCACAGGTGATGTGTACTCTGGATGCAGCCTATCCCAACTGTGGAGTGGGGGAGCACCATGGCATCCCTGTTTTAGGGACTTTGCATATAATGTTCCCTCTCTCAGGAATACTGAACCCCCAGCCCCCACTCCTGTGATTTCACCCCTTCGCTGATCAGCCCCCTTCCTCAAGTCTACTTTACATGCCCCTAATGCATGTCCCTTTAGTGCCCACCTTGACTAGCACTGGCCATGTTTAACTGGAATTGTCTAGTTGCCTGTCTGTCTCCCACACACAATACAATTCCACTGATATGTTTCCAGTCTCTGGCTTTATGGAGATGCTTGAAACATATTTTTGGACTGGATGAATGAATGAATGAATGAATGAATGAAGTAGGTGAAAGTTTATCCTCAATGGTGCTTACTTCACTACTTTTTTATCCTTCTGTCTTTCCATCCAAGGACAACCTGTCACCACCCTGCTCTCCTTTAAATGAGTTCACCATGGTCCCCTTCTACTATTGCAATATGTTTTTAGGAAATAATTGGATAAACTCATTCTTAAATGAGTTAATGTAAGTGTCATGAGAGCAAAAATATATGTTATTTGCCCCATTTATCAAATGCCTAGCACATACACGGGTGTGTACAAAGAAGGTGGTCCATAGCTATTTTTCCAAATAAACTAATGTTTGTGGTAGCTCGAGCTCAGCTTCAACCAAAGTAATATATCTATAATTGTGGAATTTTGAGTGTGAGAGGCCAGAGTGGGAAATATTTTTTGAAAATAAAATGTCTTC
The DNA here is from genome assembly GCA_017311185.1 of Proteles cristata cristata. NCBI lineage: Eukaryota > Metazoa > Chordata > Mammalia > Carnivora > Hyaenidae > Proteles > Proteles cristata. Next base: position 2,090,475 of record JAESUZ010000481.1, on the reverse strand, counting down.
TCTTGTGTTTCTGAAATATTGCTTATTCAAAGACTTCCCCTTCTACTTAATTGTAAGAGGGAGGTTGGAATCTTAGGTGTCAGCAAAGGGGAAGGAAATGTATTAGGAGAGGTATGAAAATGCAGGGAAGGTGGGTTTTTGTGAGAAAGTCTGGTTTCTTTGTGGCTGCCCTATCTCAAAATTCTTTCCACCCCTAGTGTACAGAAGTTAACCTTTTTAATGTTTATGGGCAGTCTTGACAGCCTGCCTTCTTTTCATTTTAAGTGTTTGTTTTATTTTATTTTTGAGAGAGAGAGAGAGAGAGAGAGAGAGAGAGAGAGAGAGAGAACAAGCGGGGGAGGGGCAGAGAGAAAAGGAGACACAGAATCTGAAGGAGGCTCCAGGCTCTGAGCTCTCAGCACAGAGCCCGATGCAGGGTTTGTACCCATGAACTGTGAGACAGTGACCTGAGCTGAAGTCAGACACTCAACTGACCGAGCCACCCAGGTGCCTCAGTGACAGCCAAGCTTCTAATCCTCAGTTCTAGTTCTCCTTTGGGGCCACCCTTGCTAGCTCTGGAAGAGAGAGTACAGTCAGTGTCTCAGGTGCTATGTGACTAGAAGCCCAGGGCCAAGGAGACTCATGGTGCCTGGTCTTGGGGCTGCTCCTTGCCACTAGACTGCTGGGAGGTGCCACCTGTTATGGCCCAAGACCCTGTTTTTCCCATACTCGGCATCTGTCTTTCTCTAATGCCCTGTGTCTGTACTGGTAAGTGCTCTCACTACCCCTTCAAAGTGCCAGAGAAGTTGGAAATCTCTCAGCAACGTTTCCAGATCTTTTGCAACCTTCAAGGGGTCTAGAGAGCTGATCAGGCCCCTGGTAGCCAGAAGCAGGGGAGTGAGAAATGGAAGGGAGTGAGGAAAGTGACAAACACAACCTTCCACGTCTCTGCTCTCTCTGGACTGTGGCTGGGAAGGATATGGTAGATTTGCAAATAGTGACCCTTTCCCCACAATCACTGCTGATTCTCTAGTAGCTTTTCTTGGGTGGAGAGGATACAACAGATTCTATGTAGACTTAAGGTCTCTGGGCCCCTAATGCTGGGACGCTCTCTTTCCTAGTCCCCTTCTCCCTTTAGCCAGCCTGCTTGAGAAAATACTCTGGACTCCCCACATTTCTAGTCCCTTCCTCTGCTTGAGAATCATTGAGGATTATCTGAGGTCATTCGGTCTTGACCTTCTAATGCCTTCCTGCCCTGAGCAGCCAGTCCACCCAGGCTTGGGTCCATAAAGCCTTCATGAAAGGCCGAGGCAGTCGGGCTGCCACGCGACGTAAATGGCGTGAGCCCAAGATGATACCTTGGCCTCAACAATGCCTGTGGCAAGTCAGGACAGGAAAATCACGCAAGAGCCACAAACTTCATAGTCCACAGGGATTGCAAATCCCTTCTTTTCTGGAACGTACCACCAGCCCAGGGACAGACTGTGACGAATATTTGGCCTCTGGCAATGCTGGAGCCTAGGGAATGCTTTAGATGCATGTGTGTTTTCTCACAGAATTATAAAGCCCAGCAGCTCCCGGTGCCAGAGCCTGCAGAGAGTTTCTGTGTTTTTCGACTATTCATTAGTGATTACAACCCCCCTGAACACCTGCAAGACTGATTCATAAAGCGAGCATTCATGAACTTTGGCAAGGCCTTCATGGGAACTGCAGACCATGGGCCACGGTCATTGTATCTCCAGATAAAAACATTCTCTTACCAAGGAGGCCTCTGAAAATAGAAGCAGGCTGCAATTTCGGTCCGGCACCACGGGGTATTAAAAAGAAAAGTGTTACTTCACCTCGTCTCTTTATAAAGTCAGCACGCTGCGGGGCCGTGGCATTCCTGGACAAATTCTCTTTCAGGGACCCTTTGGGGAGTGAGAAGAGAGGGCGGGTGGGCACTGTATTGATTGGGACAGAGGACAGCCCGGCCATCGGTGCCTTGTGGCCTGCTCTCCCACACGTTATACTGATTTACAGCAGGATAACAGGAAACACGGAACCTGGGTGGCCTTCTGCATAATCCTGGGTGACAGATTGCCTCTGCCACTTATTAAAACGGGGCCATAATTAATCCAAAAAAAAGCCAACAATAATAAATAACCATTAAAAAAATAACATCTTGATACAAAATATGGAGGGGACTTTTAGCATGACTCTTTCTCACCTTTATTTATTTATTTATTTATTTATTTATTTATTTATTTATTTATTTATTTATTTTTTTGCTTGCAAAGGCGTGCTCTTCAGTCCCAAAATGGCTGCAGCTGGCACAGGAAGGCTCTGGAAATTGGGGCTGGGGTGCAATGGTTAAGTCTGAGCTGGCTGAAGGGACAGGGTTGGGAGGGTCCTCAGAAGGACTTCAAGGACTATTTTACAGAGCAGGGTAGCTGAGATCTCTCCGGCATCTGAAAGCCCAGGCTCCTGAAAACATAAAAATATTTTGTCTACAGAGGCAAAAAGATGTTTATGTTGATTCACTGTCAGATGAAATTGGCCTGCCTGGATAATTTAACAGGGTTTTTCTTGAGTGTGAGTGGGTGGGTGGGGGCAGGGTTGGGGAGGGCTCTAGATCGCCCCTCTGCTCTGCTTGTGTAGACAGCCTCCAGGGGTCAATTATTCTCCTGAAGTGCCTCATTCTCCGATAACAGCTTATCCACTAGGAGAAGCAATGCTCACAGTATGTTTTATCCTCACACATATAAACACACATCGTTGCAAACTCATTTAGGTTAGAAAGGACTTTTAATGGGACATCTGGCTCCCTTCCACTACTTCTTGTCAAGGCAAAGTAGATTCTCTTGTTAATATCCTGTAGCAACCGCATGGAGGTCTAGAATCTGTGGATACATAGAAATATTCTGTGTCTCTTGTTATCAATTCAATTGGTACAGGGAGTAAAAATAAAATAGTTAATCCCAAGAAATGACAGCCAGAATTTCCATATATATCATCACCCTGGAAGGTAGAGGAAGCTTAAGTGCTGGGCAAATAAGGGAAGCCAGGATTCTTAACAGAGAGAGAACCATTGATCATGGTGGTGGAATTGACTTGTAGCTGTTGGTAAAAATCCTCTCTCCAGTTGGGTGAGCAGTGGAGCAAGCAGCTGACAGTATGGACTCTGGAGCAGGACTCCTCAGGTTTGAATCCCAGCTCGGTCACAAACTATCTGTGTGAACTTGGACCTGATTTTTGACCCCTCCCTTTCTCTGAGTTCAAGTGACTTCCTCATCTGTAAAATGGCATAATAATAGTTGCTAACCCCAGGGGTTATTGCAAGAATTAAACAAGTTAACATACACGGAACACTTTAAATGGTGCCCAGCTATCTTGATGTTAATGGTCACGAGTTAAATTATCCAGATCATTGGTTATTGCTAAAGAATTGTTTGTGTCATTTATTAGTATCCTAGGAACGATTGCTCTGCTCCATGTTTAAAAATAACAATTACGAAGCACTTACTATGTGCTAAATATCGTACATTCCTCAACTCTTTTATATGACAAACCTCCATTTCACAAAGGAGAACACTGAAATGAGAAAGAGTAATTAGTTTAAGACAACACAGCCAATAAATAGTAGGTCTAGAATTCAACCAGGTGGACTCCAGAACTGTGGGTTTAATTAACAAGCTATCCCACCTGTATTTGCCTCTGATGAGTCAAAAACCAACAGATTTTGTTTTTCCATCCTTTTTATAACTGTTCTTAGTGTCCTGGCCAATACTTTAGGAAGTAATTTAGGCAGTGGCTGAAAGTTAGCAAAGATTCATGTTCATATAACAGTACTCTACCTGGGTAGACCTGCCGTGGAGTACAGGGAACACCCATTCTGCAATTCATCCAGCCTGAGTTGAGAGCCTGCCACTGTCCATTAGATCTCAAATCTCAAGTGTCCTCATCTGTTAAATGGGGATAATAGAAATCTACCTCACGGTGCCTGGGTGGCTCAGTCAGTTAAGCATCACTCTCTTGATTTTAGCTCAGGTCCTGAACTCAGGGTTGTCAGATAGAGTCCCAAGTTGGTCTCCACACTTAGCCTGGAGCCTGCTTAAGATTCTCCTTCACCCTCTCTCTCTCTGCCCCTTCCCCACTCACATGTGTGCTCTTTCTCTCACATAAAATTAAATTAAATTAAATTAAATTAAATAAAAATTAAAATAAAATTAAAATAAAAATCCACCTCAAATGGACTTTTCTATATTTAAATGAAATCATAAGTGTTAAAGACCTCGCATATATTTGGCACTCAGTAACTGTTTTATTAGTATTAGCAGTGGCCAACTCATCAGATAGCTCAGTGGATTATTTTGGGGAAGTGGAATAAATAAAGAATGATGATGAATAAAATGAGAAAATTTCATCAGGTGCGGTAACATCGGACACATTGAAGAGGATGCATCCACTTCTGTCTCCTGGTGTCAATGCATAAGCAAAGCGATAGGAAGCAAGCTATTATTTAAATAATTCAATGTGCACAAGCAGTCAGTAAAATCGGGTCTCCATCACATCTAGTTCTTTCTCACAGTAGGATTTCTTTTGTTTTGTTCTAGATAATCCCCTAAGCTTCCCAATGTACTTTGCATGGAGGTAGCCATGATCTGCAATCTTAAAAAGAGAGCAGCTAAATTGTGTAAGATGATTTCTTATTATCCTGTTCATGTCAACTGCTAACTAGTGGCTTGATTCAGCTCTGCCCAAAGTGTAGACTCCATGTTACAGTAAGCCAGGAAGGTTGTCAGTTATCTAATAATGACGAAGCTCTGGATAATTTAGGCAGGATAAAAAGCTTGCTCTTTTCAGGATGATCTGGTTGATTACCTGGTTAAATTAGGTTAAAATCTTTTTGTCAGGGGGTCTCTAATTACCTGGAAAACCAGGTAACTGTGTCCTTTTAAGAACATTTAGGCTTGAATTACTCATCGAGAAAACCCAGCATCCCAGGAAGATACCCAATTCTTTACCTGCCTTTTTGTGCCTGGATTTGGATGGAGACTCTTGAGCTGTTCTATTTATTGCTTCTCTTAGTAAAATATTCAAACCGTCTCCATTTTTTTTTCTTATACAAAAAAGAGATCCAACTTTGAGCTGTAAGGATGCTGGTGCTCAACTTGGAAGATCGGTAGCAAATTTTCCCAAGAGATACAAACAAACACATACATAACCAGAATATCAATGAGGTCTTTTTACAGGCGACACATTAAAATGCAAGGCAGGAGATAATGAGATAAGCAGCAAGTTACAGGTTTCTTAATTCTAGCGTGAAAGGAGGGGGGGGGGAAGAACAGAAAACCCCAGTAAAGTAGCTTAGCACAAGGTTTTCTTGGGCTTGATATTAAGCTTGTGTGAGGGAGGGTGCTAGAGCTGTTTTTGCCATCATCTCAGTGACATAAATGGAAATGGAAAGGATGGTCTTAGAGGTGACAGGAGAGATATTAAAATCATGCGTTTTTTAGGTTCTGTTTTATGTCTGTGTCCCACCTCCACTAGCATATTTTTTTAAATTATTAAAAAACATTTATTCTTTTTTTGAGAGACAGAGAGAGGCAGTGTGAGCGAGAGAGACACTATGAGCAGGAGAAGGACACAGAAAGGGACACAGAATCCAGAGCAGGCTCCAGGCTCTGAGCTGTCAGCACAAAGCCCCACATGGGACTTGAAGCCATGAACTGTGAGATCATGACCTGAGCTGAAGTTGGATGCTTAACTGACTGAGCCATCCAGACACCCTATCTACTGGCATATTTTTGAGTCAAATATAAGACATGTCTTCTGGTTATAGCTTGACTCTTTCCTGGCTATTCTGGGGAAAAATTGTTACCATTTCTTGAAGATAGACAATGTAGCAGGCATAGTGCTGGAAGCTTTGACCCCATTTATAGCATCCTTACAATCCAGCAGGATGTTGTCATTGCTCCTCTCGTGATAGATAGATGGGGAGACAGGCTTGAGAGGTATTGCTCAAGGCTGGAAATCAGACCCAGGTTACCTGGAGTCAAAGCCAGGCTCTTAGCCATAGCTGCATTCAGAGCCACCAAAGCTCTGTCGAGACAAATGGCCTATTTTCCAGACTCCAGACTGGCCTAGAAAAGAAATAGAACAAGAATTAGTCTGCAGCTACTTAGTGGAGATGCAATAGAGAGAGCACTTGACTTCTAGTCAGAAAATCTGAACATCAGACTACCTGGTGGCTTTGGGCAGGTTACTTACCTTCTCTGAGTTATTTTCCTCCCTGGTAAAACTGAGATATGAATATGTATTTTTCAGGGAGTGTTTTGAATCTTAATTGATGTAAATGAAAACACAGGAATATTTAATTCATGTTTAACAAATAAAAACAAAACCAAAGCAATAAGCAAAAAAAAAACAAAAAAAAAACAACAATTGTAAGTCCAGGAGGAAATCGAGCTAAATATCCACATAATTAAAAAAATTTTAATGTTTAGTTATTTTTGAGAGAGAGACTGACAGAGCACTAGCAGGGGAGAGGCTGAGAGAGAGTGAGACACAGGATCTGAAGCAGCCTCCAGGCTCTGAGTGGTCAGCACAGAGCCCAATGTGCTTGAACTCATGAACCGTGAGATCCTAACCTGAGCTGAAGTCAGATGCTTAACTGACTGAGCCACTGATGCACCCCTAAACATTAATATAAGTTAAAGTTACATCCTTTTTTCAGTAAATGGTGTTGAAGAAACTGGACAGCCACATGTAAAGGCATGAAACTGGACTGCTATATTATACCATTCACGAAAATTAACTCAACATGGATTAAAGACTTCAGTGTAAGACCTGAAACCACGAAACTTCCAGAAGAAAACATAGGTGGATAAGCTCCTTGACATCCATCTTGGTGATAATTTTTTGGACTTGACAGTAAAAGCAAAGGCAACAAAAGCATAAGTAAGCAAGTGGGACCACATCACACTAAAAATCTGTACGGCAAAAGAAACGGTCAACAAAATGAAAATTTGCAAATCATATATCTGATAAGAGGTTAATAGCCAAAACATATAAAGAACTCATACAACCCAATAGCAAAATACCAAACTATCTGGTTGAAAGACAGGCGGAGGATCCGAAAAGACAATTTTCCAAAGAAGACATGCAGATGATGGCCAAGAGGTACATGAAAAGGTGCTCAACGTCACTAGTCATCAGGGAAATGCAAATCAAAACCACAGTGATGGAGTAGCTCACACCTGTCAGAATGGCTATTATGAAAAACAGAAGAAATGACAAATGTTGGCAAGGACGTGGAGCAAAAGGAACCCTCGTGCGCTATTGGCAAGAATGTAAGGTGGTGCAGCCATTATGGAAAACAGTATGGCAGTGCCTCAAAGAATTAAAATTAGAACTACCACGTGATCCAGCCATTCTTCTGGGTAGTTACCCAAAGAATACAAAAAACACTAACTCGAGAAGATTTCTGCATTCCCACAGCCACTGCAGCATTATTCATAACAGCTAAGATATGGAAACAACCTATGCGTTCATCAGTGGATAAATGGATAAAGAGAATGTGATATATGTAACATCCATAATATATACAGTATTACTCAGCCATGAAAAAGAAGAAACTTTTGTTATTTGCAACAAGGATTGGCCTTGATGGTATCATACTATGTGAAACAATTCAAAGACAAATACCATGAGTTCATATGTGGAATCTAAAAAAGATCCACTCCAAAAACTCCCCCCACAAAATCCAAGCTCATAGGTATAGAGAACAGATTGCTGGTGGCTGAGAGGCATAGGGGGGAGGGGTGGATGAAATAAGTGAATGGGGTCAAAAGGTATAAATGTCCAGTTATAAAATAAATAAGTCCTGAGGGTACAGTGTGCAGCATGAGGACTGTATTTAATAATATCGCATCGCCTATTTGAAAGTTGCTAAGACACTATATGTTAAAATTTGTAACTGTGTATGGTGACAGATGCCAACTAGACTTACTGTGGTAATCATTTTGCAATCTATACAAGTGTTGAAACATTATGTTGCACCCCTGAAACAAATATGATGTTATATGTCAGTCATATTTTAATAGAAAACAGAAAGGTTTACTTCCTTCTCTGCCCACTGCTACCACTTCAGCCTAGGCCTCATAATACTATCAACTTCACCTGCCCATAAGCTTTCTCTCTCTCTCTCTCTTTCTTTTTAAATATTATTTATTTTTGAGAGAGAGAGACAGAGTGCAAGTGGTGAAGGAGTAAAGAGAGAGAGAGACACAGAATCCGAAGCTGGCTCCAGCCTCTGAGCCATCAGCACAGAGCCCCATGTGGGGCATGAACTCACAAACTGTGAGATCATGACCTGAACCGAAGTTGGATGCTTAACCAACTGAGCCACCAAGGTGCCCCAAGCTTTGTCTCTTTTAAGACCCCGTCCAGTTTGCTATCAAAGAGAACATTCTAAAACTATGTTATGATATTGTGACTCCCCTACTTAACATCCTCAATGGTACCTCAAAGACTGTGGGACCAAACCCAACTTCGTCACTGCAATGAGGATCTGCAGGTCTCCATGATGTGGCCCCTGTCCCCTTTTCAGCCCCTTTTCCTGACATGCTTTGCCTGCCTGCCTACTGTATTGAGCCGTAGTTTCAATAATGAATCATAGCCTTTCCTACCTTCAGGTCTTTGCACACACTGTGCTTTCTTTTGGGAATGTCTTCCAACTCAGATCTGTTCACTTCTGCTCCAAACCTTCACTCATTTTTCTAGCCCAGAGTTGCTACATCCTCCTCTCTGATACAATAGACAGAAACATCCCAGATTGTGGCAATGATTTTCTTACATGTGTCTCATCTGCTAGATTGAGAGCTGCTTGAGCGCGGGACCAGGAGGCGTTATATCTGTAGTCCTAGCACCAAACCTGATGCTTCCTACATATCCTTTATTCAAGAAAGACTTGGGGTGGGAGTGGACAATGGACCAATTAGAAGGAGGCTGCAATTTCCTGGGAAGAAATGGCAAAGATCTGGACCATGAGGTAGAGGGAGATCTGGGTTTCACCTCTCTCAAAACCCCTCCCCTCTGCATTGATTTATTGGTTGGTTAAATGGGTACCTCCTCTATTACTTGCCTGTCCACAGACATCTCTTGAAGCACAGCTTTTCTCCAGAGTGGAGGATCTGAGGGGTACCCGAGTGGCTCAGTTGATTAAACTGACTCTTGATTTTCGCTCAGGTCATGATCTCACGGTTTGTGAGATTCAGCTCCGAGCAGGGTCTGTGTTGATAGCGTGGAGCTTGCCTGGGATTCTCTCTCTCTCTCTCTCTCTCTCTCTCTCTCTCTCCCCTCCCCTGTTCTCTCTCTCTGTCTCTCAAAATAAATAAAAATAAGCTTAAAAAGAAAAAAGAGTGGCCTGAACCAGGTCAGTAGCAAGGGGATGGAAACGGAGGAGTAGGCTAGGGAGATTGAAGAGATTATTGAAAAGAAGAATTAAGAGAAACAATTGTATGTGAAGGTCAAGGTGGAGAGAAAAATCCAGCAGGAATTATTCTAAAGAGTCAGGAAAGAAAACATGATATTTCTACCTTTAACACATCTATTTGTTATTCAGAAAAAGGGAAAAGTAACTGCTTAAGACTGGGTCATGGCCAGGCCAATCTGAAGGCTTCAAAACTTAACAGTGTTACAACAGAGGCTAAAAGGTGGTCATGTAGAAACTGGAGGTCTTCAGTAAACTTGTGCTAGGTGAGCTCAGTCCTCCAGAGAGGAGGAAGAAGAGGCCTAAAAGGATTTGGGGTCCTGATCAGGACAGAAAGACTCTGATCTTGTAATGGCTCAAATGACAGAGTGGTCCTTCTGTTATTCTATTCAATGCCAGGGTGAAGATTCTGGACCTGGACAAGTCCCTCTAAATTCCCTCTGAGTTTCTCTCCACATATCTGGCAATTCTGGAAATGGCAAAACTTATTTATTTGTCATTGGTATGTTTATACTTACAGCGTATGGCTGTATCTAAATGGGCAGTGCTTAACAAAGGTTAGCATTTTATATATTTTTGATCAATCTGATGACATTAGGGAAACGGTGGAGGAAACCACATACAGGCTATATTTCACCAGTCTCCAAATTTGGTTCACAAATGAAAGAATGGAACCCCTAAATTTGAATGGACTGCAACTCAGTAACAGTAGTGTCAGAAACACACTTCCCTATCCATTGGCTTCTAATGGTTCAGCTCTTGTATATTTTTCATTGTTCCCTGCTCTCCTCCAGGCTTCACAATCAAATGCTTTAAGGATAAGAAAGCTGACATCCCAGAAGGTACGGTAGTTGGATAAATGGTTTGAAGTTTTGGCTACCCGCGTTGGTTTAGAAAACAAGTCTTGGTTTTAGGAACTGAAGATCAATATCAGCTTCAAGAAAGAAGTCTTTTGTACCCAGATTTCCTACACATTGTTAGAGGGTCAAGAGAAGGGCTGTTCATGTATTAGACAGAATGGACTTTCAAGCAGAGGTTTCAAAGTTGACTACATGTTGGAATCACTTTAGTGCTTAAAAATTACCGATGCCTTGGTCCCACTCCAGAATTTGTCATTTAGTTGGCCTGGGGGTGCGGTGTGGGCCCTGGAATTTTTAAAATAGTCTCACATGTTTCCAGTATTAAAACCAAGGCTGAGAACCACTCTTTCCAATATCTCAGCCTCCATTAGCTCTAAATAGTTCACAAGAGCTGTTTGCCTCACCTTACGCAGGGGGCTGTTGGAGGCCTTGACGAGGAAATCAGAATGAGAACAAAGAGAAAGGAAGTTAAGACATAGAAAGTATTCAGAATAAAGGTTCCTTATTAACCCAACCCAGTAAAGGAGGGAAAAGATATTTTCATTTCTGCCAAAGGCCATATGTGAGTGCTTGTGGGGGAAAGCATATCCATAGCTTTGTGACTGAACCAATAATTCATATCTGATTCAGAAGCTGACGTTGTTGGATTATAGCTCTACAGCTGTTCTGAGTCTCAGCCCAGCCTCTCTCAATGGGATTCATTGCAGCAACATGTCTCATTTATAGAACTCATATGCAGGGCCCGGAGACTCCCAAACTGTAAATTAAAACCTTGTGTATATTACTTTGGTAAATTCAATTCCAAGGGGTTTCTGGCTTCTCCAAATGGGCCATTTTCACTAGAAAGAGGAGGGGGCCGGGAACACAATGGAAAGGAAAGAGGTCTTTTATATTCACCCTTTCTAATTCCGTCTGGTAGGAGGTCTCCACACAAAGGTCATAATGGAAATACATTCTAATAAAATGTTAAGGCTTTGGTCAGGCTTGATCCTGGCATGCCATGGAGGGGGAGTAGGATGGGAAGACAAGTGAGTGGGCAAGAGAGAAGGATGGAAGTTTGGAGACTGAGTGTTAGACCTAGAAAGTTCCTCGGAGATCACCTTCTGATGGGAGACCAGCTCAAAATTTATTTATTTATATATGTATTTATAAATAACTTATTTATTCTTGGAGGTTTTTCTAGAGGATTTTTTTTCCAAGTAGATGATAAGAAAGGAAACTGAGACCCAGAGAGAGACCATGTCTTGACCAAAGTCACACTGTTAATTAGCAAATAAGGAAGGACTGGAAGCCATGTGTCTGGATGCATCGTCATGTGTCCCTCCCTCTTACCAGGTTGCCTTCATGGAACTTTGGTGGTATGAAAGGAGACCTAAGGAGAGAGTGTTCTAGGTACTATTGCTAAAGCCATGAATCAGAAAAAATGGCTGGGAGTTTCAGGTCAAGAGAATGTTCCAGGTTTGTCCCAGATAAGATACGCCTAGTGCTTGAGGGTGATCCAAAAGTGGGGATAGATGTGGGGGACATTTTAGATGGTGAACTAACCACATCGATGACTTATTGGATTTTGAAGAGGAAAAAGGATAGATAGGGTCAGGAGATGATGATGGCCTCATTTTTATACTTCACAGATCTATATGTGCTCCTGTCCAATTTGTTGACTCAAATCACTCAGGTAATGGCTTCTGTTATGTAGTTAGTTCTTCTCTATTTAGAGTCAGATGTTTTCCTCTTGTCTAATGTTATTAAGAAATTAAAGACTAACTCCATCACTTTTCTGCCTTCCAGGGTTTCCACATCCATTGCTATCCCTGATGATGTTACTGACATGCTAATTGGGAAGACCAGGCATTGATACCCCAAACTTACATCCAGAGAACTTTTATCCTGCTCTTTCTAACCACCCTCTACTCTACCATATGTAACTGACATTTATTTCTTAAACATTTAAAGAAGAGCTTCCTGTGTGCAAAGTACTGTGTCAAAGCTCAAGGACCAAAATGGAAAGCATCATAAATATGCCAGGAGTTCAGGCAGTGGGAATATCATGAAAATTGGGACACCAGACATGCCCCTGTGAAGGAAGCAGGTTTGAATCAGTCTTGTGCAGGAGGGACATGGAAGGCCTCAGGGCAAGAGAGACAGCTGGAGCACAGACGTGGATCAGGAAATGTTTCTGACATACTGGATGACAGTGGCCAGAACAGTGGTGAAAGCATTTGGGAGGAGGGAGGTAGGGACCAGACCGTGCCTTGGGGATTGACTGGCTGTCCAGGTGTCAAGGCATAGCAAATGTGTTGGATGGAGCCATTTGCACCTTGTTCTGAACTATGTCACAACCCACACTTTGCACCAGTGGGATGGCTGGATGAGATTCTACTGCACCCTATGTCCAGCCAAGTGTGACTGCTGCATTTCGGTCGGTGAAATGAATGGGTGGGAGATAAAACCTCTGCACTTGGTCGCATTAGCACCTTGCTCTAAGCAACTCGGATACACCTCACAGGCTCCCCCCTTCTTGCCTGTGACCTTGTGTGCATGCTCTTAAGTAAAAAAACTTCTAACACAGTCATAGCTAAGTGAACGGTTTTGAAATGAGGCACATCTTTTGTTGTCTATCTTTGCTTCTGTTTCCTACTTGGAATTTCTTCACCAACCACAGCGAACTGCACTGTGATTGCCTCAGTTCGGAAACACAACACTGAGTGTCTATCTTGTCTTCTTGTAAGACACCCTGTGGTTTAAAATTTTTTTTTTAATGTTTATTTATTTTAGAGACAGAGAGAGACAGAGCATGAACAGGGGAGGGGCAGATAGAGAAGGAGACACAGAATCCAAAATAGGCTCTGAACTGTCAGCAAAGAGCCGGATGTGGGGCTCGAATGCACGAACTGTGAGATTGTGACCTTAGCTGAAGTTGGACACCCAACTGACTGAACCACTCAGGTGCCCCGACACCCTGTGGTTTTAACAGGTGATACAAATCTGAATGAGAAGGGGGTGACAAAGAAGCGTATGAGGGTCTGTGTGGGTTTTGGTTATGGGGCAGCCAAACCATGCCAAGTTGAATTTCTATGGTAATATTCAGGGACTTCTTCTGAAACTCACTCTGTCTCTTGATGATGGTGGAGTCTTACCCAGTTGGCCTCAGACAGTAGACCACGGGCAGAAGTGGTTTGTGAATTCTATCTCAGCGTGTCTTTACCTGGATCTTGGCAAGGAGCTCAGGTTTGTGGTAGGGATGATATTGTACATGTCATGCCCAAACTACGCACCCTCCAAGGCTGGATTTTGAGTTGTTTCTTCTGCAAAGCCTGTCCACAGCACTCCAGCTCACCAAGATCATTAACCTATTTAAAATTCATAAATCTCATTGTCTGTACCTCTCACTTGCAAATAACTGCATATTATCTTGCCAAACCACTTGTCATGTTGTCTTTTCTATAATGTAATCCTTATGCTGGGACTTACATTTGATATGTTGATGCTTTGTTCCACCAGATAGGATGCAAGCTCTTTGAGAGCAAGGGTCAGACCTACTGGTTCATTGTATAATAATGTTACTGTGCATTTTTCTGGCACCTTAGAACTTATAAATCCCTTCCACATCACTCACCTTATTTGAGCCTCACAATAACTCTGTCAGTTTGGAAGAGCCCGTGCTATTAATATCCTAATTTCCCAGCCAGGGCAGCCTGGAGTAAGGAGCATAAAATGTTTTGCCCAAAGTCATACTGTAGCATATTTTCTACAAAACAAGAATATCGGAGATGCTCAATAAGTATCCTTGATTTATCTGTTCATTAAATCCGAGCTCAGTCCATAGCCAGTCTGATGTTTAAAAAAACCTTTTTTTTATTTCTAACATTTATACATTTTTGAGAGAGAGAGAGAGAGAGAGAGAGAGAGCGAGAGCGAGTGGGGGAGGGGCAGAGAGAAAGGGAGACACAGAATCCAAAGCAGGCTCCAGGCTCTGAGCTGTCAGCACAGAGCCCAACCTGGGGCTCCAACCCACAAGTAGTGAGATCATGACCTGAGACAAAGTCGGATGCTCAACCGACTGAGCCATCCAGGCTTCCCCCACTCCCCCCACCCCCCCACCCCAGTCTACTGTTTTAAGCCATAGGTTTTGAATTTGGGAGAGACAACTGGCTATGAAAACCTCCTTAACTCACTGGCTTAATATGTAACCTTCCACTTCACTCCAAGTGGTTGATGTGCTTTTGGTAAATCAGGACAATGGATTTTTAACAGGTGCCCTTCCTCCCTATTTTCCTCCAGAGGAAGTTTCTGAGAATCTCTCTGCTGCTTGCTTTGCCTCTCCTTTTCACGCTGCCAAGAAAGACACAGGTGGGGGTACTGAAACAGTGCGTTTTTACATTCTTTTTTCCAGATGTCATCTGTTTAGTTCTTGCAATATTAGTTGGCAGCCATATTCAATTTTGGAAGTGTGAGGATTACTTGAAACCATATGACAGAACCGTTTCTCTTCTGGAACCAAATGTTGCAAGAGGCTTTGGTAGTAAAAGCGGCACAACAAAAATGGAATTTGTAAAGGGGGCTTTTATACCTTTTACATTTCCAGGAGTCTGTCAGCTTGGGAAGGACCAAAGTGTATGTTCTTTCTAACACCTAGGGCCCTTTCTGCCTCAGTCTGTGCTGCACAGAGGGAATCCAAGCATGAGTAAACTAGCTGCCCCTCAGTGCCCCCTCTTTGCTCTCACCCCCTCCTCATCCCATTCTGTCCTCGGTGTATTCAGACAAAAGTAAAGTTTTCAATTTGTTGGAATTACCTGAAAAGTTGTAAGGATAAATGAGGTGTGAAAGCACTTTGAAAGTGGAGAATTGTTTTGAAGAATCCAGACCCAGTCTAAACAGAACCCTCTGTACTTTATAATCCAAGAAGAAAGCAGACAATGACAATGATTAAAATGAGATTGGGGAAGAGGTAAAGGAGTGGGCTTCCAAGAGGTGTGTCCCTGGGTCAGAGGCAGCCGAGGGGCAGAAAGAAATGCTGAGTTCCAAGATTTGAACCCAACTGTCCCTTGCGCGGCGAGGTGTAATGGGAATGATTCATCGGATGTCTGTGACCGTGTTTCCTTATTGGTGAAATGGTGATAATAATGCTTGTCTTTTAGAGTGGCTGTGAAGAGCAAATGAGATAAACCACAGGGAAAAGCTTTGTAAATGGGAAGGTGCTATGCAAAGGTAAGGGATTACAGTTGCTATTTAGAACAGTATCTTTCGGCTTTGACATGTGCTTTTAGGAAGTGCGTTGTGGGTTTTAATGTTCTCATGGATGGTCCAGGCACTGCAATATCTACAATAATTAAGCCAAGACTCAGTTATGACTATTAGTTAGTGTTTTAGAAAGTGAATTGATGCCCTTGGAAACCATGTCCAGACACTTCCCCCAAAGACCCTTGGTCTTTCTAAGAAGATCTCTTCTTGACTTCTTGAACCCAGACTTTCCTCCTCCTCTGTGCTTTTGTCTATCAGGTCTTCAGCCAGGAGAAGGGGTAGGGAGGGTCTGCTCTAGTCCTGTCCTGTCTGCAGGGCTCTCTTGTGTCTTCTGTGAAGACTTTTCATGAGGTCTTTCTTGGTGAATACCCAATGGTACTGATTTGGAATCTCTGCATGGTGCCAGGTCAGGGCCAGACAACAGTTTTCAGGGCCCCGAATCAAGGATGTGGGTAAATACTCGGAAAACAATTGTTGGCTGATGATGGGGTTCTCACCAATGAGATTCAGAGAAGCATCCTTAATTAATTTGCAGTTTGTCATAGCATTAAAGCCACCAAAATATTTCATCCCCCTAAGCATTCTGGCTACTCCAGATCTCTCCATACAAACCATCTTTAATTTTAGTTTTTCATGTCTCTGGGTAGTTTGTTTCCAATGTTAAAAGAAGCAGAGGCCCAACTTGGCAAGTTTGGAGATGACAAAAAACTTAAAGAAGAAGAGTATAATAATAATAATACAATATTGAGACACTGTGTTCTATTTTTATTGGGTATGAAGTTTTTGAGATTAAATTTTAACATACAATTTGATGACATTTTTCACTTAATAGAACATCAGAGGTACTTTCTGTGCCATTAAAAATTCTAACAAAATATATTTTTAGTGACTACATAACATTCCATCATATGGATAGACCATAATTTAAACCATTACCTTCTATTGCTCATTTAGATTAGATCCAATTTTCATTTATCATAAATGATTTGTACATGAATATCTCTACTTAAAAAAATCTTTGTGTTTCACATTTTTCCTTAGGATATATTAATAGGGAAAAAAATCACCAAGGCACAAACTTTTTTAAGCCTTCTGGATGCATTTTTCCAAAAGACCGAAACAATTACATGTATTTTCATTTATGGGTATCAGAGTGCCCAGTTCATTGTATTTACTCTATATTTTACTACTTCAACTGCCTGATCAACTTTGATTTTTAGATGGTGTTTTGGATCAACCATGGTTTGCTTTGTTTTCAGAGAGAGAGAGATTGAGAGTGAGGGTGAGTGGGAGAGGGGCAGAGGGAGAGAGAATTCCAAGCAGATTCCATGCTCAGTGTAGAGCCATGCAGAGCTCAATCCCATGACCTTGGGATCATGACCTGAGCTGAGTCAGATGCTCAACAGAAAGAGCCATCTGGGCACCTGTATCAGTCTTGTTTTAACACATGATACTTATTTAATGTCCATTATTTATCTCTAGAAGGTTGTTTTGTTGAAATGATAGATGTCATCCTCTGAATTGATGCTCTAGTGCCACTAATACAATCCTGGTGAGTATGACGTTAACTCTAAATAATATGAACCTTAAAGTGGTATGCAAGTATGCGCTATTGTGCTGGTGGTTGCTAGTATTATTTCCCAAGAAACAATAGACTTTAGGCAACTGATAGATCTAAGAAAACTTCTACTGCTGCAGTTTGGGAAGGAAACAGTCTTCAGTAAACACAGTAAGGTAAGGAAGTGTATTAACATGGAGGGATAAATCAAGCACTCAATCAAAATGAAAGAGGAGATGTAACTGTATTAGCAATGTTTTTGCCTGAGGTGAATTAGCAACGCAAAACTAAAGGTACGTGTGTGTGTACATATATACTGTCACGTATGTCTGTGTCCACTTATTATTATTACTTACATTTCTTCTAAAGCTTTTATATCATTATTTTCTTTTCTTCAAGGTCATAAGAGGACTAATGCCTTAGAATGAATATGAATATCTTTGTGGAGAAAATATCTTGAAAGGAAAAAAAAAATCACTGAATTATTTTTTAAAAATTTTCTTAACTTTATTTATTTATTTATTTATTTATTTTTGAGAGAGAGAGAGAGAGAGAGAATCCCAAGCAGGCTCTGCACTGCCAGCACAGAACCTGATGCGGTGCTCGAATCCGCGAACTGTGAGATCATGACCTGAGTTGAAATTAAGAGTCAGACACTTAACTGACTGAACCACCCAGGCATTCCCAGATCACTGAATGTATATCATAAAACCCATTGGAAGTGATCAAGACAGCAAAGTAAAATCATGGTCATTAAGAGCTCAACAGAATTTGAGATAGCTAACATTTCTTTTTAATTTTTTAAATTTATAATTTAAAAAAATGTTTATTTATTATTGAGAGACAGAGAGAGACAGAGCATGAGCAGGGGAGGGGAAGAGAGAGGGGGAGACACAGAATCTGAAGCAGGCTCCAGGCTGTGAGCTGTCAGAACAGAGCCTGACATGGGGCTCCAACTCACAAACTGTGATATCGTGACCTGAGCCTAAGTCGAATGCTTAACTGACTGAGCCACCTAGGTGCCTCTAACCCTTCTTTTTATAGATGAGAAAACTGAGGTCTGTTGAAGTTAAAATAATTTGTCTAAAGAAAGAGAGAAGGGTGGTGCCAGACATGGGTCTCAAACCCAGGTCTCCCTGTTTTAGGTCTGGTGTATTTTCTACAAAACCACTGTCTCTCAACAGGTAATTTTGTTAGCAGATTGTATTGCAAGAAATTTGTGAACTCTTCTTTCTATGTGTCAACTCAAGAACTTTTGCAGGGTGTGGGGAATGGAGAACCCTTTGTTCTATTTATGGTGACATCACAGAGCAGCCAGTTAGAGCTAAGAAAGCACCAAAGCAATGTAGTGCGTGAGAATCCCCCATTGTTCCCCAAGATCCTGATGGTGTGCCCCAAAAGAAATATTGTCACTTGTAATTCTGTGTTGTCATTTGAGATGAATCAGAGTGAAATCACACACTGAATCATTGAGCTTTGTTATATTTAACACATCTAATACCTTGCCGACTCCAAAAGCATCCAGTGTGAATGTTACAAGTGAGGAAAAAGATTTGGGATGAAAGGGTTATGAATTCACATAAACATTAGACAGTAGTGGCTGTCTCCAAGAAAATATTTGGACTGAATGGCCAAAAGGCTGAGACCTGGTTTCCTGGAGCAAAATGAAGAAGAAAATAAAAACAACAGTTCATATGATTTAGGGTTAAGGGTGGAGGGTACTTAATAAAAAAGCAACATGAGGGCTTTTTGAGGCGGGTTTTTTTTTTGTTTTGTTTTTTGTTTTTGCTTTAATAATCAACATTGATTGATTTCAACAGATTCTTCTTTAGTTTTGGTTATTAATATCTATGCCAAAAACTTCCCTGGTAAAGCTAAATAGACAAAAGCTGACATATCATATTTCTAGCACCCTTTCTGTCCCCTGTCCCCATTCCTGGCTCTCTTATCCACTCCCCTGGTTTACCTGAATATGTTTGTATTTTAAGTCTTCCTGGTGGAGACCTGACCTTTGTGGGTTTTCCATTCCAAGGGAAGAAGACCAAAGAGACCACAAAAAACTAATATCCTTTTGTACAACTAGTCTAATTTAATTCCTGATTGCCACCCTTCCTTCCATCTTCATTTTTAGGCAAACCCATCAGAAAGCCATGTTCCCTTTGGTGATTATTTATCCAGACACTGGAAGAATTACTCAAGACCTAACTTTCTTTTTATTGCACTTCTTAGGAGTACTGGGTAATAAATAGACTGGGCAAGGACAGATACAGAAAAGCAATATTGAAAATGATTTATGATGTAAAAGAGATGACTTGCTATTATTCTTTATCAAAGGCAGGCACTAACAAGCATAATGTAATTCACAATGTTTAAGCAGGGTGACTTTAATGGCAACGGTCATTAAATTCACAGGACCATTAAATGCATTAAAGGAGGGAGCCGGCGAGTTATCATGAATGAAATAAGGCCCCCACTCACCCCACTTCACCTATTTAACTGGAATTGAACTTGGTCTGGGTCTCTGATATGTTCCAAACCTTGACTTCCTCTCCTTCTTTCTCTACAAAGTTGCTGTGACTATTTCAGAACAACGCAAATACAGAAGCAGTTGAAAGGAAAGACAGGCAGAGGTATTGTTAAACCATGTCTAAATTTACTCGTGGATTAAATTTTGCCTATTATGTTTTATAGCATTTTAAATTTTGAAGTCTGCTCACATCTATTTTTGATAAGTTTATCATCTTCGGAGGCTGATGTAAGAAAACAACTACTAGCATCAAAAATTTCTGACTCCCTAGTAATGACAGAAATGTCAACTGAAACTTATCAAATTGATAAAAACTAGAAACATAATGGTGTTTCTTACTGATGGGAAATATGTATGGAAATAAGCACTGTCTCACCTTGTTGTGGGATATTAAACATGAATAAGAATTTCTGGGAAATGATTTAGCACTGTGTATCAAAAACCTCAAAAAAGTGTTCCTATATTACAAGTCAGAACTTCTGTGTCTAGGAAACTATCATTAAAAGCAATGAAGATTTAACTATAAGGAGAAATGTAAAAAAAATCAGAAATACCTTAAATATCTCACACTAAAGTATTGATTAAATAAAGTAACAGAGATAATAAATGAATATTATACACTGATTTAAAGCAGTGTTTTAGAAGTGTACTTACTGAGAAGGAAAAGACATTAACAACATAAAGTGATGAAATATGTACCACAAAACCATATGAATGTCATAGACCCATTTTTCTAAAAATGTATTTTTTACCCTTTTTTTGGATAGAGAGAGAGCATGAGTGGGGAAGGGGCAGAGAGAGAGAGAGAATCCCAAGCAGGCTCTGGACACAGGGCTCGATCTCACAACCATGAGATCATGACCTGAGCCAAAATCAAGACTCAGATGTTTAACTGACTGAGCCACCGAAACAACTCTATAGAAGCATATTTTTAATTCCTCTCTACCCTTACATAGAAAAGAGTGGGGATTTATGTTCTGTTTTTTTTTCTTTTTCTCTTCAATTTCATCTTTTAACATTCATACCTTTTCACCCTACTGTTCTGACATATTGGGGTTATTTCAGGGGAGGGAGAGAGCAAGATAGAGAAACAGATGTAGAGAGGCAGAAAGAGATAGATAATGGCCAAGGAGCACTGAGGTTCTAGACACTTGAGTGAAGACGCCATCTTTGAAGTAAACCCTCTAGCTCACCAGCCCAGCAAATGCCAAGTGCATCCAGCTAAACCATTCCCAAATCCTTGACTCATGAAACTCATGAACAAAATTAAATTGTTGTTTAAGCAACTAAGCTTTGAGGTAGCTTACTACACAGTAATAGATAACTAACTGTAATATCAGCCTGGAATGTATTGTGTCCTCCATAAATATCTATTAAGGAATGCGAAATGGGAGTTTTTACTTCATTCCCCACTCCACTCACTTTCTGGTTTCTTTGTCATGTGAATAAACCACAAACCATAAAATCTTTTAAGTTTTGAGAGATCTGAAAAATGGCAGATTATGACCAGAGAGTATCTCTGATTTAACCCAATTCTCTGTCCTAAATTCTTTCTGACAGAGTAGCTTTTCCATGACAGCTTCTGCTGTATGGAGAAATGAATACTTATCTCAAAGCCTAGCGCCGGGGCAGAGGGAAATCAACGCACAGTACTCGATTTCTAATCTCTGTTTCTAAAACTTCGAATGATCGTTGGCAGTGTCTACCATTTCATGTTAGCATTCTCTGAGCTCATCATTGCCTGTTATTTAGGGAAGAATAAACGTTATGACCTCTTTTTCTTCTTACAGAACAGTCTAGGGTTCTTAAGGTTAAGAGCATGGAAGGTCTTCATTTTTGTTTTAAATGAGTTTCTATGAGTTGAGAGTTGAGTTTCTATGAGTTGAGAGGAAAACACCTATTAGCTCATCATGAGGTGGCAGGGAGTGGGGGCGTTGTCCTAATGTCCTTCACATGAGCGTTTCTTTCCAGTCTGGGTCACACCTAAGTTTTGCTTATGAAGCCTAGGGAGGGCAATTACTGTCAGCGGTGTTTCTTTCTTTTTTAAAAAAATGTTTTACTTATTTCTGAGAAAGAGAGAGAGATAGTGTGAACAGGGGAGGGTCAGAGAGAGAGGGAGACACAGAATCTGAAACAGGCTCCTGGCTCTGAGCTAGCTGTCAACACAGAGCCCCATGCGGGGCTCAAACCCATGAACAGTGAGATCATGACCTGAGCTGAAGTCGGACGCTTACCAACTGAGTCACCCAGGGTGACTGCTCCTGTCAGTGGTGTTTCTAAACTAGTTAAAGCATCTGTGTCTAGGATGAATTAGGTGTCCTGGATGGGTGGAGTGAAATGCTCTTTAGATGGTCTGTGTGAACACTTTTAACTCAAGGATTCTGTGGCATAAAGGGTTTCTTCTTGGAGGGCTGAGTGCATTGTGGATCACTCCAAATCCTACTGTTTTTGATCCTATTATTCCATAGGTATGTCCTTACATTCTAGATCCTCTGAGACCAAAGTAAAATAAATGGCAAGTAAGTGAATTAATGAATGGATAAATGAATTAGATACATCATTTTATTTTTATGTGGTAAAATATGCATAAGATTTAATATTTTAACCATTTTTAAGTGTATAATTTGGTGGCATTAAGTACCTTCACAATGGTGTATAACTATGACCAGTGTCATATTTTCAGAACTTTTCAACATTGCTACAACTTGATTTTTAAAACACCTCTTGTAACTATTCGAAGATTGTTTTATTCCCCCTATTTCTAGATTCTAAATATTTGATTCAACCAAATAACTGACCCTGAGATAAGTGACTTATTTTCAAATCCTCCATGGATGAAATCATTCAGAAACATGTTCATCGGACTTCTCAATGTCGTGGTCAGAGTCGGTGTTTGTTTGTTTGTTAGTTAAGTTTATTTATTTTACAGAGAGAAAGAGCTAAGCAAGTGAGTGCAGAGCTCATTCACACATGAGTAGGGAAGAAGCAGAGAGGGAGAAAGGGAGAGAATCCAAGCAGACTCTACACCATCAGTGCAAAGCCTGATGTGAGGCTAGAACTCTGAACCATGAGATCATGACCTGAGCTGAAGCTGGATGTAACCCCGACTGGGCCACCCAGGTGCCTCCATGTTGGTGGTTTTAAGTCCTCTGAGAAGGAGTTAACCTCTAAAATCTCAAAGTTGGGGCTCCTGGGTGGTTTAGTTGGTTTAACGACCAATACTTGATGTGAGGTAGGAGTCCATTGGCAGGGTAGGGAAGCCTGCTTGGGATCTCTCTCCCCCATCTTGCTGCCCCTTTACTCTCTCAAAAATAAATAAATAAACTTAAAAAATTAAAGCCTAACCTGGGAGTAAATATTGTTCTCTGCTCAGGTCCTGCTCTCCTGCTGTCCTCTGCTAACTAACTGCTCTCCACTGGCCACAGGATTGATCATGCTGATCATGAGGTTCAGGAGGGGCCATTCTTAGCACCTCACTCACAGACCACAGTGATTGGTCAAGGGACAGGCTAAAGATCAAAACTATGTTCAGAATTTTATTGGGGGAGTTTTCAAATTTCAGTTGGGAGAAAGAGGGCCTTTATGTACACCTCAGATTTTTAGAACACATAGGATACAAAGTTGGAGTAGCCAGCCGCCATGTACGCCACACTGTTAAGTAAGATAGTTTGAGAGAATAAACATAATATTCGGAGGAAACAGAATGGGAATGAACACAGAGGCTTTTAGAACATTTGATCCTTAGTTTAGCTGTCCCTAAGGCCATATCTACTCCTGCCCTTTGCTATTGGATTATTATTAGCGCCCCCCAACTTTGCTTAGAATTGTTTTGAGTTGTGTTTCTATCCTTTGTGACCACAAGTCTGGTCAAAACAGTAGGGTTTAGAATTGTGGACCAACTAGGTATTTCAATCAATAATATAGATGGCAGCCAGTGCTAGTACCCTGTGGCTTTATGGGATAAACACATGGATAGTGTTTCATATGTCCATCCATCCACAGGTCCAACCATCTGTCCATCAGCTCCAGTCCCATGGGTATCACATATATGTGAATGCAAAAGAACATTCTATTTATTTATTCTTATTTCTTAATTTCTTTCTTTTTTTTTTTACTTTAGAGAGTGAGAGCGAGTGTTAGTGGGATAGAGGGGGCAGAGGGGAGAGAGAGAGAATCCTAAGTAAGTTCCACGCTCAGCATGGAGCTAAATACAGGGATACATCCGTGACTCTGGGATCATGACCTGAGCTGAAATCAGGGTGGACACTCAACTGACTGAGCACCCTGGCACCCCCAAGCTACGCTTCAAATTGCTAGAATGTTTTCTGTCTTGTGAAATCCCCATTGGCCCAGATTGTTGCTTGTAATTCCAGGGAACAGAGGCACTGTATACATTGAAGCAGTAAGAGAAATAATACAAGGAATTAGGTACCTCTACGATTGTTGGATGTTCTGGAGGAACATTGTTAGGGTGGGCCACCAGGAATGACTGTATTGGTCCACTCAGGAAGTGTCCTACTTCTGCACAATCAGAGAATCGAAGTCCACTGAATCAGGAGCCAGTTCAGATGTCTTCACACCTGTCTTTGTACCCTTAAATCTCATGATTAGGAAATTTCATTCTGCCACTGGATAATCCCAAAGGCTCACAGCTGTACTTGGCCAGTGGCAATAGCAGAAATGTAGGGAAATGGACTTTATATTTCTTCCCACCTTACAAATTTTGTGGGTGTATCTAAATGCATATCATGTTAATTGGGTAAAAGCCGTGTTTTAGAATAGAGGTGGGGTGATGACGCCTAGGTGACTCAGTTGGTTAAGCATCGGCACAGCTCAGGTCATGATCTCACTGATCATGGACGATCCCTGCATCAGGCTCTGAGCTGTCAGCTCAGGGCCTGGAGCCTGTTTCAGATGCTGTGGTAAACCTACTTCCTGTGCTGGTTAAACCCCAACTTTGCATGTAGTTTTGGGGTAGCACTTCAAGAGGAAGAATAATAATGTATCTGGGATGCTTGGAACATGATGTTGAAGAAACCAAAATCATAGTATGGAAGGGTAACTGGGGATATGATAGCTGAGAGAGAGAGATTCAAAGGTTCTTCCATGTTTGCTAGATATTTGACAGGGTAAGTTCTTCCACAGTCCTTAAGGGTAGGATGAAAGCTTCTGGAGATAGATTTTAATGGACATTAGGAAGAAATTTCTACAAGTTAGAGCTATGGAATGATTGGGTTGTTTCTGGAGTTTCCAACTCCAGAAATTTAATCCATTATTTACATGACAAGGTAGTGGTTCATGGTGGAAAAGATTGTATTTTTAGATGTGAGGCCTTCAAATATATTTTCATTATGAAGTTAGTTAATTTGGGCAGTCTACAACCTAATTTTTAAGTACTGTATCTGCACCTGATACTGGTTATAAGAAAATATAGTTGTTCTGCCTCCTCTCAGATCTTTCAAATACAAGCTTGCGACGTGAGCTCTGTGGAGAAATAGGAAGGGACTCATACAGGTGAAATAACACCTCAAGGGTTGAGAATAAACCATATTCCTCCCAGCAGGTTTAGAGATATATCCCTATTGGACTTTTTCAGGCCTAGTGGCACATTAGGGTGTAGTCAGTTCAGTATAAATAATTGCGTTTACTGAATATTGAGCATACTGGGTGAAGCTATATATCATTTAATGCAACATCTTTTGAGAGCCCTTTGATTTTCACATGGGGAAAAGGAAGCCTATAGAGGCTAAATGACTTGTCCAAGGCCACAGAGTTAGAAAGGGGCAAAGGCAGAATTTGAACCCCAAGCTCATGCTTTTTTTTTTAAGGTTTTTTATTTATTTCTAGGAGAGAGAGAGACAGCGTGAACAGGGGAGGGTCAGAGAGAGAGGGAGCCGCAGACCGAAACAGCCTCCAGGCTCCGAGCTGGCAGTCAGCACAGAGCCCGACGCGGGGCCCGAACCCACGAACCGCGAGATCATGACCTAAGCGAAAGTCGGACGCTTAACCGACTAAGCCACCCAGGCGCCCCTGAACCCCAAAGCTCATGCTAATGTACTTCATGACAGCGTGTTCCTCGTCTGCATTGGCTAAGAATAAATATCCAGCTGATAGTGGAGCCTAGGCTGTTAACAATCTGATCTACACAGCAGGGCCAAGAGCCATAGGAAAGGCAAATACCAGAATCACGTGGGCGATGAGCCACCCATTTCCCCTTCCATAATAGGGATAAGACTGTCACATCTACACATAGCCAAGGAATGCTATTTGAGGCATCTTTAATAACTGATTTCTGCTCCATTTATTTCAGTTACAGTTGTTCATCCATAAACTAGAAATAAAAGTAATTACCTCAAAAGGTTCATCTGAGGATTCATTAATATACATAAAAGTGCTTGCCTGGAGTGGGGTTGCTAAATCAAATGGAGGTAACCGAATTCCCAAACCAGAGGCTGACCTGCCTTTAAGAAGATGATCTCAGTCTTAGACCACTTAGAAGAACCAGTTAGAAGTCGGTTAGAAGAACAATGGAATAAGACACATTTTTGAATACTGGGAAGACCTTTATTTATTTATTTATTTATTTTAAGTTTTTTAGGATTTATTTATTTTTTGAGAGAGAGAGAGACTGAGACAGAGCATAAGCTGGGGAGGAGCAGAGAAAGAGGGAGACACAGAATCCGAGACAGGTTCCAGGCTTGGAGCTGTCAGCGCAGAGCCCGATGTGGGGCTCAAACCCATGAACTGTGAGATTGTGACCCGAACGGACATCGGATGCTTAACCAACCTGAGCTACCCAGATGCCCCAGGGAAGGCCTTTATTAAAAAAAGAAAATAGAAAATGATTTTTGGACTACCCCCTACCCCATCTTTCTCTAATCTATACTTCTCAAGAAATGGTACCACCACCCACCTAGTCACTCAAATTAGAACTTAGAAGTCAAGCTAATTCTTACTTTTTCCTTACCACCCACATCTGTTCCATCAACAAGTCATGTCAATGTCCTCTCAGATGGTTCTTGAATCTTCCTATCTCCCTATCTACCCTGATCACTATCCAATAAGCCACCATCCTTCCCCCGAGAATCCCTCCTGGATCCCTGCTTCATCTCTTACCCCTTTATGCCATTCTCAAGAAAGTCTTTTAAATAATCCCAAATACAAATCAGATAGTTCTTCCCCTTAAACTATTCAGTGGTGTCCCACTGCATTTAGAATAAAATTGATTCCTTACCTGGGTCTGCAAGGCACCCAATAATCTCACCTTCATCTTAGTCTAGAAAGGTCTTTATCTTCTTACTCACTACATTGTTCACAGTATTAAAGTCACATTGGCCTTCTTTAAGTTTCTAAAAAGTCTAAGTTATTTTCCTCCTCAGGGCCTTTTCTTCTACCTGGAATGATCTTCACCTCAGTGACTGGCTATCGCTCATCTTTCAGAGCCTAGTTTAAATTTTGCCTTTTGTAATCACCCTCTCTATTATTCTCCATTAATTTGTCACAGCACTTTGAATTTTGTAATTGGTTATTCATTCATTTGTTTGTTTATTCTTTGTCTCTCACTCGAATATAACTCCATGAATTTAGGAACTATATGTATATGTCCAGCTTCTATTTAAAAACTTTTTTATGAATTAATTTATTTACAGAGAGACAGAGAGTGTGAGCAAGGAAGGGGAAGAGAGAGGGAGAGAGAAAATCCCAAGCAGGCTCTGCATTCTCAGCGCAGAGCCCAATATGGGGCTTGAACTAATGAGCTGCGAGATCATGACCCTAGCCAAAACCAAGAGATGGATGCTTAATCGACTGAGCCACCCAGATGCCCTGGTATATGTGACTTGCTCAATTAAAATCTGTGAAATAAAGAAACAATCATAAAAATGTTAAAAGAAAATACAGGACAGGCTTGAAAAACTTTTTGTAAGCATGGCATGAAACCTATAAGCCATAAAGATAAAGATTGACCAGTTTGACTACATTAAACATTTAACATTTCTGTATTACAGAATCGAAAGGTAGAAAATGAAATGGGAAAAATCTTTGCAAGGCATTCAAAGGAATTTCTTCAAATCAAAAAGAAAACATAAGTAAACCAATAGAAAAATGGGCTAAAGATACAATCCATAGAAGAAAAATAGCAAACAGTAGTAAACATATTACAATATTCTCATGTTCACTTTTTAAAACATTCAGTTTTTATACTGTTGAATTAGCAAGAGTTAAAAAAATTTATAAATGCTCAGGTCAGGTACGAGTGGAAGGCAGTTAGGTTTCATGAAGTAATGTCATATACTAACGGTAAACTTTCTTACATACATTGTAAATTAGTGTCACGTTTTTATTGAACAGTTTGGCCACGTCTATTTACATTTAAAATGAGTGTTACCTTTGGCCCAACACTGTTTTGAGTTAGAAATTTTAGGAACTCATTCTAAAATAATACTTTGACAATATACAGCATATATTTATATATGGATATATATTCATATATATTGATATATGGATACATAATCATATATGATGTATATTCATATATAACCATATATAAATATATAATATATTCATATACATTATATATGTTTAGTTTGGTTTTTAAAAAAAATTATTTTATTTATTTTTGAGAGAGAGATAGCATGAGCAGGGGAGGATCAGAGAGAGAGGGAGGCACAGAATCCAAAACAGGCTCCAGGCTCTGAGCTAGCTGTCAGCACAGAGCCCGATGCGGGGTTCGAACCCAAGAACCTCGAGATCATGACCTGAGCTGAAGTCGGACGCTCAACCGACTGAGCCACCCAGGCGCTCCTAGTTTGGCTTTTTTTAAGTAAACAAAAACGGAACACCACTTGATGATGCAATTAAATAATGATACATTCATACAAAGAAATACTATGGAGCTGTTAAAAAAAATAATGGTCTAGATTAATATATTCTGTTTGGGAAAAATGTATTTTTTGATACATTGCTAAATCGAATGGATTTAACTGAATAGCATGTGTGTAAGATTCCCTCTCCTTTTTTTCTTAAAAAAAAAAAAGACGCAACCATTTATAAACTGCAAAACTAAGTTCAGGCATGCACGGAAAAATAAGAAAACGGCTGCAAATCTTAACCATGCCTATATTTGGGAAATTGGATTTGGAAAACTCCCCCTTTTTACATTGCACATTTGTGTTTCATACATTTTTGGATTGCTTAAAAGTTTTTTAACCACAAATGTATATTGTTCTATAATGAGGTGGGGGAAGGGAGGGAGGGGGAGTGAGGGAGGGAAATGAGAGCAAGGACGAGGGAGGGAGACGGAAAGGAAGGGAGACAAATGATCACTGTCTCTTGCATTTTGCTATCATAGCTGGAGCTGACTCACTGGCCGCCTGGAAGGTCAGACCACTCGGTCAAGAGTTCAGGGGTTCTGGCCTTTCTCCTCTTCCCCTAGAAGGAGAGGCACTTTGGCATCGTATGTTTTCGTAAGGATTAAGTGAGATGGAGGTGGTGAGAAGCTTTTATCAGCCTAGGAACCTCCTTGAAATACAAGAGATGATCATCCTAATCAAAGTCCACGTCCCATCCCAGGCAGGGCTGGCCGGCGACTGCAGAAAACCCTCCCACACGCCGCGGTTGTTCTGCGGAGATCCGCGGTCCCCTCCACCCAGAACAGCCTTGCCCCAAGTCTCCCGCCCCCAGCGCTCGCCCTGGACCGCTCTGGGAGGGCGCACGGCCTGCCTCTCGCTCCATCCCTCCACCCGGCCCTGGCCCAGCCGCTTCCCAGCAGAGCTTGGCTGTTCCTTGAACTTTCAGTGTTGGTTCGCTTTCCTCCAGTGGTACCACATGCTGCTGTGCAAACAGAGCACGTGGCCCGGCCAAACAAAGGAACATGTGTGCTGCAAACCATCCCCCTATCACGGGAGCGCGAGCTCGGCCAGAAGAGGGCCGGCCGGCGAGCCGTAAGAGCCTCCCATGCTCTCCGGAAGCAGCGGGGCGGGGCGCCGGCGGCGGGAGGAGGTGCAGAGGGGCCCGGGAGGGGGCCGGCCCCGCGCGCCCGCCAGCCAGCCCAGCGCTGCGCCCCGCAGCTAGCGCGCGGCCCGGCCCTGCTCCCCTCCAGCTGCTACGATTGCATTTCACTTCTGCCGGGCTGCCGGGGTGGGGAGGGAATGGCTGTTTCAAAATCACTCTCCCGGGATGCCGGCAGGGGGAGGGGGCCCGGCACGGTATACAGCTGTCAAAACGTCTAGGGCGGGAGGCGCAGGCACATCTGCACGAGCCGGTCTCCGGCTGGGGGGCACACGGGGAGCGCCTCCAACCTATCAGGGTAATAGCGAGCGTTAATTGCATTAGGATTAGTTATCTCCCGTGCTCTGCTCATTAGCCTGGAGGATGGCTCGCATCCAGCGAGAGGGTGGCGCGAGGAGAGCGAGAGGATGTGCGCCTAACAGGTCTCGATAATGAAAGACTCGCTCTCCCATAGTTTGCTTCCCCCCGCCGGCTTCCCCTCCCGGCCCCCTACTTTCCTCCTCCGTCTTCCTCTAAACCTCATTTCCTGACTTTTTTTTTCTTTCCTTGCAGGTCTTATGAAATGAGCAATTTAGGGAGATTGCAGTGAAAACAAACCTAGACTGGCTGGAGGTGGGGGAGGGGTGCGGCGAAGGGCGCGGGGCTGTGGCGCCGGAGTCAGAGGGAGGGAAGAGAGTGGTTGGCGTTTTCTGACGCCAAAGCCAAGGGCGCAGGAATGCCTAGGTGCGTTTCCAGGCTGGAGGGTTCCGGATACATTTTCACTTCCTTCTCCGGGTAATGCCTAGGACCAAAGGTGAAAGGGAAGGCGGCGATTTCCAAGGGTCTGGATCCCGTGGAGCCCCACCTCAGATTGCGCCACCTCCCGGGCTGCACCCGCCCACCGGGCTGAGCTTGTTGCTCCTTGCTGGGTACCCCCGGGGCCCTTGAGCTGACTTGATGGACACAGGACCCAGAAATTGTTTGTCGTCTGCCCCGGGAACAGAGACTTAGTCATTTTATTCTTCACTGCATCTAACTCCCTGGGGTACAGAAGGTGCTCAAAAATTGGTGATGGGTAGAAACATTCATTTTAAAAAAATAAGTCAGGGGAATCACCCTCAAACTTCCTCAATTTTGATACATAACTTGACTGGCAGGGGGGCTGACTTCCTAGCAATGTGACCAACCACAGGTAATCCAACTCTTGCCAGTGTGTTCTTTTCATCTGCAAAACAGGATTAATACTTAACCCATAGGCTTGCTTATTCACTCACTTGTAAATCACACCAAACAGAATTTAAGGCGTAGTAGGTGCTCAATAGATGTTAGTTCCTCAGCACCTCTTGCTTTATTCAGCCCTAAGAGGGGGATTAAAAAAAACAACTCTTTGATATCTCAGGAGGAGGTAATTAATGTTCTCTTAACCCATCTGAAAGGGCCAATAGAGTACAAAGTTGTTTTATAATTAAGAAATGTATCAAACCCTGTGCAGGACTAATTGCTGTGCAAATTTGATTGAGGCCTGTGAGAACAAGATTGCCTTTAATGGGTTGTAGCGTGGGGGACTATTTAATATTCTTCGGGGAAGTTCCAAAGAGCATCTGAGCATCAGAGATTGCATCACCAACCATTACTAGCGCTACTCAATGGTTTAGAGTGAATACACCAGGGCTTTGCTTAAATAATTATTTTGAAACTGGAAGGTTTATTGGGAGTTCAGGGTTCAGATTTAGAAATGTCAGAAATAGAGTTTTATTTGTTTCCATTGCACATAATGAATTGCCCTTTAAATAATGAAGCAATGAAAATGCCAAGTACCACATACTCCAATGGATTGCCAAATGTTGAATTAGGCCCCTGTGAGATGAAGGCTTCAAAGCCACATACATCAGAGGATTGGGGCATTTACAGAAATCATCCATCCAGAGGGAACCTGGTGAGGGCACAACCCTCACCAAGTTTACAACCTAAACTTTTCATCTCCTTTAGTATTGTGGGAATACTTGGCCATCTTTGTCACTGGACACCTGGAACAATACTTTGCAGAGGTGGCCACGGAGAGAAGGTACTGAAACAGCCTGTGCTCCATGCAAATAAATGGAAATATTCTTCCCTAGACAGTAAGACCATATGTATGTATTCAAGTTGGGGTTCCTTCCTTGTGGCCTGAGGTCATTGTTTCTGCTTCTCACAGTTGAATCCGAAGGACTGGAGTGGTTTAGCCCTAGGGACACATTTTTCTCCACTACTCACAGGACCTCAGAACATCAGCCTTTTTCTTATGCTCCACTCTCTCCCAGTCTCTTCTTCATCCTCTCCAGGTAAGAGATTTCTCTCATTGTCTCTCAAGCTAAGTCATCGATATTTCTCCTGGACTTGCTTACTCTTTGCCTCCATCTGGGGTTTTATTCCTTAATTACCATTTTTTCTCCCAAGTATATGTTATATTTCTTTTTTCACTGGAACTCCACTTGGTTTACTTCTGCTTCCAGTCACAGTGCAGCTTCCTAGATATTGCAAATAGATCTTCACTTGAATTTGCTCTTTTCTGATAACTTTTCTAGGTCTTCTTTTGTCTACATCTACTGTTTCCATTGTGACCTTGTCCTGTGTTCCTGTAACTCCCATAAATCCAACTCTGCCTTCTTTATTCTACCAATTGCAACTGTCAGTGGTCCATTCTGACCCCACCCTTCTTTGTTTATCAATCTCTCAAGATCATTCGGGCATATGTCATTGACTTAGAATTTTAAGTCTTTTGTAAATTTCTCTGATTTTCCCCCCCACCTCTGAGTGCTCTCAGCCTCCCTTCCTCTGCTTTCTCCCAAAATACATGCATGCCTCAAACACCAAAGCACACATTTATTGAGTCCTTACTCTGCATTTGAATGTTCCCACCAACCCTGGAAACAAGGTACATTCATTATTTCATCTTTAATGGAAGAGGCTTAGATAGTTGATAGGTGTCAAACCCTGTCTGCTCTGTCTGCTTGAGTCCAAGCTCTTCACCAGGTGACTTTCATGCCCAAGGTTTGGGTCTCTACTCTCAATCCCTGTTCCTCTATTAATGCTGTGCAAACCTCACTATGTCTGTAGGCCCCACCCGATCTCAGACCCCTTAAAGGTACCATACTGATTAGGGGACCACCTCCCTCTTTTTCCAGACTGTGACAAAATCGTTTTCCCAGTACCAAGACTTGACCCCTACAATGCTTTTCTCCTTCCCTTTCTCACCTTGCTCAACCCTTCATCCTATCAGACACTGGGCTTGAGCATATTTCTTTTATAAGGTCTCTTAATATTTAAAAAATTCTGTTGTTACAACTGTCCCCTTAATAGAGACATTTAAGCAGTCCTCTGTTAGAACTAACACACTATCCCGATATTCTCTTCCTTGATACTCTAGCTGTTGGTCCCACCTAACTTGTCTTGCTCATCCTAGCTACAACAGTCTTCTTTGAACATTTCTTTCACATTCACATGGTCTTCCTTTAAGAATTTTAATGACTTCTTGGGGCACCTGGGTGGCTTAGTTGGTTAAGCATCCGACTTTCGACTTTCGCTTAGGTCATGATCTCGTGGTTCGTGGGTTCGAGCCCCACATCGGGCTCTGTGCTGACGGCTAGCCTATTTCAGAGTCTGTGTCTCCCTCTCTCTCTGACCCTCCCCTGCTCACGCTGTCTCTCTCTCTCTCTTAGAAATAAATAAATAAATAAATATATAAAAAAAGAATTTTAATGACTTCTCTTTACTTGCAATAAATTGATACCCCTTAACTTGTTACTCAAGTGTTCTAGTCCTCCAACTTTTCATTCTATATCACCTCCGTATTTCTAAACAATCCCTTTGCTCTGTTGTAGTTAATTAATTACTAGATTGGTTGATATCTTGCCTTTTGCTCAAAAGGCCTTAAGACCCTGCTGTCGCCTCATCTCCGTGAATGTAGGGCAATGGCATTATGGTGTAGACTGCAAGTCCCTGAGCTATGCCCCTGGATTCCAAGTTTAGCTCTGCATTCAGTTGGGACAGCTTGAGCAACTTTCTTCATTTCCCTGTGACTTCCTGTCCATGAGTGCATAAAGTGGAGATGTCCTGAGTGTAAATAAGGAAATAGATGCTTAGATTCATTGGTGGCAAAGTGAAGCTCCTCAGCAAGTAGTAGCTATAATTAGTCCTTTTTATCTACTCAACATCCTTGGTAAATTTCTGATTCTGTGCCTTTGGTTATGATCCCCTCCGTATGGAACTTCCCTTTTCCCTGTCTACATTGATTAAGATACTCCCAGTTCAGCATGCTTGGGTGGCTTAGTCGGTTAAGCATCCAACTCTTGATTTCGGCTCTGGTGATGACCTCACAATTTGTGAGATCAAGCCCCGTGTTGGGGTCTGTGCTGACAGTGCAGAGCCTGCTTGGGATTCTACCTCTTCCTTTCTCTCTGTCCTTTCTCGACTAGTGGTCTCTCTCTCTCTCTTTCAAAATAAATAAAGAATATATATATGTATATATATTTGAAGTACATTCACCCCATTGCTTCAGTGAAACTGTCCAGCTCCCCTTGAAGGGGTGTTCCTCTAATTTTGTCACTTAGCACAGGTACCGTGCAAATCACTCCTCAATTATAAACTGTCTTGGGTCATCATTTACTTGCTCCAGGCATTCATTCCCACTCAGCCAACCACCTTGGGGTGCCTGTGAGAGCACCAAGTACCCAGCGGACATGGAGGAAGGTATGGAAATGTTAAATGGATAGAATAATGGAGTTGAGAGGGAGGGAAGTAAGTGTATTAAACAGGAAAAGTCAGGGAGGGTGTCAGACATCCCTTTCTTCCTTCCTTTCTGCCTTTCTTGGACAAAGTAAGTCATGCCTTTCATTGATATCTTCACCAAGCACAATCAAAGGATGTGATCAAGCCTAACTTAATTTGTTTCCCACTGCCCATCCAAAGTTTATTCAGTTGGGATAGTTTTTCTGCCCTTGGATATGGGTGGGTCTGACAATTTAAAAAACAATTTATTAAGATATAATTTACATACAGTGGTGTGCACAGATCTTAAGTGTTCAGTTTGATGAGTGTAATAATTCTATTCTCCCCTGGGAAACCACCTCATCCACACAAGACCTAGGACCTTTTTGTTTCCCCAGAAAGTACCTTCATTCTATTTCCCAGTATTTATTTCCCACCACCTCGAACCCCATCCCCGTTTCCAGACACAATCCTGGTATCGATTTCTCCCATAATATGTTAACTTTGCTTGCTCTGACTTTCCATAACTGAAATCATACATGTTCTCTTTGTGTCTGGTTTCTTTAGCTCCACATAGTGATTTTGAGGTCCCTCCATGGGGTTGCCTACATCTATAGTTCATGTAGCTCTGTTGCATTTCAAGGAGGTATTGTGTTGTGTGAATATACTTCTGTTCATCCACTTACCTGATAATTGACACTTGGGTTGTTTCTAGATTTTTGCTATTATGAGTATGACTGACATTAATGTATTTGTTCAAGTCTTTTTGTGGACATGTGTTTTATTTATTTGGGGTGAATACCAAAAGTAGAATTGCTGGGTCATAGAATTAGATGTATGATGAAAAGCATTTCCATTGGGAAGTTGGTCCACAGAGCAAGAGAACTAACTGTATGGCCAAAATAGAATCACTTCATCAGGTATTCTATGTGGGCCTTAGTTTTATGTGTTTTTTTTTTCTTTTTCAACTCTGTGGCTAACTGAATCCTCATATTGCCAGCCATTTGTCTACTTTTATTAAATATTTACCGAGAATGTCCAAGAAGCTGGGTGATTTATGAATTTGGAATTGTTTCTTATAGAGTGGCCTTTGACTTAATTCTGCAGGGCTTTTTTTTTTAAGGGGTTGAAATGCTGTAAGAGGCATCGCTCTATTTTTTAAGAGCTCTGTGAACCAAAAATAGATCAAAGATGCGCACTTTAGAGAGGTTAGAGAGATTGAGGCACAGAGTGGCAGCAGAGAGGGCCATAATTCCTCTGCAGCATAGACCCATTTAAAATGTCCTGATGTGAGTGTGCACCAGTAGACTGAGTTGTTCACTATAGAACAAGGGAGCAGTTGGGATGATAGGCTGCAAGGTCCCATTGTGTGTGTGTTTGTGTGCCATTGTTTTTCTGTGACACCATGTCACTCGCTTCATACATCACAAAGCTAACACTCCATTTCCTCTGGAGTAGTTTCACCCTGGTGCTGCCACTTAGTTACTCCCTTGAGATACATTCCAGGTATAGGGTATTTGGCTGAAAAATACTATAGCCAAGTTCCACAACATCACTGCTATGAGCACACTGCTTTTTTACATAAAGCAGAATTTGGTCTATTCCTGTATTCAGTTGAGGAAATCAGCCTAAGTGTTGAGAGAGGAGGGTTGGTGATTCACTGGTGAGGCAAAAAATGGCATCCAGCCACGTGATGGTTAGTTTTCTGTATCAGCTTGACTGGCTGGGCTCCAGGGTGCCCAGGTAGTTGGCCAAACATTCTTTTGGTTGTGTCTGTGACATTTCTGGATAAGATTAACATTTGAATCAGCAGACTGAGTAAATCCGATTGCCTAATGTGGGTGATCCTCATGCAATCAGTTGAAGGCTTGGATAGAACAAAAAAGGCCAATCCTCTCCTGAGTAAGAGAGGACACCTGCCTGACTGCCTTAAGCAGAGACATTGGTCTTTTCTTGCCATTGGACTTGAACTTGAATGAACACTCTGGCTCTTCTTGAGTCTTGAGCATGCTGACTTTTGGACTGAAACTACACCATCAGGTCTCCTGGGTCTTCAGCCTGGAACTGTTTATCTTGGGACTTCCCTGCTTCCATAATTGTGTGAGTCAACTTATTTGTTACATAAAATAAAATAAAACAAAATAAATAAAATAAAATAAAATAAAATAAAATAAAATAAAATATAATAAAAAGACACATGAGTTTTATTATTTTTTCTATACATGAATTTTCCAGATTTCCTAAATTTTTTTGATCAGTGATTTTTTTTTTGGATCACTTTTTTTGAATGGTAAACTTCTAATCTTGAGATTCACAAGCAGTTGCAAGAAATAACAGCATGTTACCATGTACCCTTGGTCCAGTTCTCCTCCATGGTGACCTCATGAAAAGGTATTGCCCAATATCAGAACCAGGATACTGACAATCAAACTTCCATCATCCTAAGAATCTCTCATGCTGTCCTTTCATTTTATTTTATTTTAAGGGTTTAATAATTTTTGGGAGAGAAAGAGAAGGCAAACGTAGGTGAGGGGCAGAGAGAGGGAGACACAGAAGCAGGCTCCAGCCATACTTCCCTCCAGCTTCTATCTCTCCTTAACCTCTGGCAACCACTGATCTCTTCTCCATTTCTGTAATTTTGTCATATTAAGCATTTTACTTATATTTTTATTTTTTAAATGTCTATTTATATTTGAGAGACAGAGACAGAGCAGGAGTGGCAGAGGGGGAGAGAGAGGGAGACATAGAACTCATAGGAGGCTCCAGGCTCTGTGCTGATAGCAGGCTTGAAGCCACAAACTGTGAAGTCGTGACCTGAGCTGAAGTCAGACACTCAACCCACTGAGCCACCCAGGCTCTTTATTAAGCATTTTATATGCATGGTATCACACAGTGTGCAATACTCTGAAGGTTCACCATGTTGTGTATATTGGGTAGTATTCCAGGGTATAGATGTACCACACGTTAACCATTCAGCTGCAGGACATCTGGGTGGTTTCCAGCCTTTTCACTATTAGGTATACATTGTTGTGAATATAACTGCATTGAACATTTGTCCAGGTTTTTGGTGTGATTATAAGTTTTAATTTCTCTAGGATAAATGCCCAGTATTTGACCCATTTTCTGGGTCATATGGTAGTTGCGTGTTTGGTTGTTAAAGAAACTACCAAACTCTTTTCCAGACTATCACTTTACATCCCCACTGGCAATATATGAGCGATGCAGGTTTTGGTGAGGTGTATAATGTTATCTCACTGTGGTTTTAACCAGCATTTCCCTAATGTCTAACATGCTTTCATGTACTTATTTGCCATTTATATAGTCTCTTTAGTGAAATGTCTCTTCAGAGTTTTTGCACATTGAAGTATTTGGTGGTTTTTACTGTTGAGATTTGAGAGATCTTTGTATATTCTAGATACTAGTTATTTATTAGATAGGTAGTTTTCAAATATTTCTTCCTACCATCTAGCTTGTCATTTATTGTTTTATCAGGATCTTTCACTAAGCAAAGGTTTGTATTTTGATTAAGATAAAAAAACTTGTCAATTTTTCCTTTTGTGGATTGTGCTTCTGGTGTCCAGTGTAGGTTCTCTTTGCTTAGCCTAGTTTCCAAAGATTTTGTCCCTTTTTTAGGGGGTGCAGAGGGAGAGGGAGAGAGAAAATCTTAATGCAGGGCTCCATCTCATGATCATGCACTGTCAGCACAGTGGGACTCAAACCCACGAACCGTGAGATCATGACCTGAGCTGAAGTTGGACTCTTAATTTCCTGAGCCACACAAGTATTCCCATGTTGACTTAATTTTTGTTTAAAGAGGGAGATTTAAGCTGATGTTCTCTTCCTGCTCCACTCTTTCTCCCTCCTTTACCCCTCCCTCACCTTCTCTTCTTCCCCTTCTTCTTCTTGCCTATAGATGTCCAATTGCTCCAGCACCGTTTGTTGAAAAGCTTGTCTCTTCTCCACTGAACTGCTTTGGCATCTTTGTCAGAAATCAGCTGGGCATATTCATGTAAGTCTATTTCTGTGTTCTTTATTCAATTCCATTTAGTTTGCCTTTCCGTGTAAATTTTAGAATAATCTTACCTCTGGCTACCAAAAAACCCCTTTCTACGATTTTGATAGGAATTACATTAAACCTGTATATAAATTTGGGGAAGAAATGACATCTTTTACATTGTTAAGTTTTCAAATCCATGAATACAATGTGACACTCATTTATTTAGATTTTCTTTTATTTCTTTCATCATTGTTTTGCAGTTGTCGACATATAACCCCATGTACATGTTTTGTTACATTTACATATAAGTATTTAATTAAAAATTTTTTATAATGTTTTATTTATTTCTGAGAGAGAGAGAGAGAACAGGGGAGGGTCAGAGAGAGAGAGGGAGATACAGAATCTGAAACAGGCTCTAGACTCTGAGCTGGCTGTCAGCACAGAGCCCAACATGGGGCTCAAACCCACAATCTGTGAGATCATGACCTGAGCTGAAGTCAGACGCTTAACTGACTGAGCCATCCAGGCACCCCAATATTTAATTTTTTTGAGTGATTGTAAATAGTATTATAATTTCAGTCTCATATATTCATTGCTAATGTGTAGAAATAGAAAAACATATTTATATTTATTTATATATAATATATAAATGTATAAAAGATATTTATTTATAAATATAAAAATTTATGTTCATCTTGTATCCTGCAATGTTGCTGAAATTACTTATTCATTTCAGGAGTCTTTAAAGTAGATCTGGGATTTTGTATATAGATAAGCATTCTTTCTGCAAGTAAAAACAACTATATTTCTTCTTTTCCAATTCGTATGTCTTTTATTTCCCTTTCTTGCCTACTGTGTTACTGGATTTAAAACTCCCAGCACTGGGGAGCAGATGTCCTTATTTTATTCCTGATCTTAGGAAAAAAACATTTAGTCTTTCCCTATTTAATGTTAGCCATTGGTTTATTGTAGATAGTCTTTACCAAATTTAGGAAGTCCCTATTTTTATGTTTTTCTGAGAGTTTTTTGAAGAATCATGAATGGGTATTAAATTTTATCAAGTGCTTTTTCAGCATTGATTGATATGATCACATGGTTTTACTCTTCTAGTCCATTAATATGATGAATCACATTGATTGATAGTTGAATATTGACCAGCCTTGCATCCATGGAATAAATTCCACTTGGTTGTGATGAATAATTCTTTTTATTAATTGCAGAATTCTATTTGATGATATTTTGTTAAGAATTTTTGTGTTCATATTCTTTAAAAAAATTTTTTTTTTAATTTCTGAGAGAGAGACAGCATGAGCAGAGGAGGGTCAGAGAGAGAGGGAAACACAGAATCTGAAACAAGTCCAGGCTCTGAGCTAGCTGTCAGCACAGAGCCTGATGTGGGACTCCCACCCACGAACCGCAAGATCATGACCTGAGCCAAAGTCGGACGCATA
Organism: Proteles cristata cristata; assembly: GCA_017311185.1. Taxonomy (NCBI): domain Eukaryota; kingdom Metazoa; phylum Chordata; class Mammalia; order Carnivora; family Hyaenidae; genus Proteles; species Proteles cristata. Next base: position 2,050,654 of record JAESUZ010000481.1, on the reverse strand, counting down.
ACCAGCTGAGCCACCCAGGCACCCCATTGTGTTCATATTCTTGAAAGATATTGGACTGTAGTTTTCTTCTTTTGTATTGTCTTTGATTGATTTTGTACTGTCTTTGACTGATATCAGAGTAATATTAGTTTTATAAAATAAATTGTAAGGTGTTCTATCCTCTTCTGTTTTCTGGAAGAGATTGTTAAAAATTGGTGTCAATCTTTCTTTAAATGTTTTATAGAATTCTCCATTGAAACTAACTGGTCCAGAGATTTATTTTGGGTGAATTTCTTAGTTATGAATTCAGTTTATTTAATAATTATAGGAATATTCAAATTATCTGTTTCATATTGGATAAGTCGTGGTAGTTTTTGTTTCTCAAGGAATTGATCCATTTCATCTCAATGTTATCAAATTTATATGTGTAGTAAGTTTTGAAATAAGGAAATGTGAATCCTCTAACTTTGTTCTTCTTTTTCAAGATTTTTTTTGATGCTTTTGGGTCTTTAAGATTCTATATAAATTTTGGGATGGGGTTTTCTATTTCTACAAAACCATTGTTGGGATTTTGATAAAGATTGCATTGAAGTTGTAGATCACTTTGGGTAATAGTGACATCTGAACAATATTAAGTCTCCCAATCCATGAACATGGGATGTATTTCCATTTATTTATCCCTAATTTCTTTCTGAAATGTTTTATAGTTTTCACTGTATAAGTCTTTTAGCTTCTGATTTAAGTTAATTCCCAAGTATTTTTTGATATTATTGTAATATAATTGTTTTATTAACTTATTTTTCAGATTGTTCATCATTAGTGTATAGAAATTTAAGTTACTTTTGTGTGTTGATTTTGTATCCTTATTTTGTTTTCTTGCCTAATTGCTCTGGGTGAAACTTCCAGTACTATGATGAATAGAAGTGGTAGAATGGGCATCCTTGCCTCATTTCTGATCACAGAAGAGAAGTTTTCAGTCTTTCATCATTGAGTATGAATTTGTTGTGAGGTTTTCATATAGGTTTTATCATGTTGAGCTAGTTTCCTTCTGTTCCTTGTGTGTTGAGTGTTTTTATCATGAAAGACTATTGAATTTATTGAATTTTATCAAATGTCCTTTCTGCAGCAATTGAAATGATCATGTGTTGTATTCCAGAAATAAATCCAGTTTGGTCATAGCATATAATTTTTTAATATGCTGGTGAATTCTGTTGGTTAGTACTTTGTTGAGGATTTTTGCACCAATGTTCATAAGGGATATTGGTCTGTATTTTATATTGTCTGTGTCCTGGCACCAGAGCAATCTTGCTTCATAGAATTTAGGAAATATTCCCTCATTTTCAGATTTTTTTTGGAGAAGAGTTAGTATTCTTTAAAAGGTTTGTAGAAATTACTAGTGAAGCCATCAGGTCTGGGCTTGTTGTTGCTGTTGTTGGGAGATTTTTAATTACTTACTCAGTTTCCTTACTAGTTATAGGTCTATTGAAGATTTCTATTTCTTCATGATTCAGTCTTGGTAGATTTTGTATTGCTAGGAATTTGTCCATTTCATCTAGGTTATCTAGTTTGTTGGCATATGATTCCCTTAAAATCCTTTTTATTATATCTGTAATTCCAATAATATTGTCCCCACTTTCACTTTTAATTTTAGTAATTTAAATCTTACCTCTTTTTTTGTCAGTGTAGTTAAAAGGTTTGTCAATTTTCTTGCTCTTTTCAAAGAATCAACTTTTGGTTTTGTCAATTTTCTCTGTTATTTTTCCATTCTCTATTTCATTTACCTCTGCTCTAACTTTTATTAATTCATTCCTTCTGCTAGTCTTAGGTTTAGTTGGATCTTTTTTAGTTTCTTAATTTTTAAAGTTAGGGGGCGTCTGGGTGGCTCAGTTGGTTAAGTGTCCATCTGACTGGCTCAGGTCATGATCTCACCGTTCTTGGGTTCGAGCCCCGCATCAGGCTCTGTGCTGACAGCTAGCTCAGAGCCTGGAGCCTGTTTCAGATTCTGTGTCTCCCTCTCTCTCTGACCTTTCCCTTCTCACGCTGTCTCTCTCTCTCTCTTTCTCTCTCAGAAAGAGAAACATTAAAAAAATTTAAAGATAGTTGATTTGAATTCTTTCATCTTTTTAAAAAAACTCATCACTCTTCTTTTTTTAATTTTTTAAATTTATTTCTTATTTTTATTTTTTATTTTTCTTAGAGAGACAGAGAGAGTGCAAACAGGGGAGAGGTAGAGAGGAAGAGAGAGAGAGTGAGAGTGAGAGAGAGAGAATCCAAAGCAGGATCCATGCTCAGGGGTGGAGCCTGACATGGGGCTCCATCCCATGACCCTGGGATCATGACCTGAGCTGAAATAAAGAGTCAGATGCTCAACCAACTGAGCCACCCAGGTGCCCTAGACTTCCTTCTTTGTTAATGTGAGCACTTTTAGCTGTAAATTTTCTTCTTAGCCCTGCTTTCACCACATCCTCTAAGTTTGGGCCCCTCATGTTTCCCTTTTTTATTTGTCTCAAGATGTTCTAATTTCCATTTTGGTTTTTTATTTTACCCATTGGTTGTTCAAAAAGCATATTGGTTTATGTCAACAATATGAATTTTCCAACTTTCCTCTTTTTATTGATTTCTACTTTCATCCCATTGTGGTCAGAGAAGATATGTTGTATGGTGTTTGCCTTTAAAAATTTACTGGCATTTAGTGTTGGAGCTAACATGCCTTCCTGGAAAATGTCCCTGTGCCCTTGAGAATAATGTACATTCTATTGTTGTTGGGTAGAGTGTTCTGTTTATGTCTGTTAAATCTTGTTAGTTTATTGTATTATTCAAATCCCCTGTTTCTTATAGTCTTCCTATTTGTTCTATCCATTATCGACAGTAGTCTATTAAAGTCTCTGGTTATGATTGTAGAACTATTTCTCATTCCAACTCTGTCCATTTTTGCTTCATATATTTTTATGGTCTGTTACTTGTGCTTATATGTTTATAATTGTTATGTCTTCCTGCTGTATCAAACCTTTTATTACTATATAAAGTCCTTCTTTGTCCTTGTGACCTTTTTTGGATCTAAAATCTGTTTGTTGTGTTTGATATTAGGATAGCTACCCCTGATTTCTTTGGGTTACTTTTTGGTTTGCATGGAATATCTTTTCCCACCCTTCCAAGCTATCTGGATCTAAAGCAAGTCTCTTATAGACAACATATAGTTGGGTCACGTGTTTTTATCCATTCTGCCAATCTCTGTTTTTTTTTTTTTATATTTTTACTTATTTCTAGGAGAGAGAGAGAGAGAGAGAGACAGCGTGAGCAGGGGAGGGTCAGAGAGAGAGGGAGTCACAGACTGAAACAGGCTCCAGGCTCTGAGCTGGCAGTCAGCACAGAGCCTGACCCGGGGCTCGAACCCACGAACCGCGAGATCATGACCTAAGCGAAAGTCGGACGCTTAACCGACTAAACCACCCAGGCGCCCCATGCCAATCTCTGTCTTAATTGGAGTTTCATTCATTTACATTTGATGAGGTTCCATTTTAATTATTTTACTTTTGGTTCTAAAATTTCTATTTAATTTTTTTATCATGTGTTTATTTGAGGGTTTCTAGTTCTTTCTTTTTCATTCATTTGAAGCATGCTCATAATTGTTTCCCGAAACATTTTTATGACAGCCTCTATAGAGGTCCAATATCTCCGTTGGTGCTGACACCTATTGATGTTGTTTTCTTTATTCACTTTGCAATTTTTCAGGTTGTTGCTATGATGAGGAATTATCAGTTAAAACCTGATCATGTTTGTATACATTATAATATTCTGGATCGTATTTAAACCTTCTATTTTAGCTTGCTTTCTCTGATGCCGCTTCAAAAGGGGGAGAGAGGACCCTCTTTTGATAATGCCTGGTGGAGGCAAATACATAGGTTCCTCACTGAGCTTCCATTGACATACAGTGGGGGGAATCCTTGTCATAGCTGGTAGGGGAATGGGAGTTCTGGATCCCCATTGATACCTCTGAAGATGGCTGGGAGGGCTAGATGTGCCTTGTGATTGCTCTCCGTCTGGCCATACTGACACCATGGGGAAGTATCCTTATTACAGCTGGGCAGTGGTGAGAGTTCAGACCCCCCACTCATCTTCCTCTGCTACTACCCCATGGGGGATGCAGGAGGTGCCTCAACATTCTGGGTAGGAGTGGAGGTGCAGGCCCCCCCATGGTCTCCTGTGCCACTGTGGGGAGGCAGGGTTACTGCCTGGCAGGGGTAAATGGTGAAATTCCTATTTGGTCTTTTCTGACAACACCTGAGGGAGGTGGTGGGTGCCTCATTAAAGCTTGATAAGGATAGAAATCTGGGCTCGTCGCTGGCCTTTGCTGGCATGGGGGAAAGGGTGAGGGAAAGGCCACAGTGTTCTCTGTGCTTTTTGGCAGGAGTGGAGCGATTCTTGTCTAAAAGTTTTCTATCTTGCTTGACTGCCTCTTTCTTGGTCCCTTGTCTGGGGTGCACAGGCTGGTGGTGAGGTTATTTTTAATCTGTGCCTGTTGTCATTTCTGAGGTTTTCATTTAGTTTAGTCTTTTTAGCTCCAAGCCTGGCATATACAAGGCAAAAAGAAAACCCAGGGAATGCACCACTGCCTCGTTCCTCGGGTCCTGAGGCCCCTAGCCAGTCTTCTGCCTTTTCTACATATTTCAGAGTCTCATGTTATGTTATGTATAATATCCAGGCTTTTGCGTTGTAGCTTGTGGGAGGAATAGGGAAAAGTTTGCCCACTCCATCTTCCTGGAAGTGGAAATAGGATGAAAAAAATACATATTTTTAACAAAACAAAAAAGACATATATGAGTAAATCAAGGAGTGTGTGTCCAATTTAATCCCGAAATAAGAAAATTGGCGACCATGGTAGTGGGTGATGATTAGCAATTGTCATATTTCACTGAGCACATTTACATACTTTCTACCATTTTTATGAATCCTCCCAGCAAGCCCAAGAGGCCAGCATTATTCCCATTTCACAGGGAAGTAAACTAAGGCACAGATAGTTTCAGAAACTTTTTTTCCCCAACGTTCTATACATAACAAATGAGGCAGTAGGGAGGGATTCAAACTTTAGCCTGTCTTGACCTAAAACCTGAAACCTCTGTGTTTCATGGCCTCTGTGGACCTCCTTTTCCAAGGGGAATCCTGGCAAGCAGGAAATGTGCAATGTGGCCGAGCAGCCCCTACTATACGTGTGCAGTAGAAAAAACACTTACGACCTCTGGCAGGGGATTTTGCCTCAACTCCTGATGGCATTTCTACAGACCTTGTATTTTATATGAGTTCCTTAAACAACTTTGAGATGGAAGATGTAATCCAGACTCACTGAGGAGCCTATGGGGAATCTGTAGCTCAGAGTTTGAGTGACTTGTCTAAGACCATATGGCATTGAACGCTGAAAGGAGACCTGGAACAAAGGTCTTGGGCACTCCACCAGCCCCCAGCGCTGTTTCCAGGTTGTTTTGTTCATACCAAGTTGTAGGCAGAGGCGGCGGCAGTTAAATCATGGCCTCTCCTCCGGCAGCCTCCTGGCCTGCGCGAGTTTGCAGACTGTATCTGATGGAAACCTTATGCCGAACAAAAAAACAAACCTGAAAACCAGACCCATCTCGGTATCTCCATCCACTGGATAAACATCCCTAAGACAGACGCACAGGGACGCCAAACTCCTTTTGCCAAGTCTTTAACCTAAAGTTTGGAAGCAGTCTGCATTTTCCGTAGAGCAGTAAACTATTTTCATTCCTTTTAAAGGGAACGGCTCCTTATGGGGTGATAATTTACTTTTAATCTTTCTTTCAGGGAACTGATGATTTTTGCCTTCTTGCCTGATAAAAACTTGTGGGTTAGAAGAAAAGGCCCATTTTTTTTGAAGTTTTCTTCTTGCCCATCTTTGCTTTTTTCCCTTTTGAAAGCCTGCTCTGGGAGTCTTTGGAGCCTTGCCTTTTTATTTGGAGAGAACTTGGCTCCTTCCTGGTGCCCCCATTCCTCTGCCGAATCTAATCTGACGGTTCTATTTATAATTCTTGAGCAAGATGAATCTCGTCTTTGTGTTTCTTTCTGAGCAACAGAGTCCCCTCCCTAGGACTACAGCCATTTAACCTCTACAAGAATCTCTTTAATTTCTCTGCAAATTGCCAGAAAGGAGGCAGCTGAAACCCTACCAGGTCCTGGATCACATCAGACCTGCTTTAAACTGGCACCCTCCTCCAGCCCCCAACCTCCTGGGAGCTTGCTTAGGAGCAGGGCTCTGCAGAGAAATTGTCAGCAGCCCTTTGGCAATGCCAGCACGGTCTGGGAAGTCTGATGGGGAAAGGCACACTCTGGAGAAGGGAGAGGTCTGAGATAGAAGCCCTGCCCATTTCTAACCTGCCTCAATCCCTCCCAGATCCCTCAAGGCTTATACATATATTATTTGCTATTTACCTCTAAACTTAGGTTCATCACATTGTTTTGCCTGGAACCATCTGGTCAAACCTCTCATTTTACAGAGAAGGCAATGGAGGCCAAGAGAAGGGAAGTGACTGAATCAAAGTCACACATTGAGTCAGTTCAAGAGTTCAGACTGCACAGTAGGTATCCCATCTGGACCTTCTTGAACTTAGCGGAGGCATTATTTTAATTAAATGTATCCACTGCAGTTAAATGCCATTGAAAAAAATGCGTGTCTATTTTTTATGCATTAAAAAAGCCCTTTTTAAACTTTATTTTTGTGAGAAAGGGACAGAATGGAAGCAGGGGAGGAACAGAGAGAGAGAGGGAGACACAGAATCCAAAGCAGGCTCCAGGCTCCGAGCTGTCAGTACAGAGCCTGACAGGGGGCTCGAACTCATGAACCACAAGATGGTGACTTGAGCCGAAGTCAGACGCTCAAACAACTGAGCCACCCAGGCACCTCTATCTTTTATGCATTTCTGATGTTTATGCATCTTCTAAATTCCTCTCTCTGTTCCCTGTCTCCCATACTAACTTGGTGCCCGTTTGTATATCCAGTACATGTTTTTCTGTTCCCAGAGGGTCTTCAAAGATGCCCTGGAATGACTTCTACAACCAGGGTTTGAGAAAGAAGTGATGAGCTCCAGAACCTGGAACTAGAGCAGGCAGGTCATTGGGTCTTATCGAACCCTGGAAGCTCTGAGGGGCTTGCTCAGGTGGCCCAGCCAGTGACCACACAAGGGGTTGGAGTCCAAAGTGCCCCTCCCTTTCCCATCCAGTCCATTCTATCTTACTCTGTTCCTGCTGACTCTTTGTGGTTCCCAGTTCTGACCTGGGTCTGGCATGTTCATACAGACAATTTCTGTTAGTTAGGGCTCACTCAGAATAACCAGACTTTTAGCCTGATAGTCATTTGTAATAGGAGGATGTACCATCATGCTTATAACTCAAACCACATTTTTATTCTCATTTGCTGTGAGCTTCCTTGTAAAGTTAAATAAGGGCCAACATATTTACTTTGACCTCCATAACATCATTGGTCTTCTTATCCACTAAGATAAATTAGGATGGTCTTACAAGATTTTAAGGATCAGGAATCAGTGTGTCCCATTGAACGTATATAAGCATATTTACCTCTTAAAGCTACTGAGACCCATTTGAACGTAACCCAAATGCTGCTTTAAGCCAAGCATAATTAATTCATACTGAGATCTAGGTGGAGCAAAGTCTGTAATCAATGGCTTCCTGAGCTTGTAACTGTCTCAGTGTCCCTGCATCCCTTTCCGTGACACACCTTTTGCTTCAAGTTCTAAATTCTTTGGGAAGCATAGCTTGGTGCACTTTTTGGAAAGCCTCCGAAGAGAGGAAATGGAATTTAAATATTTTCAAGAGGCCATTTGCTTCATTGGAGGCTCCAGCCTCGCTTATGGTGAAGGTATTGCCTCCAGTTAAATAAGCATATGAATATCCATTTAGTACACGGAGAAAAGGAAAATTACGTTCCTTGAAGGTCTAGTGAGTATCAGACACCATGCTACATTCTTCATAAACATTTTTCTTTTTTAATCTGCATGGCATCTCTGGTGGGCAGGTACAGTTATCCCCCCTTTTAATAATGGAGAAATAGAATTGAGCGAGATTTAAGAAATTTTTGCCTAAGTCTATTCAGAATAAATAACCAACACAAGCTTTAATCCAGGTCTCTGACACCAAACCCAGCTATTGTTATGAACGTTCTTATATCTTGTGGAGTATGTGTGAGAATTTCATAGTGTGTGTGTATGTAGCAATGGAACAGCTCAGTCATGAAGAGTGTGCAACTTCAACATTGGGAGACATTGCCAAATTGCTCTCCATAGTGATTGTACTTATTTATATCTCTCCAACAGTGTTTAAGAATTCTTATTCCTTTATATCCTTGCCAACATTTGGTGTGATCGAGATTTTTAATTTTTTCCCTGGCATCACTTGGTATTTCATTGTGGTTTTAATTTACATTTTAGTTTATTACAATGAGATTGATTGTCTTGTAGATGTTATTATTGCCTGTTCACCTCCTCTGTTTCAATATTGTGTTTCTTATTTCTACTTGATTTGTAAGATTCCATATCTATATATATGGATATATATGTATACATGCCCACAGACACACACACACACACACACACATGAATATATATATGTGTGTATATATATATATATTTTTTCCCCCTGGATTCTAATCCTTCTATAATTATATACACTTTAAATATCTTTTCTCAACCTACAGCTTGACTTCTTACTTTTTCAATGATGGCTTAGTTTTTAAAGCAAGCTTTATTGATCTGTAATTTGTATAATCACAAAAGTTACTCACTGTAATGGACAGATTGGTATGTTTTGATGAATATATGGTTGGACAACCATTGCTGCAATTTTAGGGCGTTTCCATCATCCCTTAAATTTCCTGTTGGCCATTTTCAGTGAATCTCACCTCCTACCCCCAGCCCTGGGCAACTAGTGATCAGCTTTGAGTCTCAAGTTGTGCTTTTTCTAAAAATATCATATAACTGGAAGTATACAATATGTAGTCTTTTGTGTCTGGCTTCTTTCATCTAATATAATATTTTAGAAGCTCATCCCTGATGTTGCATATAACAGCTCCTGTTGTTTGTACCTTTTTTTATTACTAATATTCCATTGCATGGGTCTACCATTTTGTTTATCCACTCCAATATTTGTATCGTTTACAGCTTTTAACTATTATGGATAACTTGTTATGCACATTTGTGTACAAGTTTTTGGGCAAATGTACATGTTGATGTCTTTCAGGTAGATATTTAGAGGGGAACTGCTGATTTGTTTGTTAATTCTGTGTTTAACACTCTTTAAGAAACTGCTGAACTCTTTCACCAAATGGTTGTACCAATTTTCATCCCTATCAGAAGTGTATGCATATTTTTTAAAAATGTTAAGTTTATTTATTTATTTTGAGAGAGAGAGAGAGCACAAGCAGGAAAGAGTCAGAGAGAAAGAGAGACAGAATCCCAAGCAGGCTCTGCAACATCAGTGCAGAGCCTGATGCAGGGCTTGAACTCACGAACTGTGTGATCATGACCTGAGCTGAGATCGAGAGTCAGATGCTTAACTGACTATGACACCAGGTGCCCCTGAAGTGTATGTATATTTAAAAATGCTCATGTTAGGGCTCCTGTGTGGCTCAGTCAGCTGAGCATCCAACTTCAGATCAGGTTGTGATCTCGCTGTTCCTGAGTTCAAGCCCTGCTTTGGGCTCTGTGCGACAGCTCAGAGCCTAGAGCCTGTTTCAGATTCTGTGTCTCCCTCTCTCTGTCTGCCCCTCCCCTGCTCATGTTCCATATTTTTTTTCAAAAATAAATAAACATTAAAAAAATAAAAGTGGGCATATAATTTGAATAGACACTTCACTGAAGGAGATATGAGAACGGCTAATAAGAACATGGAAAGATGCCCTACATTATGAGTCAGTAAGGAAATGTAAATTAAAAGCACAATGAAATAACATGAAGCCCCCACCAGAATGGCTATAATTAAGATGATTAGCAACACCAAGAGGTAGTGGAGATGTGGAAAAACGGTTTCCCTTAAGGTGTGATGTCACTAAGGTATCTGCTGATATTTTTCATCCTTACATTAATTTTTATCTTGACTTCTTAAAGGTCACCTCTGCGTCTGCATAGCTAGTGGTCAGCCAGTGATGCGAGCAGACTGCTCTGGATTTAGTAAGGCTTGTATCCTGTGCTACATGATCTATGGCCCAACAGGGAAATCATTTTGACTTGCAACCAGTTCTCAAACCTCCCATGGATTTTATCTCCAGACTTTCTCGGGCCTCCCTTGCCCATGTGTGTTTTTTGTAGTCACTAAGATCTGTGTGAGAGTATATTTCAGCCCTTCTATGGCATTTTCATTTCCTAGATCCCTCTGTTAAATTTTGTCTATCACTCACCACAACTAAGGCTGCAATCTTGGATGAACAAGCTGTGATAGGTTTCCCTCATTTATTTCCTACAGAACTCACCACTTTTAGTTGGAAAAGTCCTGGGTGCTTGCTCCCTAGGTCACCCCTCCGACCACCATCATGAGTGAACCACATGTATCTGGCAGCAAAGTTCCTGGTTTTGCAGCTGGCTCAGCACTAGCAAAACTACAGTGCCTACCAGTCCAACTGGGGCAAATAAGAGCAGTGCCAGGCAAGAAGACCACAGACCCCTCTTCGTCTCCCCCCAAGTTTAGCAGCTTTTCAAGAATAAAGCTTTCCAATGTATTACTTACCATTGGTTGATTTCTAGGACCTTGAAATGATTGATTTTGACCATTTGTCCAGTGTTATGTGTGTTTTGGGAAAAAACTACTTCATTCCACCATAATCAAAAGCCCCTCTAATGATATCTTTTGAAGTGTAAAATATTTTGATTTCAGTATAGTCAGATTATGCTTTGAATCTTTAAGGAATTCTTCTGTATCACAAACCCTAAACATATTCTCTTGTGATTCTTCCAAAATTTTAATCTTTATATATTTTTTCTATTATAAATGCCTTTTTAAAAAGTTTATTTATTTATTTTGAGAGAGAGAGAGTGGGGGTGAGAGGCAGAAGGGGAGAGAGATAGAGAGGAGAGAAAGAGAGAGAGAGAGAGAATCTCAAGAAGGCTTTGTGCTGTGAGTGTGGAGCCCCATGTGGAGCTTAATCCCATGAACTGTGAGACCTTGACCTGAGCCGAAATCGAGAGTCAGACATTCAACCAGCTGAGCCATCTGTAAGTTGCTTTTAATGGGTGTGGAATAAGATAGAAATTTTTTTCTTTCCTCAAGGGATTAGTTACCCTAGCATCATTTATTGAATTGCCCATCCTTTTCTTGTGATTGACAATATTTCCTCTAATATATGTGAAATTTCCTCATACAACGGCTATGTTTTTTTTTTAAATATTTTTATTTATTTCTAGGAGAGAGAGAGACACCATGAGCAGGGAGGGTCAGAGAGAGAGGGAGATACAGACTCTGAAATAGGCTCCAGGCTCTGAGCTGGCAGTCAGCAGAGCCTGACGCGGGGCTCGAGCCCACGAACTGCGAGATCATGACCTAAGCGAAAGTCGGACGCTTAACCGACTAAGCCACCCAGGCGCCCCCAACAGCTATGTTTTTGAGCTCTATAGCCTGTCTTTGTGTGTGTTTGTGGATTTTTTTTTTAAATTTGTCCAACCCTTTTCCAACCCTACAGTATGAGTCTTGAAATCATTTAGGGCAAATGTTTTGTTTTATTTTGTTTTACAAATAGTTTATTGTCAAATTAGTTTCCACATAACACCCAGTGCTCATCCCCATGAGTGCCCTCCTCCATGCCCATCCCCCCTCTCCCCTACATCCATCAGTTCTCAGTTTTTGTCATCATTCAAGAGTCTCTCATGGTTTGCCTCTCTCCCTTTCTCTCACCATTTCCCCCCTTCTTCTCCCCCTTGGTCTTCTGTTAAGTTCCTCCTAATCCTCCTATACATGCAAACATATGATATTTGTCCTTCTCTACCTGACTTATTTTGCTAAGCATAACACCCTCAAGGTCCATCCATGTTGCTACACATGGCCAGATTTCATTGTTTCTCATTGTCATGTAGTATTCCATGGTATAGATAAACCACATCTTCTTGATCCATTCATCTGTTGATGGACACTTAGGCTCTTTCCATGTTTTAGCTATTGTGGAGAGTGATGCTATGAACATTGGGGTACATGTGCTCCTATGCCTCAGCATTTCTGTATCCCTTGGGTAAAGTCCTAGCAGTGCTATTGCTGGGTCATAGGGGAGTTCTATTGTTAATTTTTTGAGGAACCTCCACACTGTTTTCCAGAAGGGCTGTACCAGTTTACATTCCCACCAACAGTGCAAGAGGATAGGGCAAATGTTTTTTAAGATTGTGTTGGCCTTTTCTCAGCCTTTTGCTCTTTTGTAGAAGATTAGAATTTGGCTTCCTGAATTACATGAAAAATTATATTAGGACTTTGGAATTTTTTTGAATGTACAGATTAATTTAGGAATAATGGACATATTTAAGATATTGAATATTCTTATCCATGAACTTGGTACATTTTTCTATTTGTTTAACTCTTTTAATTATTTTTTCAATACTGTTGTATTGTTTTATCCTTAAGGACTTTGTACATTTTCTGTGAGATTGATTATTTGGTTGCTTTATACTTTATAAGGCAACCTTAGTTGTGGTGAGTGATAGACCGTTCCAAAATTTAATGGAGGGATCCAGGAAATGAAAATGCCATAGAAGGGCTTAAATAAACTTCTATGCAGACCTTAGGGACTGCAAAATGACACACATGGGCAAGGGAGGCCCAAGAAAGTCTGGAGATAAAACCCATGGGAGGTTTGAGAACAGTGTTGGGAATAATATTTATAAAATCACATTAAAATTTTTTTGTTTAACTTATAAGCCAATTAATTTTTGTATATTTATGCTATATATAACAATGTTAAACCTACTATTTTTTCCTGTAGATTCTTTTGTTTTATTACTTCGTATAGCAAATCATGTCAACTGCAATACTAACAATTTTTTCTTTTCAATTATTAAAATTTTTTTTTAATATTTTATTTAATTTTGAGACAGAGAGAGACAAAGCATGAGTAGGGGAGGGACGGAGAGAGAGGGACACACAGAATCCAAAACTGGCTCCTGGCTCTTAGCTGTCAGCACAGAACCTGATGCCGGGCTCGAGCCCAGAGACCGCGAGATCATGACCTGAGCCGAAGTCGGACGCTTAACCGAATGAGCCACTCAGGCGACCCTCTTTTCAATTCTTATACCTGCTATTTCTTTGACTTTTCTTACTGTCCTGCTTAGAACTTCTATTATAAAAACAGATGGTTAACAATGGTAATTTTTGCAACTTTCCTATAAAACTTTAACATTTGACCATTAAAAACGATGTATGAGAGAAGTTTTTGGTAGATGTAAAAAATCCCCTTGCATTCTTAGTTTGCTAAGCTGTTTTTCTTTTTAAATTACAAATGGGTGTTGAATTTTATCAATTTTTAATATTTTTTTCCTGTATCTTGGAACTATGGATATTAGCCTATGCTTTTCTCCTTCAGTGTATTATATATAATAAATATAATGAACTATATTAATCAAGTTTCTTTCTTTTTTTAATGTTTTATTTATTTCTAGGAGAGAGAGAGAGACAGCGTGAGCAGGGGCAGTGGCAGAGAGAGAGGGAGTCACAGACTGAAACAGGCTGGCAGTCATCACAGAGCCCGACGCGGGGCTCGAACCCACGAACCACAAGATCATGACCTGAGCGAAAGTTGGATGCTTAACCGACTAAGCCACCCAGGCGCCCCTATTAATCAAGTTTCTAATGTTAAGCCATATATGAATTCCTGGCATACACCCAACTTGATCATAATTTCTTTTTTATTCATTGGTTGATTTGATTTGCTACTAATTTCCCTCATATTGCCTTATCTAAGTGAGTTAGGCCTATACTTTTTTTCATACCATTGCTTATTTCAACTTTTTGAACCATAACATGAGTGTTATCGATTACTGAATGAGTCATCCTCATCCTTTTCAATACCTCTATTGGGGCGCCTGGTGGCTCAGTCGGTTGAGCACTGGCCTTCGGCTCAGGTCATGATCTTGTGGTTCGTGGGTTTGAGCTCCAGGTTGGGCTGTGTGCTGACAGTGTGGAACCTGCTTGGGATCCTCTCTCTCTCTCTCTCTCTCCCTCTCTCTGCCTTTCCCCTACTCATGCTCTCTCTGAAAAATAAATAAACAGGATACCTGAGTGGCTCAGTCAGTTAAGCATCTGACTCTTGGTTTTGAGCCCTACATTGGGCTCTGCGCTGGCAGCAAGAAGCCTGCTTGGGATTCTCTGTCTCCCTTTCTCTCTGCCTCTTTCCTGTTTGTGTTGTCTCTATTTCTCTCACAATAAATAAAATAAACTTTAAAAAATAAATACATAAAAATAAATATACATAAAAGAAGAACTCTCTTAGTGTGGGAATAGTGGAAATGGGGCATATGCAGAAGACAGGGAAAATGAAAAAGGGAAGGATTTAGTGACTATTTAGAGTCAGGTAACAGGAACTCGAATATAAATACCACCACAAACCAAGTGAAGAAAATGAGAATCAGAAACTGTGGGAAGTAAATATGGACAATAAAAAACAGTTTCTGTTAACATATGAGTTTGAGATGCTGAGGTAGCCAGCAAAACTGCCCTGCAATTAGGAACTTGATGTAGAAACTGAAATGTCATGGCTGGAGATACAGCCATAGTGTCATTTGCTGTAACCAAACTATGTGTACTGATGAGACATCATCTGAGGTGAGCACACAGGGAAGAGGGTAGAAGATGGGGCCTTGAAGGGTGACCACAATTGGATGGATGGGGGAGGAAGGGAAACAAAAGCTGTGAAGGAAAAAGCCAGAAGGAAACAACAGTCACAATGTTCTAAGCCAGGGCTCAAACCAAGAAGCGAGAGCAGATGGAGACTGATACCTCCTCATTTTGTTCACACAAAGGAGACCATTGCATTTCTCAAGAGATTTTTGGAGGAACCATTCTTAGAAACCTGCCTCTTGTGGCCTAGAAAAACAGGTCCCATCCCATAGATTAAAGACAGTTACATATATTCTATCATCCACCGGCTTCAAGGTTATTTGCCTTTTCAGTTATTAATCCAATCTCATGAAAAATCAGTTTAAGTACCACTTTGAATTCAGATAATAGATTATCTGCTTTCCACCGCCAGCATCTTGTAGGCTATCAGATATTTTAGCCTTGTCCTAGATGTAGTTGGTATGGTCTATAGTTCTTGGTTTTGTTTTGTTTTTGTTTTTTTTTTTTTTTGGTCTAAAGTTCTTTGACGCCCGTGTATCATTGCTATACATCTGTCAGCTAATACAGGCATATAGCATGCCAGAGTTAAAAGGGCTGATAGAAAGCATCTTTCTCATGTCACAGATGAGAACATTCAGGATCGAAGAGGTGCAGTGACTTGACCTGGGTCACTTGGGGAGTTAGAGGCAGAGCTTGGACAAGAGCCCAAGCGGATCTCCTGACTTTGTGACCCAGAACCTTGTAAGGATTAACACATGAATCGCTCTTGCCAATGACAGCACTCTGTTTTTGAACTAATAATCTGTTCATTTTATTGATAGCTGTTTCCTTAGTTATGAGCTGTTAGTTTATCCAAATGGGATTTGCTGGTTCCTGCAAACATACTGTGTTGCGTTAAAAAAATTTTTTTTTAAATGTTGAAATATGTTCTTTGGATATACAGAGGACTCATAATGGGGATATTTAAATAACTTTGCCATTAGTTTGCAAACAGAAATGTCAACTGAGGCGGGATCCATTAATTTGTTGATGAGTGAGTCACTGGGTGAGTCCTTCAGCCTGCTTATTAATGATCTTTAATTCATCCTTCTTGAAGCACAAATTCAGTTCCTAAAAACATATAAGCTAACATTTGTACAGCTTATCATATTCACTAGACTGGAAGCTCTTAACACATGATATTCTTTTATTCAACAATATTTAAGGAGTGTCAGCTTACTGTGTGCCCGATCCCAGGGATGCAGCCACACTAAGTCCCTTCCCTCAGGGAGCTTATATTATAGCAGCAGAGAGATAGATGATACATGTGCAGATAAATTGTGTTTTTTTTTTTTTCCAGCGACAAGAGTGATGGGAGAGAGAGTGACTAGGGGAGCTTGGGTGGCTCAGGCAGTTAAGCATCCAACTTCGACTCAAGTCATGATCTCGCAGTTCGTGGGTTCGAGCCCCATGTCAGGCTCTGTGCTGATGGCTCAGCTCAGAGCCTGCTTCGGATTCTGTGTCTCCCTTTCTCTCTGCCCCTCCTCTGCTCACGCGCTGTCTTTCTCTCAAAAATGAATAAACGTTAAAAAAATTTTTTTTTAAAAGAGAGTGACCAGGGGAAGAGTGCTTTTACATTGTCTGGTGCGCCAGGGATCGCAGGCTGGTTCCTTGAGAAGACAACTCTGGATTGGAGATCCCCACATGGGGAGCTCATTGTGGAGCTCTATGGGGGAGTCTAGGAAATGCATAGGGGATCTAGGAAATGGGATTTGCAAGAGGGAGAAGTTTGGCTGTTATATCGTTGCAGCAAAACCTCATCCCCTAGGGCCTTGGGGAACTTTGGAACTAAGGTAACTGCTGAGACTCTGCAGTGCAGAGGGCTGCCCGTTAGATCCTCCTAGTGACCAGTGTTGTACATAGGCTGAGTTGAGGGGTGGGTGGGTGAGGGCTTGGATGAGGCTGGTAGATGAGGGCAATCTAGGAAAGGGCCCAGCTGTGAGTTGTCAGTTTCCAGTACTCCCAGCAGCTCTGGGGATGAAGCTTGAGTCCTGAAGTGACATGTCACAGCATCCACTATCGCCTCTCTGAGCAGGAGACATTTGAGCTAAGACTGGATGGTACAATCCCTTTTAATCCTGGGGTTGATATTGTAACTTATCCCCATTTTGCCTCTTAGAGGCTCAGAGAGGTAAAGTGACTTGCTCCTATGACGTCACATAGCTAATGGGAAGCGACCTAGGGCTTTTTCTAGGACCCAGCTGTGCGTTGTTCCATTTATGCCTATACTTGTGAACGTGCCATCGGCATGTATTTCTGTAAATACTTTGATGAAGGTTTGGGTACACTGCCAGCAGCATAAAGGGTAGGGCTCTGTGCATTTCACTGGAAAGCATGCTCCAGAAGGCCACGTTTAGGACTTTGTTCAAATTAATGATTAGATACCTTTCTGCAAAATAGCTCTTCAGAATTTAGAAAGTTTTCAACTAATATGCTGACAACTTAGTTAAAAACAGGTGGAACAAATATCCCTGGATGTTACTTGCTCCAAAAGTCAAAAAGCTACCCACAGCCATGCCAAACATCTGCAAGTATTTTTAACCTTCTAATCCGTAATCATTTTTTGGTTTCAAGTATGCATGGAGAGCACTGGGTGTTATTGTCAATAATGTCAATTGATCAAAGTTTGTTCTTTGCCTGGCTTTCAACCTGTGACCCATCTCCTGTCTCAGCTGGGCTGTGGTCAGACAATGTCTTAAACATCATGTTCCTTTGCAGTTTTAACGTGCTTTTGTAGATGTTATTTCATCCAGTCCTCATAAAAACACTGGCAGGTGTAGATCTTTAGTCCCCTTTCACCAATAAATAAACTGAGTCCCCTAGAAGTTAACATGGATGCATAGTTTGAACTCGACTCCTTGGGTTATAAGACCACACATTCTTGGGGTGCCTGGCTGGCTCACTTGGTTCAGCATCTGACTTCAGCTCAGGTCTGATCTCACCGTTCGTGAGTTTGAGCCCCACATCGGGCTCTGTGCTGACAGCTCAAAGCCTGGAGTCCTTCTTCAGATTCTGTGTCTCCCTCTCTCTGACCCTCTCCTGCTCACACTCTGTGTCTCTCTCTCTCAAAAATAGATGAACATTAAAAAATATTTTTAAGAAAAGGACACACATTCTTTCTGTTACCTTTCTGCCTACAGAATTCTGAGCTGGGCTTCTGGGGCGTGGGAGTGGGGATATGAGAGAAAAAAGACACAAAAAAGAGGAGAGAACAGATTAGTGTTGTTACTTCCTTAGTCCTTAGCTGTCTCATTAGAGAAGTGACAGAATGGAACTAGATTCTTTCTAGGACTTTTCTCTACACTGAGCTTCTCTGATGTTGAGGAAATGGAACAGGGAAACAAAAATCAAAACAAAAAGTCAGCAACAACGACAAAAAAAACCATGCTACCCCAGGTCTGTGGCCGCAACCACAACTATATAGTGTTTCTTCCTTTTGGGTTCTTGCCATTGACTGAGAACCTTCACTGTGAATACTGCTTAGGTTTCCTGGTACCAATGTCACTATTTTACACATAATGGCGAACAGACTGAAGAGATCAAATTAAATCCATTTCCACTTTAGGATAGGAAATTTGTTTGGAACAATCAAGAGGGTTTGGAGCAATAAGCATGGGTTTTCAATTGCCATCAAATGGTAAATTGCTTAATGTCAATTGTCATTAAGTGGACTGATTTGTACCCAATTAATATACCACGGTTGGAAAGGAAGAAAACAATTGCCTTTAGCTAGATTGTTCTTCTCTGGATTCTTCCTGCATGGAGCTCCAAGCAGTTTGCTGACATTCTCTTTTATTCTGTAAATCCCCTGCCCCTGTGAACCACATCCTCCCTTGCTGGGAAGGATGGACCTGGAGAAGCTCACTTAACTTTTTTCATTCTCCAGAGTCCTATTTAGGGGAGTGGCTACCACAGGACCCCGAAGGCAGCACAGCATCGGTGGCATAAAAGAGTTAATGCAGCTTTCAGAAGCCTTTCATTTCCAGCTAGAGCTTGGTTTTGGCCCTGGAGAAAGCTGGCCTGCTGGCCATTCGGCTGAATTACTGGGCCAAGCCACTCCCCGCATTCGCTTAGAAGACTCCGGCTGGAGAATCCAAGGGATCAAAGTAGTGCTAGGGGTGACAAGTCAGATGCGTGAAGACTCTGTGTCTCGGCAAGATCTGAAACCCCCCTTGGCTTTGACAAACAATCACAGAGGAAATACAGGTCACCCAGTCACTGCCAGCTGATGTGCTGGCACATGGAAGGCCAGCTAAATCCATGCTCCTGAGATCCCCCACATGAGAGAAAGCCATGTGAGCCCACACTGGCCAATTGGAGCTGGATGAAGAAGGATAGTAGTTTCATTTTCACATCCATAGATTTTATGCTCCCTTTGGTCGGTAATTTACATTTATATAGACTCTTTCAACCTCTGGGTTCTAAAATGGCTTTGCCGGTTTATATGTATGGGGTACCACTTTGTATCAGGAGTTGGCTCCGTATGTATGAACAAAACCTGACCATCTGTATTTAAACAAAAGCATGTGGCTCAGTTTTAACTTGGTCATTTTAAGCCATACTTGGATGAATTCCTCTGGGTGTTTCTGTTTGTTTGTTTTTGTTTTTAGGGCACATAAATGTGCTGTATGGAGCTACTGGATGAACCTGTTAGTCTGACCCCATTTTGATGCAAGGTAGGTCTGTAGCTGCCCCTCCTCCGTGATTT
Source organism: Proteles cristata cristata (assembly GCA_017311185.1). NCBI lineage: Eukaryota > Metazoa > Chordata > Mammalia > Carnivora > Hyaenidae > Proteles > Proteles cristata. Next base: position 2,031,105 of record JAESUZ010000481.1, on the reverse strand, counting down.
ATGTATGAACATAAAAAGATGCAATGTGACTGATAAAAATACAGGTGATGGCTCCCTCCTTCAACCTAAGCCCCAAAAGCATTTTCCATGAATTTGTCCAAAGAAATAAGAATGTACAGGAAAAAAAGAACCTACAGGAAAATGACTTGGTGAGCTGCTAAGCTCCACCCATAAGGGTGTTGCTGCCTGCTATTACTAGGGAAAGAAGCAAGCAGCCTTGCGTAGCAGAAAGATTTCTGCATCTACAGTCAGAAGGCCTCGATTTGAATCAAATCCCTGCAAGCAAGGAGCAGTGAGATCTTCGTTTCCAAATTTAAGTGGAGATAAAACGATTCTGTTTGCTTAAGACAGTCATTGAGGGGTGATGGACATCTGCCTGGGGCATCCGTCATCAGTGACTGCCAGGGTTGATTTGGCTGTTTGGTTGGCTATTCTGGCCCTGTCCCTTTTTCTCTCTGTTGGAGAGAATGACTCTTCCAAATAAAAGAGGGCTGTTCGTGGGCCACAGTTATGTGAATAGATGGAAGGCCTCTAACTAGGATTGTTGTAAGGATCGAATAGGACAGGATATACAAAACAGACTTCAACCTCAGAGAGGCCCTATAACCGCATACAAATCTTCATGCAGGAACTCTCTGGAGCCCTGTTTTCCCTGGAGTATAATTCCCAAGACTGCTAGTGAGTGTAGCTACTGAACTTAAGATGCTGTGTCTCTGCAGAGCTTGAAGGATCCCTGGAAACACGAATCATTGCATACTGTAGCCTCTCTTGTATTAGTCTTACTCATGTGTCAACATGTCCCTTAGGTAGAGTTTCTCAATGTGGGCACTGTTGGCATCTTAGATCAGATCATTCTTAGAAACTATCCCATGTGCAGTAGGATGTTTAGCAGCATCTGTGGCCTCTACCCACTAGATGCCAGCAGCACCCCCCCCCTTAGTAGTGACAATCAGAACTGTCTCCAGAGGTTGCTGAATGTCCCCAAGGGGCCAAAAATCACTCCTGACTGAGAACCAGTGAGTTCGACTATGAGATCCATAAAAGCAAGTTTTATTTAAGTTGTATTCTTGCACCAAGTAACATAGTACCCAGCCCTAGGAGGTGCTCAATAAAACGTAGTTGGGTGAGATTTCAAACTGAACTAGATTCTGTATCTCCCTCTCTGCACCGCCCCCCCCCCCACAACTTGCACTCTGTCTCTCTCTGCCTCTCAAAACAAAGAAACAAACAAACATAAAAAGGGATACCTGGGTGGCTCAGTCAGTTAAGTGTCAGACTTTGGCTGTGATCATGATCTCATAGTCCATGAGTTTGAGCCTTGTGTCAGACTCTGTGCTCACAGCTCGGATCCTGGAACCCACTTCAGATTCTGTGTCTCCCTCTCTCTCTGCTCCTCTACCACTTACGCTCTGTCTCTCTCTGCTTCTCAAAAATAAATAAAAAACAAAAACAAAAATAAAATAAAACCCCCCTGGGGCGCCTGGGTGGCTTAGTCGGTTAAGCGTCCGACTTTCGCTTGGGTCATGATCTCACGGTTCGTGGGTTCGAGCCCCACGTCGGGCTCTGTGCTGACTGCCAGCTCAGAGCCTGGAGCCTGTTTCAGTCTGTGACTCCCTCTCTCTATGACCCTCCCTGCTCACGCTGTCTCTCTCTCTCTCCTAGAAAAAAAAAAAAAACCCAAAACCCCAAACTGAACTAATAGCCAAGTTTCACTTTAGGAAGAGAACCAACTTCTCAGCCACAGAAGCAGATGAAGCACACTGTGGCTGTTAAGCAGTCCAGGCTCAATGGGGAGACACTTGTCAGCAAAGAATATATTTTCACAGCACTATTGGATACAGATTTAGAAGAAGTAATTGAAAACAACTCCAGATTGCTGTAGGGTTGCCCAAACACTCTGGAATTCAGGCATCTGAGGATTTAGTTCTACCTGTCTGTTAATTTTTTTTTTTTTTTTTATCACTCATCCCCTCTCCTCTATCCTCCTTGGTCAAAGAGATGTGCTCACAATATAATTTTCCCTTTGGCTTTGGGTTCTTGACCTTTCCCTATCTCAGGTTTCTTGCAGGTCCTCTGATAAACCTAATGGGAATTGTCACTGTATTTGTAGCCACATTAAATTGTGCCTGTAGACACAGGAAGGAAGAGAAAGGGAGGTGTTAGGTGGTTTTAGTCATTCTAGCTGATGCAAGACTGCTTACTTGGGGTGTTTTGGGGAGGCTGTGTCTTCTGTGATTTTAGTGGATAGATGGAGGAGCAGTTTCCAGAGATCCTAGACCATAGCCGGCCTTTGGAGCACTCTTCTGCTCAGGAGCCAGTGACCTTTCTCCAGGTGGTTCTTCAGCTAAAGCAGCACATATTTGCTCTGCTCTCCTTCAGTGAAATGCCTGGAAAGAGTGACCAATAGGAGGCGCTCCGATTCCCTCTGTCTCACTTTCTCTTGAACATGCCACACTCAGGATTTCACCTCCATCACTTGACAGAAAATTGTTCTTGTCAACGTCACCATGACCTGCCAGTTGCCAATTGTATGGTCAGTTTGCATCCTACCCCACTTCATCTCTCAGCAGCATTTGACCCAAGTGACCACCTGCCTTCTTTGAAATGCTTTTTTCATGTGGCTCTTAGGACACCACACTCTCCTGGTTTCCCTCCTCCCCACTCCCTTCTCTGTGATTGTTGCTGGCCCTGCCTCCTTTCCTCAGGCCCTTCCAAGGCTCCTCTTTACCTTTTTGCCTTTTCCTCCACTACCCTCCTCTTCTATCTTTTATACACGAGTCTAGTGGCATTAAATATGGCTATGGACTGACTTGAGTCCTCCCCGCCCCAAACTCATACATTTGGAGATGGGCCTTTTGGAAGGTTAAGAGGCAGTCAGGAGGGTGAGATTCCCTTGATAGGATTAGTACCCTTTCAAGAACAGACACCAGAGAGCTGTTCTCTCTCCCTTTGCCATGCGAGGACATAGAGATGAGGTGACTGTCTACAAGTTCAGAAGTGAGCCCTAATTAGGGAACTGAGTTGGCTGGCACCTTGACCTTGGGCTTCCCAGCCTCCAGAGCTGTGGGAAATAAATTCTTGTTGTTTAAGCCACCAGTCTATGGTATTTTATTATGGCAGCCCAAACAGACTAATACAAATACTATTTGCTGGCAAGCCATGTATCTATATATCCAGCCTGCATATCTTTCCAGAAGGCCAATCTAAGATGCCTCACTGACCCACTCAATATCTCTGCCTGGATGACTGATAGGTATCCCAAATTAACAGAGCCCACAAGGAACTCCCTCACTCCAAAACCTACTACAATGATCTACTCCATCTCAGTGAATGGCAATCTCTTCTTTTGATCGACCAGGCTAGGAACTTTGGAGTTCTCTCTCTCTCTCTCTCTCTCAAACTTCATATCCAATCCTTCCACAAACATCTAGCTCTGCCTTCAAATATACATCCCAGATCCAATGACTTCTTACCACCCTCACCACCCACCCCCTTTGTTCAAGCCGCCTGTATCCTGCATTGTGGCAATAGTCTCCTAACTGGATCCAGTGCCCCCAGACTTGCCCCCCGTTCCTGCATTCTCCTGTCTGTTTTCAACATAACAGCTGGCTCACATCACACATCACCTGCACATCCTCCAAAAGCATGCATCTTAGAGTAACATCCAAATCTTACCACCACCTGCGTTCCTAGAGTCTGGGCCCCTTTTGTTGCTCTGAGCTCATCTTCTGCCACCTGTCCCAACCTTATCCCTGTCCCACCCTTTCCTTGTCCCTCTCTTCCACCAAGGATCCTCCTGCTTCAGAGTCTTTGCACATGCTGTTCCTTTTGCCTGGAATATTTTCCCCTCATGCATTTTCATGGGCCACTTTACTTACCTTCTTCAAGCCAAAGAGTCACCTCCTCCAAACAGCCTCCCCTGATCATCCATCCTACCTACAGAACTATGCCTCCATCATGCTTTTTTATCTACTCTCTAGTCCTGAGCCTGAGTTATCTGTTGACTTTCTTACCTGTTCCTCCTCTGGAATATAAACTCCCTGAATTTAAGAATCTGGCCTCGTTCCACCACTGCAACCCTAAAACTTCAATAGCCTTTGGCCCATAGTTGGTACTCAGTCATATTTGTTGAGAGAGAATGAATGAAATAATACCTACAACTACAAAGAGCCAACATGATAAAGTGGCCCATGTCAACAATTTCCTGGAAGATTACAGGCTAGGGATGCTTCTTTATTAAAACCTTTCTATCAGGAGGTTGAAGTGCAATGAGAACATTAATGTCCTGAGGCAGATTGGATGTCAAACTTCCTTTAAAGAGAAGTGCCCGGATTAGATAGACGCATGTGGTCCAAAGAGCACAGCATCGATAAATGGGAGGAACATGAAAACAAAGTGCTGTGAGTGTTCTGAAAAGGGAAGAGTCACATCTTTTGGGATATTATGGATGGCTTCATGAGAAAGGCCACAGTGGAGCTTGACAGGTATGGAACTATGGCATGGGAGCAAGGAGGTCCTCCACACCAAGGGAAGAGATACTTGAACCCAAGTGTGTGATGAAAGTCCTTTTTCTATAGAAATGATGATGACCAAGTGTGGCTAGAGAATGGAGCAGGAACAAGGCAGTAGGTAGAAACTGGGATGGAGAGACAACCCAGATCATGCTAAGTAGTATTATCGGTTTCCAAAGTATCAGGATTGGGAAACAGGAGCCCTAGTTCCGTGACAATAGCAAAAATAATACTTCAAGTCTGATCATTCTCACTTGCTTCGGAATGCTTGTGCAAAGGGTTTTGGAATCCTTGAAGAGGATTACTTTATTTATAGCAACTTTTTGGTGTATTTCCATGTTTCCTTCAGTCTCTGAAAATTGGTAATCTGTGCAGCATCTATAAAGACTATTCACCACCTACCAGAACAACCTCTTACTCTCCCTTGATGGATAACAGAGTTTACTGTAAGTGCCTTTTCATGACCATGATAGAATTTCCCCCATTCTTTCACTTTTCTCATAGAGCCCACATCTGCTGACCTCCAGTGTTTGATAAAAGGTCTCTCTCATTAGATCACCCAGCTCAAGCTGTCTGAAAAAGATTCTAGTAAGGATGGCTACAGACTGAGTAAGTCTGTCTTTCCAAATACCATGGACTCACAGGCTTAGGGTAGAACACATTTTAGTAACTGGACACAGACTATGTACCAAGAATAATTAGAAGCTTTTCTGGCCCCCAATGCAGACCATTATGACAAAAATTCAGGGACCTGGTCTCCTGAATAAACCACAGCTGACATTTACCTATATCCATAGTCTATTTTAATGCAGTTTTACCATGACGTGGGGCACAAAGCAATGCTCGGGAAAGAATTTGCATATTCAAAGCATTTCAGCCCTGGGAAACATACATGGTTATTTGGCAGAATTTGGGCTCAGGTCATGATCTTACGGTTCGTGAATTCGAGGCCCGTGTCAGTCACTGTGCTGACAGTGAGGAGCCTGGTTGGGATTCTGTCTGTCTGTCTCTCTCAAAAATGAATAAACATTTTTTTCTTAAAGTGATCACAGCTTTAACAAAGATCAGTTAAGGCAGAGCTTGAACTCATACCTCAGACTGGAATTCTTTCCACAGGGAAGGCAATCATCTCTCAGTGACCATCTGTGGGACAGTCTCTCATGGGCTGGTGTTTGGAACTCATGCTCTTTAAGGGACTCTGTAACTCATACCCTATACTTTTCTGATATGCCTTCACCTCCCCTGCCTTTGAATGGTGTGCATTAAATGCCAGCTCAGGTCCCCCAGTTTGCATAAGAGCATTATGGGTACAGGAAGCTTATCTGTCTGTATTCTGTGTTCTTGCACTACCCCTGATGCCTCATAGGAGCTCAGTACATCTTCGTTACTTTCTTTTCTGCCATGGAATATACTCGTTCAACTGAATTGATGAGGTTGGGGAGAGGGCAGGTATTTGATGGAAGGAGGTTGTAAGTGCCTTCATAACCCACCAAAGTACGAGAGGGCTGGAGATGAAAGAAATATAAGGAGGGGAGTAAAAGGAAAAGAAAGAAAATGGGTTGGGGGGGAAAGTCAGAAAAGATCATATTCAAGGGACCCTACTGGCTGCTCTTTGCTCGTTTTCCTGTGGATACCCCCTCAAAGCCACTAATTCCACCAGGAGCCACGCCTGAGCCTCTGATCAGGAAGGATGCTCTCCTTGCCTACGGTGGGGCTTGGGGATGCCCTGGGAAGCACAGGCCAGTCGGCGTGGCAGCGGGGTTTCTCTTTTTAGCAGGTGCTTCAGAGGGAGTCAGAGAGCAGGTAATCTTAGATACAAGCTGGGTGGGAACTGCTGCGGCAGCCTCTGTGGGGGCTTTCCTCCCACTTTCCAAGGAAGCTCATGGAACCTGGACAAGCTGGGATGGAGGCCCAGACAATCCCAGATTGAGGGATGCTTGGGGGTGGGGGCTGAGCCCTTCCAAGTCCCCAGTGTCATCCCAGGCTAGAGCGGCTTGCTGCGCACAGGAAATATTGAACCTTCTGAGTCTTAAAGAGGGAACCTGGAACGGGTCCAAGATTACACTTAATACATCTGCTGGGAGCTACAGAGAAGGGAAACTGGAAGAATCTGTGAAAATAACCCTTGTCAAGCCAGGTGAACACACAGAGGCAGGACGGCACTGCTAGCGAGGATAAAAAGTGGCTTTCCCTCTGGTAGTGGGTACAGTTTCCAAAGATCATCCACATGCATGATGTCTTTGTTCCATCTGATGAGGTATGCAGAGGATGTGATTGGCGGTGAGCTACTGGCCAGTCCCTCAGTATGCTTCCCGTGGCACTCGACTTCGCAGGCTGTCCATTGAATGGCATGTAAATGAGATGGACGGCTGGGTGAACGAACTTGCTTTTTGGCATTTCATAGGTGAGAAACTGATCCAGAATAGTTACAGTCATTGCAAAGCATTCAACCTGGAGCACTCATTCTTTTACCAGGTGCCCTTGCTAGACCCGTGCTAGACATGGCCCCCTTGCTTGGGGAGCTCACTGTTCAGAGAGTGAGGTGGCCAGAAATGATTATGCTGTCTGACATGTGTTCAGAAGGCCCGGGAAGACAGAAAGGAGAGTGGTTGATTCCAAGCAAAAGGGTTCCCTGTTGATGTGCAGAACGTAGCCAGATGTAGCAATGAAACTACTATTCAGATGTTCAGACTCCTCCTTTCTTTTTTTTTTTTAAATGTAATGTTTATTCATTTTTGAGAGAGAAAGAGCGAGCAGGGGAGGGGCAGAGAGAGAGGGAGACACAGAATCCGAAGCAGCCTTCAGGCTCTAAGCTGTCAGCACAGAGCCTGACACGGGTCTCAAGCTCACAGACCATGAAGTCATGACCTGAGCTGAAGTCGGATTCTTAGCTGACTGAGCCACCCAGGCGCCCAACTCCTCCTTTCTTTGACCTTTCCTCTGATCCTGTTACCCTCGCCCCCGCATCTGCCCTTGACCCATTCTCTCGTGTTCAGGTCTTTATCTTTCAGATTTAGGCTATATTGCTGTTTCAGTCAAGCTATTTCATGGGAGAGACAATTCTGTGAGTCAAGGGATAAAAGAGTAAGCTTACATGCCGGTGCCAAGGAACATGGATGTGGGGGTTGAAGACTCCGAGGTGTCTAGGGGTTTGTGGGGGGCAGGAATGAGAAGTGACTATAAGGACTGTTTAAAGGAAGCACGGTCTTTGCAATATTGCTTTCTTCCCACTAGCACATCCTTACATCAACATAAACACACCATATATCTACATATATATGCATATATACATGTGTGTGTGAGTATCTGTATGCACACACACATGCACCAGCATAATCTTTAAACCTGTCACCAAAATGGCATGCAGAGCTCCTGCCAGCCCTTCTTACAGAAAACAATTCTGCAGTGCTGTATGCCTGATATGTGGGCATGAAGCTTCATGTAGTTTGACAGCCATGGGTTTCAAATTTTATTAAACCTCTGCCTTGTTCAGTCTGATTTCTTTAAGGCTTTATCTAATTGCCTTGGGCCATGGGGCCTACCACCTTGGCCATGTGCACAGATATAAATTTTAGCATGTGATTGAGGGAACGTAATAAACTAATGTATAATAAATAGCAAAGACTTTTGATAATCTGTGTCCTAGTTGGAAGCGTGGCTCATAAAAATAATGATTACATGATACTCTCTGTTCTCCAAGTGCTGTTGGGCATTTGGATGTAATCACCAGAAATCCAGGCATTTCCAAATGCCCCCATGTGTGTTGACATGTAGCCCAAACATCTGGGTGGCTGACTGAGAAATGTGATTTTTCAGTGGACCAGTGAGTTCCAGGTGCCCACAGCATGTGTTTCAAGTCACCTCTTCCAGGAAGGCTGCAGGATTTGGTGGGAGTCAGCAGCCCCCTTGTGTGGCTCCTACATGTCACCACACATGTGAATTCACTTGTCACATCTCCTCACAAGGATGTGAGCACTTTGAGGGCAGTGATGGATATTATTTACCTTCTTTACTCCCAGACATTTGTTGAATGAACGAGCATCTGAATGAATGAATGAATGAATGAATGAATGGGGTGCCTACACACACTTAATGCAGGGCCTTGTACCAGGGAGACCCTTGAATATTGAATAAGCACTTATGTTCACAAGTAAGGAAGTTCAGATCAGCAGTGCTGTGTTACATAGTTTTTTGCTTAAATGCCTCAAAGCCCAAAGAATCAATTTTACACAGCTTCTTCTAGTCTACGGGAGAAAAATAGATAAAAAATCATGAAGAATTTGCAGTGCCTGGAGCAGGGGTATGAATTCCCCATGTTCACTTGGGGGAATGAGGCACAGAGCCCAGGGTTCGGATTTCACTTCCTTGTGCCCTTTCCCTCCTACAAATGTGCCTCCCTTGGCCTCTCTCTTCACATCAGAAGTTGGCTGAGTATTTATATATATTACAGGGCTTCTCTATGTAAATCCACATTCCATAAATCCCAAAGCTTTTCTCCTGTTTCTGAGCAAGAGGCTGAACAAGATATATGTGTTTTCTTTTTTCTTTTTTCCTTTCTTTTTTCTTTCCTTTTTTTTTTTTTTTGTAACCAGCAAATGGCTTTTTTATTGATTCATCTCTTCTAACAGCAGGTTTGTCTTCATGCAGATTTCAGGACTCTGTGCTTTCTGTCTCTGTCTGTCTGTCTCCAGCAAAGCCCTTCCTTAAGTTCAGAGACACTAATTGTTTCCTCTCCTCCATCTCTTTCATTCCACAGGTATATCTGACCTGGCTGTGCCAATAAGCCCCCAGCTTCTCCAGAGTCTTGTATTTCCCGCATGCTGCGGCTAGAATTTTATGGCCCTAATCAGATTTTGCTGTTTTTCTTCACACCGGGTCCCTTCCCCATCCATTCTGCCCTTTTGACTCTTCTCCCCCAACCCTCACCTTCATGGTACATGGGCCTATTAAATGGTGTCCAGTCCAATTTCTGGCACCCGATAAATCTAAATTTTCAAGCTTGGGAAGCCAGGCTCGCCCACTGGCACCCAGATAAATGAGTCCTCCATGAGAAACCTACACTGATCATTACTCAAGACTCTCCCGAAACCCCATCTCAGGGTTTCCTGCCTGAGAAAGTCAAAGCCCCCCCGCCTTTCCTTCGTCACCCCATGAAAAAGAAAACACCCGGACGGCACACAGACTTGTCTTCATCTGGGTGCTCTCGCCCCTCTATGAGGGCTGGTTCCCAGTCTCCCACCCGCAGCACCCAGCCTGTCCCACGTCACTCCAGCACAGCAGTGGCTTTGAAATGAGACTTAATATCCCACACACGCGCCTGCACCGTTCAGCTCGCCAGGGCTCTGAGCGTGGAGCTGAACAAAGGGTCTCCATGCAGACGTTTCATTGTTTGCAACAGGCACAAGCAAGCAGGGCTTCCAGTCCCAGCCCACCCCGTGCCAAAGCCCGCCCCTTTTGGGGAGGCTGTTTCAACACCCTAAATCTATGCTCCACCTGATTGACAGGGGCCCGGATGTGGCATCATGGGGGAGGAGGACTGTGGGGGCTGGAGGCATTTGAAGTCAGCTTGGTTCCTGGAAAACTGGTGGGAAGGGGTTTCCAAGACCCAGGGCTGCTGAGGGGGGTACACGGGGTGGGGCGGGTAGTGGAGGGCTAGGGTCTGCGTTGTGCCCAGAGAGACCTGGAGATGGTGGTCTGCTCTTGGGAATTGGGAACTATTTGTATTTACTTATTTGTTATTTTGACTGGTGAAATTACCCCCTTTCACTGTGCCAGCCTTCTCCTGCTGCACAATAAAAATTAATTACAATGAATTAGAACCTTTATAAGCCACCCTTAGCAATACAATGGCTTGGAGACAGCCCCTCCTGGGGCCTCTCACTGGTCTACAGCTTCCAATCCCATTAGAAGAGCAATTCTAAAAGGCAAAAGCCTCTCAAAGCAAGTACCTGCTTTTGACTTCTATGGGATAAATCTGGGAGCTAACCAGATGCTGTGAGGGTTGATTTTATGTGTTATCTTGCCAGTGACTTAATCAAACATGAATCCAGGTATTGACCTGATGACGTTTTGTAAATGTGGTCAAAGCTAGAGTTGACCGACTAAGCCGACTGTCCTGAATAATGTGGGTGGGCTTCATTCAATCATTTGAAGACCTACAGAGCAAAAACAGGTTTCACAGGGAAGGAAAATAAAATCTACCTTAAGACAGATCAACTTTTGCCTGGGTTTCCGGCCTGCTGGCCTGGCCTGCCCTACACATTTCAGACTTGCCAGCTTCAACAATTCCTTGAAATGAGTCTCTTCATGGAAAAATAAATCTCTATCTGCATCGATATCGTATTTAGATCTACGTATTGTCGATTTTCCCTCTCTGGAGAACTCTGACTGATATGTTCAGAAATCTTATGCTGAATTTGAATCGTTCATTGTGTAAGTAACTCCTAGGAGGGCGAACACTCTTTCTTTCTCCAGCATAAAGCCCTGTGTTGTGCACAAGGGAGGAGCTTAATAGTCTCCAGAGTGATGCAAAACCTGAAGAAGCTCTGTGATGCTTTTCTCAACTTCTGCCACTACACTTTCAGTTCATGAAAACATTTGCTCCCTCTCTTCCATGCAGGACTAATCATCCCTGCCTGGGAGTTGGAACTGATGCCCTTACCACTTTGCCTTTAACATCTATTGAACATGCCTCATCTCCCCACCACCACCCAGGGTCCAGGCACCTGACTTATCCAGGCATCCTCCAAGCTCAGACATGGTCTGTGTTCATTGTGCTTTGCCTTGGCTGCCCTCCTAAGATGATGCTCTCCCTTTCTCATCAGCTGGTGGAGCCTCTGGAGAGGACACTTCTAGGCTCTGAGGTCATGGAGCATTTATGGTGTCAGACCTGGCTTGGGACCTGGTTTTCATATAAGCTTTGCCAACCTGATGAAACAATATAACTTTGATGTACTGTCCTGATTAGTAAAATGGGGGCAAAATGACTCATAGGAACATGTGAGGGTTAATAAAGCAAATAGTTATCAATTTTTTTTCACATTGCACAGAACACTCATGTTTCCCCCAGTGAAGTACTCCTTGGAAGTGCAAAACGCAAGGCAGAAAAGAACTACCCTGGTTGGCTCTAAGGAACCCCTCCTTCCTCCATGCAGGATCTCTTATCCATTAGATGATTCTAGGATGTGCCCGTAGCACTCCTCCCTCTGTCCCTCTGTCAACATGTCACACTACTCGAGGGCATCATTCCTGCCTGAAAACCTGATGGAATACTCCACATCTTTAAACCAATCAAACAACTCACCTACCCAAACCATCTTCCTCCACCCAATATACCTGCTGTGGTTACTACCTCATTCCTGTCTTTTCCTCTACCACGAAACTCACTGACAGAGTTGTCTGCAACTTTGGTCTCCGTAATCCCTCCTCTTGTTCTTTCTTGAGCCCTCCTCCAGTTGTGTCTTTGTTTCCGCTATCCTACTACGGCTGTAGTCAAGGTTGCAAAAGGCCTTCACATTTCCGGAAGTTATGGTTGATTCTCTAACACCATCTTGCTCGGTCTACTGACAAGGTTGGGCACAGTTGGTCACCACTTCACCTTTAAGTATTTGCTTCACTAGCCCCTGGGGCACACCACCTGGGCTGTCCCCACCTCAATGGCAATTCCTCCTCAATGTTTTTTGGGGTTCCTCATCTTCCTGACCTCTACCTCTATTTAAAAAAATTTTTTTTTAATGTTTATTTATTTTCGAGAGAGAGAGAAAGACAGGAAGTGACGGTGGGGACGAGCAGAGAGAGAGAGGGAGACACAGAATCCAAAGCAGGCTCCGAGCTCTGAGCTGTCAGCAAAGAGCCTGACACGGGGCTTGAACTTACAGACTGCAAGATCATACCTGAGCTGACGTCAGACACTCAATGGACTGAGCCACCCAGGGACCCCTGACTTCTATATTTTCAAGTTCTCAGTTCTTAATTTCCACACCCATGGGAAAGGGAATGAGGGATTCATTTAATCCCATAGTTTAAAATACCATCTATATTTTGATAATTCCTCAATTTATATCTGTCTAGTCCCTGTCTCCTGAAAGCCAGACGCATAGCCAACTGTTTACTTAACATCTCTGCCTGGATGTCTTAACAGACCTCTAAAATTCATCATGTCCAAAAAAACCTCCTGGTTTCCCCCCTGAAATCTGCCATTCTGAAGTTTTTCTTTCAATAAACGGTTAATGCATTCTACAATTTACTCATCTCTAAAACATTGGGATCATCTTGGCACATAATTTCTTTTTAATCTTTTCCCAACCACATTGGATTTTTTAAAATATAATTTATTGCCAAGTTAGCTAACTTATAGTGTATACAGTGTACTCCTGGATTCAGGATTAGATACCTGTGATATATCACTTACATACAACACCCAGTGCTTATCCCAACAAGTGCCCTCCTCAATGTCCATCACCCATTTTTCCTGTCCCAACACATCATTTGTTAACATGCCTTATAGACAGCAAATCCAATAGCAAGTGCTACTATGGCTGCACTTTCTTTCCTTTTGTTTTTGTTTTTGTTTTTGTTTTTGTTTTTGCTTTTGTTTCATGGCTTCAGGATGTGGAACAAAAAGAAACACAATATTTATTTATTTGATTTTATTTAAAATTTTTTCTTTTTTAATAGTTTATTGTCAAGTTGGTTTACATATAACACTTAGTGCTCATCCCAACAAGTGCCCTCCTCCATGCCCATCACCCCTCCTACCCCACCCTCATCAGCCCTCAGTTTGTTCTCAGCATTCAAGAGTCTCTCATGGTTTGCCACCCTCTCTCTTCCCAACTATTTTTCCCCTTCTTCTCCCCCATGGTCCTCCATTAAGTTCCTCTTAATCCAACTACATGTGCTAACATATGGTATCTGTCCTTCTCTGCCTGACTTATTCTGATCAGCATAACACCCTCAGTTCCATCCATGTTGCTACACATGGCCAGATCTCATTCTTTCTCATTGCCATGTAGTATTCCATTGTATAGATGAACCACATCTTCTTCATCCATTTGTTGGTTGATGGACACTTAGGCTCTTTCCATGTTTTGGCTATTGTTGAGAGTGCTGCTATGAACATTGGGGTACATATGTCCCTGTGCATCAGCACTCCTGTATCCCTCGGGTAAATTCCTAGCAATGCTATTGCTCGGTCATAGGGAAGTTCTATTGTTAATTTTTTGATGAGCCTCCACACTGTTTTCCAGAAAGGCTGCACCAGTTTACATTCCCACCAACAGTGTAGGAGGGTGCCTGTTTCTCCACATCCTTGTCCTCTGATTTGCTCATTTTAGCCACTCTGACTGGCGTGAGGTGGTATCTCAGTGTGGTTTTGAATTGTATTTCCCTGATGAGGAGGGATGCTGAGCATCGTTTCATGTGTCTGTTGGCCATCTGGATGTCCTCTTTGGAGAAGTGTCTGTTCATATCTTTTGCCCATTTCTTCACCTGATTGTTTGATTTTTAGGTGTGGAGTTTGGTGAGTTCCTTATAGATTTTGGATATTAGCCCTTTATCTGATATGTCATTTGCAACTATCTTTTCCCATTCTGTCAGTTGCCTATTGATTTTATTGATTGTTTCCTTTGCCGTGCAGAAGCTTTTCATCTTGATAAGGTCCCAATAGTTCATTTTTGCTCTTGATTCCCTTGCCTTTGGGGATGGGTCAAGTAATAAATTTCTGTGGTTGAGGTCACGAAGGTTGTTTCCTGCTTTCTTCTCTAGGGTTTTGATGGTTTCTGGTCTCACCTTCAGGTACTTTATCCATTTTGAGTTTATTTTTGTGTATGGGGTGAGAAAATGATCTAGTTTTATTCTTCTGGATGTTGCTGTCCAGTTCTCCCAGCACCATCTGTTAAAGAGGCTGTCTTTTTTTCCATTGGATATTCTTTCCCGCTTTGTCAAAGATCAGTTGGCCATACATTTTTGGGTCCAATTCTGAGTTCTCTATTCTATTCCATTGGTCTATGTGTCTGTTTTTGTGCCAATACCATACTGTCTTGATGATGACAGCTTTGTAGTAGAGGCTAAAGTCTCGGATGGTGATGCTTCCCATTTTGGTTTTCTTCTTTAATATTACTTTGGCTATTCGGGGTCTTTTGTGGTTCCATACAAATTTTAGGATAGTTTGTTCCAGCTTTGAGAAGAATGCTCATGCAATTTTGATCGGGATTGCATTGAATGTGTTCATTGCTTTGGGTAGTAATGGCATTTTAACAATATTTATTCTTCCTATCCATGAGCATGGAATGTTTTTCCATTTCTTTGTGTCTTCTTCAATTTCCTTCCTAAGTTTTCTATAGTTTTCATTATACAGATCTCTTATACCTTTGGTTAGGTTTATTCCTAGGTATTTTATGGTTTTTTTCTGCAATTGTGAATGGGATCAGTTTCTTCATTTCTCTTTCTGTTGCTTCATTATTGGTGTATAAAAATGCAACCGATTTCTGTACGTTGATTTTGTACCCTGCAACTTCGCTGCATTCATGAATCAGTTCTGGTAGGCTTCTAGTGGAGTCTATCAGGTTTTCTATGTAAAGTGTCATGTTGTCCGTGAAAAGTGAAACTTTGACTTCTTCTTTGTCAATTCTGATTAGGCTCTACTTTCAAAATCCATTCAGAATGTTACCACTTCTCCCCATGTCTGCTGACACACTGAGACTAGTCCAGTTTACTATCTTCTGCCATGTGGATTATTTTATTTTATTTTTTATTTGGGAAGGGGTGAGAGTGAAGAAGAATCTAAAGCAAGCTCCACCTTCATTGCAGAGCGCAACATAGGGCTCAAGGTCCCATGACCCTGGGATCATGACCTGAGCCAAAATCAAGAGTTGGATGCTCAACCAACTGAGCCCCCCCAGGAACCCCTGTCATGTGGATTATTTTGACAGTGTCCTAATTGTCTCTGTATTTCTCCCTCCACTCAACTCTAGATTATTTTCAACATAATATCCAGAGTGATTCTCTTAAAACAATAGCCTAATCATGTCTCTTCTCTGCTCAAAATCTTCCACTAGCTTCCCATCTCACTTAAAATCAAAGGGAAAGTCCCATTAAGGGTCAAGGCCCTACACAATCTGTCTCCAGAAGATTAAGGTGAAAATTTAATTTCTTTCATATTCCTTATTGACTCCTGGGTGTGATCATCCAACCTTAGTCATGATCTCCTTGCTATTATTCAAACAGTGAAACATACACCCACCTCAGGACCTTTGTAGATGCTGTTCCCTCCACCTGGAACATCTTTCTCCTGCATATATCCACATGGGTCACTCCCAGATGTCCATGTGGATCCTTCTCTTCAGGGAAGAGAACTTCTCAGAGATCTGAACCTGATCACCCAATGTAAAAAAGAGCATTTTCTCTCATCTCTTGATAGCCTCTTTGCTTACCCTGCTTTATTTTTTATAGCTCTTGTCAATGCCAAACATATTATATATCATATAATTATATATTATATATTCCTTTGTGTTTTTGCTGATTTTCTATTCCAACAAAAAATGTAAGTTCAAGGTATCAGGAACTTGGTCTCTTGTTCACTGCTGTATTTACTGACACCAAATCCAATGTCTGGCACATGGTAGAGTCTCAATAATTATTTGTTGAAGGAGCGAATGCATGAAATGGAATTCACAGGCTGAGAGCGCCATTCACCGTAACCTCCACCCCTTGACTCTGAATTCATCACCTGGAGCTCCAGAGATGGTCTCACCTTAGACAGTCATCCTGTCCCTTCTTCTCAGCTCTTTGCCCCTGGACCATAAGCATCTCTGGTTCTTTCTACAGTTCTTTAAAAAAGAACTGTGCCGGCTCTGACAGCACATCTGAGCTTCTTCACACTCCTCAGTGTCATCTGTCTGAATTTAGGAGTCTGGGCACTTAAAATAAGTGACTTGTCTTCTGACTATGTTCTTGTCCCCTGTGGGCTTTAGTTACACCATAGCCATATTGGCCTCACCCACCATGTCTGAAAATCAGTCTGAAATTGCAGCAGAATGGATTCGGACCTACAACTGAAGTCACTTCAAATGGTAAAAAGTAATGTGGGACCTTCGAGATAGTATATTACAGACTTGGGATCACTTATTATGCTTTATGATGGGAAGGAGCTAGGGGTATGGATGCTGTCAGTGTATTCTAATGATTAGAAGTAGGTGGCTTACAAACCCTCTAGGGACAGTTTATCACTCACGGAGCAATTTATAGCCTAGGCTTACAATGGACGCCAAAGTATTTCCTGTAAGATCTATTTAAAACCTAATGTGGATGGTAATCAGGGTAGAAGACAGGCAGTACGTTCAAATGGAGCAACTGAGGAGAGCTTATTTTATTTACCTTATTGGGGGGAGGGCAGAGAGAGAGAGAGAGAGAGAGAGAGAGAGAGAATCTCAAGTACGCTCCCTGCTTCTCTTCAGGGGGAGAACTTCTCAGAGATCTGAACTAGGGCTCAATTTCATGACCCTGGGATTATGACCTGAGCTGAAATCAAAAGTCAGAGGCTTAACTGACAGAGCCACCCAGGTGCCCTGAGGAGAGTTTCATGAAAGGGATATTTACAGAGGCGTGGGAAGGATTAAAGAAAAACTGACCAGAAGTGTTGAAGAAATCAGGGGGAAGCCAAAGCTTGGAATTGTGACCTCGAGGCCTCAAGGGTCAAGGGGAGGGAGTTGTTCCTATCCCTGGAGAGAGTAGCTAGCTTTAGGAGGTGGCTGCCTGGTGTGGCTCTCTCAAAGCTAGGGGAGAGAGCCAGAGGAGTAAACACTCACACCTAACTCACTGCTCCCGTCCCGTCTACAACTGGTGCTCCGGTGACAGTTCCAAAGTAGACATTAGGGAACCAGGGAACCATTGAAGGTGCCTGGAGAGGTCAGCCTCCAGGAGAGCAGGGAGCGGAGGGATGGAGGGAAGATGTGAAGGATTCAGTGGGGGAGGTCCAGCAGGACTTTCTTAGGAATGAATGATTTTTGAAGAAGTGAGGGCTTTCCCCAATACTTTTCTATAATAATTGTTTTAATGTTGAAGCCCTTTCCTTTCCTTTCCTTTCCTTTCCTTTCCTTTCCTTTCCTTTCCTTTCCTTTCCTTTCCTTTCCTTTCGCTTCCCTTCCCTTCCCTTCCCTTCCTTTCTTTCCTTTCTTTCCTTTCTTTCCTTTCCTTTCCTTTCCTTTCCTTTCCTTTCCTTTCCTTTCTTTCCTTTCCTTTCCTTTCCTTTCCTTTCCTTTCCTTTCCTTTCCTTTCCTTTTTCCTTTCCTTTCCTTTCCTTTCCTTCCTTTTCCTTCCCTTCCTTCCTTTCCTTCCCTTCCTTCCCTTCCCTTCCCTTCCCTTCCTTTCCCTTCCCTTCCCTTCCCTTCCCTTCCTTTCCCTTCCCGTTCTTTTCTGTTTTGGTAGTGGTGTTGGGATTATGGGCTTTCCCACTTGATTTGATTTTTTGTATTAAAATGACTTTATAAAATAACTTTATACCATTCTTTAAAAATTAATGTGAGACTGTATGATTCCATATATTTGATTTTAGGAACAAGCTAGCGCAGTGGATGGTGATCGAAGTTAGAATCATTGCTACCTCCAAGAAGGGACACGAGAACATTTCTAAGAAATGCGTGTCGTGAACTGTGCGGTGGTTACATGGGCATATATGTAAGTAAAAATTCATTGAGCTGTACGCTTAAGATTTATGTCTTTTATTGTGTGTAAATCACACCTCTGTGAAAAAAAAGAAAAAGAAAAATAGTGTGCCTGGTTATACCCTTTCCCCCCCTTTTTTTATAGTTTATTGTCAAGTTGGTTTCCATATAACACCCAGTGCTCAAGCACGATGTACATATGCAATATTGTTATGGTTTCTACAATCTATATAAGCATTGGCATGCCAGTTTTACACTGTCTTATCTGTTCTCTCTATCCTCATAACCAGCACTCAATTTTTTCGAGGGACAAAGATAGGGGAGGGGTACAGACTATCTCGGGGGAAAGCTACAGACAATTACCCTCGGTTGAAAATAAACATAATAAAACTATAGAAGTCTAATTTTTGAAATTTGGGAAGGTTTTTTCTGTAGCTATTCACTTCTAATCACTCTTACCTAATAAATGAATAGAATAGCTAATGTGATTAGACTAATTCACTATTCATCAAGAATATTAAATGAATAGAATATTTTGCATTTCACCAGTCACACATCTTGAGTATTTACCTGATATTACAATCAGACATGTGTTAGATTTTTCTCTTTGCTTCTGGGCCATAGCTCATGGATAATTATAGTGTTTAATTAGCCCCACACAGCATTTGGCTCTCCAGTGTGGATGGAAATTACAGGATGTAGAAAGAACAAATCAAAGACGGGAAAGGAAAGTAGCCCTTTGCGAAGGCATTAGCAGGGGTGATGGGCAGTGCAGGATGAATAGTTATTCCACTTGAATAGAAAAGAAGTTGCTTTTCATAAAGATTTTAAAAGTACATTTTTTTTGAAATGCAGCTAGTGAGTATGAAATGGAAAATAGGTAGAGAGTTTAATGCACTTATAAAGAGGATTTTTGCTCCCCTGACCATTCTTGACTGCCCCTTACATTAGATGAGATAATAGGACCCTCAGTTGGTGAGGAGCTTCCTCTGAGCAAGCTGTCAGATGGATTGAACTGACTGTCAGAGGTTAAGGTGACTGTTGCTCCGTCCTAAGGCCTGAAAGTGCAAAGAAACAGTCTGATAGCCAAATGCCTAATTTCCCAATTAGGTGATCATTCAACTCAGTCTAATCTCATTCCACAAACAGAATGAGCAACCATCTTCTCTGGTGAGACATGGTGCTAAGGGCTATGGAGGAAAGAGAAATCACACACTACTGTGCCCTCTAAGGTGGGGACATGGGAAGAGGGAGGGGTGAGGAGACACACAGAGATGGCCAGCTGAGAAAGGGTACCATAGGGTGCCTTTGGCACGTGATGTGTGAGAGTCAAGAAATACTGGATGATAAGAATGGTGTTTCAGATGGGTCTGGAAGGATGGGTAGGATTTTGAGAAGTGGAGGTGAAGACAGGCCAGACAGAGAGCCACAGAGCCAAGGTGTGGAGGTGGGAATCCAGTTTGGCTTACAGAAAAAAGCTTAGAGAGGCAAAAGACCTTCTAGTTTCCATCAAGACTGACTATACTTGACCCAAACTTACTCTATAGCCCTTGAGATGAAAGAAAACATATAGCTCATTTGAATATCTTTCTTCCATGAAGGTCTTCCTTTGTTCTCACTGTGATGTTATATGGGGTGAATTTGCTCATTTTCTAAAAAGAACTACAAGGTTATCCTAAACCTTCTCTAAATCTATGGGGGGAAAAAAACATCATGTAAAGAAAATCAGTGTTCTTTGATGTGTAAGCTATTGAGCATTTTTCACTCATTCAACAAATATTCATTGACTACTTACTATGTTCCCAACACTCTAATTGAGGCTTTGGGACATAGCATTGAAATGACAAGTCCCCTTTGTCATGGGGCTTTATTTTATTTTATTTTATTTTATATTTTTATTTATTTCTAAGAGAGAGAGAGAGAGAGAGAGAGAGAGAGACAGAGTGAGCAGGGGAGGATCAGCGAGAGAGGGAGACACAGACTCTGAAATAGGCTCCAGGCTCCGAGCTGGCAGTCAGCACAGAGCCCGACGCGGGGCTCGAACCCACGAACCGCGAGATCATGACCTAAGCGAAAGTCGGACGCTTAACCGACTAAGCCACCCAGGTGCCCCGTGGGGCTTATATTTTAATATGGTGGTGGGAAATAAAGATGTACACTGTATTACCTCACATTTTGGGAAGGGAGAATGCCATGAAAAAAAAATAAAACAAGGGAAAGGAGATAGAGAGTCCCAAGGATGGTGTTCTTGCATATCAGGTTGTCAGGGAAATTCTCTCTGATGCTATTATTGGAGCAGAGAAGAAAAGAGTGAGGAAGTGAGTGCGTATCTGGAAGAAGAGCAGCAGGAAGAGCAAGTGTAAAGGCCTGTGGGCAGAAGACACTTGGTGTAGGAGGGGTGTGAGGGACTGCATTGTGGTGAAATAGAGGGAGGAGTGGACAACAAGTCAGGAGTTGACAGGGGACAGGGGTCAGATCATGAAGTGAAGACTTTGGCGTTTTCTCTGGGCACATTTTCAGCCGAGGAGTGGCAGGATATATTTGATGTTTACAGGAATCCATCTAGCTGCTGCGTAGGCTGGAGTGAGGAAGGAGGGAACAGCTATGGAAATTAATATGGTAATTAGGTGTCCACTGTAGAAATCCAGTCAAGGCAGGGTGCTGGCAGTGGAGGTAAGCAGTTACCAGATTCAACACATATTTTGAAGGCACAGCCGAGGGACTTTGCTGATGCATTAGGTCTGGGGTATGTGAGAGAAAGGAGTTAGAGAAGATACTAAGGATTTTGGCCTAAAAAAATCAGTATGAGAATGGAAGTGTTGCCTTTAATGAGACAAGGAAGGTTGGAGAAAAATAGTTTGGGAAAGGGTTACAATTGAGTTATTTTGAGAAACATTAAGTTTCCTGTTCCTATTAGACAGTGAGTGGAGACACTGAGGGAGCAATTGGGTAGGTGAGTCAGGAATTCAGGGTAGAGGTTTGAGCCAGAGATACATTTGGGAGCTATTGCATGTAGGTGGTACTTTGGGCCCTTGGGTGGGATGAGGGCTCTAGGAAATGCTGTAGATAAAGAGGCTTGAGTCCTGGCGGTTCCTGCATGTAAGGGTTGGGAGGCTAAGAGGAACCAACCCAGCAGTTTATGGAAGACTAATCAGAGAGTTTGAAGATGTGAGAGAAACAGTGGATTTCAGAGGACACATAGGGAGTGTTTCAAGTAGGAGGGCAGAGTCATCTCTTGGAAAGAAGAAGAAGGAGAAGAAGGAGAAGAAGGAGAAGAAGGAGAAGAAGGAGAAGAAGGAGAAGAAGGAGAAGAAGAAGAAGAAGAAAGAAGAAAGAAGAAGAAGAGAAGAAGGAGAAGAAGGAGAAGAAGGAGAAGAAGGAGAAGAAGGAGAAGAAGGAGAAGAAGAGAGAAGGAGAAGGAGAAGGAGAAGGAAGGAGAAGGAAGGAGAAGGAAGGAGAAGGAGAAGGAAGGTTTTGTGTATACTACTCCATGCCACACTGATGGAGTCTGACGTTGCCAAGTGTGGCAGCCATAACTCCAAGATGGCTGCCACCATTGCATATGGCCCATGTGAGCATGACTTGCATTCTCCCTGGGACTAGGAATATACTGAGGTTGACTCCAGGGGTGAGGCTATTTGGTATGACAGTTGATGGACCTCACTGAAAGACTATCATCCCTTAAAAGCAGAGTCATCTCCAGCTGGTTGCGGAAGAGGCAGCCAGAGCGACAGCCACCAGCTGCTCTGGAGGAAAGCATGGCAAGAACTTCGAGGAGCTGCTGGGAAGGGAGAGCTGTCCTCCGTGGATAGGAAGATGGGCAGCTCTGGCTTGTGGCCTCAAGGACATAGATTGAGCTGACAACCAGTCATCTTGGAAGAGTATCCAGATGGGAACTGGAGGACCCAGATGGGAACAGCAGCCCCTGCTGGCACCTTGATTTCAGCCCAGCAGGACCCTGAGCAGAAGATCAAGCTGCACCCTTCCCAGACTCTTGACCCAGAGAAACTGCCAAACTATATATCTGCACTCTTTTCAGATGTTCATTGTGTGGTAATTTTTAATGCAGCTATAGACCGCTAATACCCCAAGCAAGATTGAGGATTTGAAGATTTGGAGAGCAAAATAGGGGGAAAGAAGGAGGGAAGAGAGGGAAAGGGGAGAAGTGGGGGGGCAGTCATGATGAAGAAGAGCACCTGTATGAATATTTTCAGGGCACTATTAATCATACAGTAAATAACTCTACTCATCGCAAGGAAGGATTCTAAGAAGAGAAACAGTGATTTATTGCTGGACCCGTGAGGGTTTCAGACTGAATGCTTGGCCAGAGCAGAAATCAGGTTGGTCTGGAAGGCTCACTTGGGGACTTCTGCCTCCTGGTGCTCAGTATGTGATTCAGGGCTTCCTCCCCTGTAGTCACTTGCCTCAGGTTGGGTTTCTAAGGGGTACACGCTCCACTTTGGCTCTCATCGGGAAGTACCTGCACAAAGCCTCACTTATTTGACTGCAGTCCACACTGACTTGTTGAGTTGGAGATCCAGAAATTCGAATCTGAAAGGAAAGGGCTGTGGTCCATGGAAGAGGTTTTCAGTTTTTTCTCTGGGTTATATAGAGCAAGTTAGATGAGGTCCTAGGAGCCAACAGACACGGGTTTTAGTTGTGTCTATATTTATTTGTTTTGTCTCCAGCTGTGTGACCCTAAGACATCATTGGCCCTCCTGGAATCTCAGTGGTAATTTGGGGAATATTCCAATCTCAACTTATTTCTAACACAGAAGGTGGGGATAAGAAAGTGAGAAAATGAAGGGTGTCATCCGAAGTATAATCACTGTTTCAGCTTTCAGTGTGAGCTGAGCAGCTTAGTTTCTTTTAATCCCAAAGGTTCTGCCTTAAAGCCTGTTAACATTAAAGTCACATAAGACCTACCCTTAAATATTACAATGTTACGATGTTACTCCACGTAATTAGAGACACGGAGAAGGGGGCAATGAGATTTGTTGCCACCGTAGAAAATCTTATCATCAAGCTAAAATCCTATTACATGAGTATTTCTATAGTAATGAAGTATTGAAGTTTTGAAGTATGGAGTATTAGGCTCCAATGCTATCTGAAATGAGTACTTTCTCTAATTGTCTAAAACAAAACAAAATGAAAAAGCCTGCATAACATAGTGAACTTCCTTTCTAATGACAGTACTTGATTGTGAGCTGTCCACAGGAGACAGGGAAAACCCAACCGAGGCTGTTTGGCCTGCTTTTGTCCCGCTTTGAAGTAAACCTTCGTTGGCAGAATTTCTTCCCCCGCCCCCCTACCTCTTCCAACATCACAGTAGCTGAAACAATATTTCACTTAACTTCCAAACCACCACCAGTGGTCAAGAGGAGGTATGAAGAGGGAGACCAGCCAAAAAGGCTTCCTCGCAGCAGGTGGAAAGGGGTCCTTTTACCATTTCAATTCACCGAGGAGAGAATGGACCCAGTAGGGTTTATGTCCAACTGCCGCAGGTGGGAAAAGTGGCAACATATCCCTACAGAACCCTGGTGTGAGTGTGCATGTGCACATAAAGACGGAGAAGGAAAGGAAAAGAAAATGCAATCTCAGAGTTTTCTTCACAGAGAGATGATACTTCTGGAATACAACACTGTTTAAAGGGTTGATGCAGGGGCGCCTGGGTGGCTTAGTCGGTTAAGCGTCCGACTTTCGCTTAGGTCGTGATCTCGCGGTCCGTGGGTTCGAGCCCCGCGTCGGGCTCTGTGCTGACTGCCAGCTCAGAGCCTGGAGCCTGTTTCAGTCTGTGACTCCCTCTCTCTCTGACCCTCCCCTGCTCACGCTGTCTCTCTCTCTCTCCTGGAAATAAATAAAACATTAAAAAAAAATTTTAAAAAATTAAAAAAAAATAAAGGGTTGATGCAATTATTTGGTTTCTCAGGATATAATGAGAGAGAAGGTAGGAAGAAATTGGGTTTCTGCGACCATGTTTAATGGTCAAGTTTGTACATTGGCAGAGGTTAATGGGGCACCCATAACCTGGGGATGCAACAGTGTGCAATACAGAAAAGGTTCCTGCTTACGTGGAGTATAATATGTTCTAGAGGGCAGACAGGATGAGTGGACTAACAAGTATGTAGTAAATCAGGTGGTAGTAAATCCTGCGAGAAAAATGGAGGGTGAGGATACGGAGGTGATGGTTGGAGGGTGGTTGCTTTTTACATAGGGTGGTCAGTGAATGGTGACGTTTGAGCTGAGAACTGAAGAAAGAGTGGAGGGAAAACACCGTGTGCCAGTTTTGGGGAAAACCATTGCAGACGGGGGTGGGGGTGGAGGATAGCAATGGGACCGCCCCTAGACAAGAGCACATCCAGCTGTTGTCATTCATGCATTCACTTATCCATTCATACATTCTTTCATTCATGCTTTTTTTGTTACAAATAATAAGTTAATGGCAAGTGTGTACTTCTAGGGAATCTCTTTTGTTTGGCTACTTCACTGTAGTTCTGAAATGAATACTTATTGCCCAGCTAATATATATTTGACATAGGAGGAAAACAGAGATGAGTCAGGCAGCCTTCTTACCCAAAAAGGATACAACCCAAATAAAAGAGACAGATACACACAAATAAATATAGAACTCCATGAGGTTTGGGAAATCTCCTCATCCAGCCCTTGGTAACATACCTACCCTAGGGCAAGTTAGTTTCTTTTTTGAGTCTTGCGAGGGCAGGGGGCAAGCAATACCTATTTTCTTAGAAAACTTTGTGAGAAGTAAGTTAAATAATTTATCTGAAGTATATAACAAATCTCAGGCATCTAATTAATGTCGCATCTCTACTTCCTCTATTATAATGATAGTATAATATAGCTAAGTAGTTGAACGTGTACTAAGATTAATACGTATCCATAAGCTTAATATCTGGCACATTGCAACTTGGTTAACTGATTAAGGGCATACGTCCTGTACTAAACCAAGGTTTTCTTGAAGATTAGCAACAATTGTTAATAACCATTGTTTCCACTGGACCCAGCCCAATGGGTAGTACTATGTACTGAGTGAGTAGAAGTAAGGAATGCTGAGAACAGAGGTGTTCAGTGTTGTTATATGCCATAGATAATTACATGGAAGGACAGAAAGGTTATGCTCTTTATCCTTGATTATACAGCAGAGGTCAGAAGTCAGATTTTCTATATGGTCTGTATAGAGCCTGGAGCACTTAAAAAATTATTTAAAGTCTTTCTGAACAGAGCATATTTCAGAGCCCAGTCTGAAGCAGGCCCTTCCATGCATTTCTTTCACAATGTGTTTAAAGAATTAGCATATGGGAAACTCTTTGTTCTCAACAACAATGGAAACATAATTTAATCCCACAGATTATGCAGAAGATCGTATTATCCACTGGTTTCAAATCCTCTTAAGTGGACTTGGTTAATTTAATTTTCTCTCCCTAATATTTGCTCTCAAGCAGAGACATTGAGCAGCTTTGAATTACACTGCCCCACAGTTGATACTCAGTGTTTTTGTTGAATGAATACAAACTGACGAAAGAACCCTTTGAGCCACTACCACTCCCTGAGATGCTAATTTTTACGTCATCAAGATGCCAACATCCTCAGTCCCTCCTTCACCTGTCTTACTCCATCTCTCATTCACACCTTCATGCCCTTACTCCTCACACCCACTGCCATGCTCATTATGGCTGGGTCAGTCCCATTCAACTCCTCAGTGACACATCATCATGTGAGAGGGTCTCTAAATGCCGATGACCTGGGCCAACACACATCCTGGCCACTTGACTATAGTGGGCGCTTACCAATGACCTTATTATTCATATCTTGTATTTTTCCTGGCCTTGTGCCACAGTGTCCCCAACTTTCTCTCCGTTAATAAGCTCGTCTTATTTCCTCCCAAGTTTATAATACAACACCTGGCCTGACTGGCATCAACTGGGTCAAGTGGTGGCATTCAGCGGGTGACTGATCGAGGAAGTCCAAGCTGGTTTCGTCCACATGCCGGGCACCTTGGTGAGGATGGGCTGGAAGGCTGGGCTCACCCACTTGGCTTCCCCTCCATCACCACGGAGTCTCTCCATGTGATCTCTCCAACAGGATCATTGGACTTCTTATTTGACAGATCATGGCTCCCAGAGGCAAAGTTCTGTTAAAGGCTAAGCTTGGAAATAACATAGCGTCTCTTCTGACAGTCTGAAGATCAAAGCAGTCATAGGTCAGCGCTGATTCAGAGGAAATGAGAAAACAGATTCTACCTCTTGAAGAGAGGTGTGTGAAAGAATGTACTAGCATTTAAAAATTTTTACCGACAGGGGCGCCTGGGTGGCTCAGTCGGTTAAGCGTCCGACTTTCGCTTAGGTCATGATCTCGCGGTTCGTGGGTTCGAGGCCCGCGTCGGGCTCTTTGCTGACGGCCAGCTCAGAGCCTGGAGCCTGTTTCAGAGTCTGTGATTCCCTCTCTCTCTGACCCTCCCCTGCTCACACTGCCTCTCTCTCTCTCTCTCCTAGAAATAAATAAAAAATATAAAAAATAAAAAAAAATTAAAAAATTTTTTTTACCGACATAGCAAAGGACCACATTGCTTTATGACCTGGATTATGACATTTGGCATAACTTTTTAAGTAAATTCTTTTAAAAGGTGCCTGGTTGGCTCAGTCAATTTAACATCTGACTTTGGCTCAAGTCATGATCTCATGGTTTGAGGGTTTGAGACCTGCTTTGGGCTCTGTGCTCACAGCTCAGAGCCTGGAGCCTGCTTTGGATTCTTTGTCTCCCTATCTCTGCCCCTCCCCAGCTTTCACTCTGTCTCTGAAAAATGGATAAATGTAAACAAAATTAAAGAAGAGCTTATTACTCAGTTTTGGGAAATGCAGACAGCAGCTTTCAGCTGTCAACAGTTCCCAACTCTGCCCCAACAGTATAGGGCATGAATTTTTCCTGCGCTCATGCCTTTCCTGATGCAGCTCACTTCCAGTGGCTCAGCAATGCAGGCACTTTGGTTCAGCCATTTCTGACTGACACAAGACAATTCTGACTAGTGACACTTACTTCAGAGCTCTCCTCTGGGCTGATGGAGGTTTGCACTGTGGCCTGACTTCGACGTTTGCCAAATACCAGCTTCTTCCTTCCCTTCATAGGTGTTTACCCCCAGTAAACATCTTGCTAACAAAACTGTGCTGTTTTGGAGTACCTGCCTATGACATTTATCTATAACTACATAATGATACATATACATGCATGTATATATCTATATACACATTATTTATGTTCATATATAACATGTATACATTATATATGTATATAGTAAAATCTTGGTTTGTGAGCATAAATCGTTCCAGAAACATGCTTGTAATCCAAAGCACTCGTATATCAAGAACTGTTGGCTTAGTTGTGATCATTGAGGTTTGGCATCATATACTACTCATATTGCAAGACATCGTTTGTTTATCAAGTTAAAATTTATTAGAAAAGTTTGCTCGTATTGCAGAATACTCGCAGAACAAGTTACTCACAATCCAAGGTTTCACTGTATATACATATATACTGTACATACACATACTGTATATACATGCATACATATACATATATAAGTATGTATAAAGCTTGCACACACACACACACACACACACACACACACACACACATTCACATCCATCCTGGTGTTTGAAGAGATGCTTCTGTTCCTGTCCAAAGCTAACCACATCCAGTTGATATTGGTGGTTCTTATCTGCCCTATACCTCATCTCTTCCTAGTCTGTTGGTCAAAGTACCATTGGTGTTGTGGGAGAGGGATGAAAAGTCACTTCTTCATCCATCTTCATTTCTAATAGGGACTTTCAACCCTACTACTCTGCCTTCCCCCTTCTTTCTCTACCCACAGGGCACAAAATTCAGACAGGGCCAATGAGAGTCTTGATGGCATTTGACAAGAGCCGTGGAGAAAGGCTTTCTTTTCTGAGGGTGAAGTTGGAAAGATACATGCCGGAAGCAGACCATGGAATGGAACTGGCCTACGCTCGTCTTCACAGGAGTGTGGAAGATACATCGAGGGCAGCAGAGTTGAGACAATGGTCTTGGAAGCATCTGATCCCCAGCTGGTGGTGTAAGCCCATATGTTCCTGTTTGGCCCTAAGTTAGTTGATGAACATACTCTGTCACTTGCAAGTAGAGTCTGGATGAATAGATGCTTCCAGTTTTGCTTTGTATTCTCTGCCTTTCTCCCTTACAGGAGCTTTCTCTGTTACTTATCCTGCCTTCCAGGGTCTTTCCTCTTTCCTCTCTACTAGCTGCTTTCCCTTTGCATAGACCAAACAGACCTCACCAATGGATGGTGGAGAGAAGACTGTCCATTGAGCTCTCAGATTCTTTAACCACGTTTCTCATCTTTTGGTGTGTGGCTAAATTCTTTCAATAGTGGATCATACACATGCCCTCCTACCCTTACTCGGTTCTCTTAAACTCCTACAATCTGTCTTCAGTCCTCACCTCTCTGCTGAAACACCAATTTTGAAACCAGCTATCTAGTATTGGCCACAACAAAACAACCTCTCCTCAGTTTTATTATCTCTGGTCTATTTCTGGCATGTGACACTATTAATCACTGACAACCTCCTCTGGCCTCTGAGCAGACAGGGTCTTAAACTTCCCTTCTTGGAGGCCCTACATTCCACTGGCATTCCTGAGGAGTGAGGTTCCGATGGGGTAATGGGGGAGAAGATTTAGAGCATCGGAGAGGATGGAGCCAGGAGGAGCAGGGATAGAGATAGTTTGGAAAGCAATGGGAAAACAGTTGAGGGAAGTTGGTTGGGTGACTTTGTTCTTAGTAAAGTAAGGGTCAAGGGCCTTGGCCAAAAGAGTGGAAGACTGAGTGGAAATGTTAGTATTGAAGAAAATGGATAAATGTCAGAAATACTGTAAAGGACAGGGGTGACTGAGTGGCTCAGTCAGTTGAGTGTCTGACTCGATCTCAGCTCAGGTCTTGATCTCAGGGTGATGAGTTTGAACCCCATGTTGGGCTCTGTACCACGCATGGAGCCTACTTAAAAAAGGGGGGGTGAAGAAATATTGTAAAGTACAAATTAGCACAGCCCAAAGAAAATGAATAATATAGTTAAAAATCAGAAGCAAGGACCCAAGAAAGATACCTAATTGGAATTAAATTAGCACAATTTATTTTATTTTATTTTTTTTGACAAAAGTTCAAATTCAGGGGAAACCAGTTAAGGAGCAATTGCAAACTTAGAGGCATCATGGAAGTGGCTCACCAGGGGTCCAGACTGGATGAAGTTGAGGTCAGAAAAGGATATTGACCTTAACACCATGGCAAATACTAGTTTAGCAAAGTTGAGAGAAGTAGACAAAACAATGACAACTTGGTAAAGCAGGGATCATAGAGAAGAAAAGCTCCAATCGATTACGTGCCCTTGGTGTGACCATCCCCTGCACAGTTCTCAAACTGTGCATCAGAATCACCTGGAAGCCTTGTTAAAGCAGATCGCTGACCCCACCACTAGAGATTCTGACTCAGCGGGTCTAGAATGAGTCTGAGATTTGCATTTCTAACAAGCTTCTGGTGATCCTGATGCTACTGGTCCAAGCACCATACTTTGAGGGCTGCCGATTTGTTGTGAGAAATAAAAAGGAGATGAAGGTTATTGACAGTGAGGAGGTTGAGATCTGAGAGGTCATCAATTGTCAGCAAAAGCTTAGCGTACTGATGGAGTCTCAGGCGAGCTGGTGCTCAAGGCATCAAGTGTCAGAAGACTGTATGAAGCAGTGAGGGCAGGGGGTTGCAGAGGAGAAGAGCTCTCATGCCACGGTGGAAGGACAACCCTCTGCAAGGAGGTTGAGAGCAAGTGTGACCTTCTACAAATCGGGGCCAGGGAAGAGGAAACAACTTATTTAGGAAAGGGGATTGAGAATTATTTATAATAAAGGGAAAGCCACACTTCCATTTGGACAGCAAGGTAGAACTGAGGGTTGATGTGGGGTAGGGGAGACAGGAAAATGAGTGATAGGCACGGAGGAGGGCACTTGTTGGGATGAGCACTGGGTGTTGTATGGAAACCAACTTGACAATAAACATATTTTTAAAAAGAAAGAAAGAAAAAACACTGGTATAAGGATCTGGCACCATTTGAGAGTTTGCTCTTTAACAGAACATGATGGCACAGAGCACCGAAGAGGTGACTAGTGGAGAAGGTGACGTGGGTATGAGGGGTGGGTGGGAACCTGGTTTGGATGGCCATGGGGCTGATAGTGGGAAAGGAGGGAAGAAGGCAAGGTGGGTGGGCTCTGGCTAGGTGCTCTACCTTCCCTGTGGGGATTGAACCACCCCTCTGCTGTGTTGGTGAATACCTATGTCTGCCTTTGCTTCGAGAATGTCTTCTTAGCATTTGATGATACTAGTGTGTTTGGATAGAAGGCAGGCAAAAGGTACTGTGAGTGGGGACAGGAGGCCAGGCTGAGGCAGTGCTTGTATGGACATTTTTTTTTTTACCTTAAATGCTTTGCAGTATAGCAGCCTCAGGTAAACATTTGTTGACACAATGGATCCATATAACAGATCCCCTTTACTAGTACCACGGTTGCATGGGATGGATTGTGTCTGATGGCACATGGCATTGCATCCAATAACAATTGTAACAGGAAGGTGTAAATGCGGCAAACAAACATTTTGATACAAAGCCAGTGCGGGTCACTCTGCTATATTGGGAAATAAGACTGAGCTAAGAATCAAGGTTCTTGTTTCCACTATGTTTGTGACTTTGGTAGTGTTTGAGTCTCTGGGTTTTTTTTAATGTTTATTTTTAAGAGAGAGGGAGAGACGGAGCACAAGCAGAGGAGGGGCAGAGAGAGAAGGAGAGAGAGAATCTAAGGCAGGTTCCAGGTTTCGAGCTGTCAGCACAGAGCCCGATGAGGGACTCAAACTCACAAACTGCAAGTTCATGATCTGAGTCAAAGTTGGACGCTTAATCTACTGAGCCACCCAGGCGCCCCCAAATCTCTGGTGTTTAAAGACCCTTGCAGTTGGAGATTGTATTATATAATGAAAAAAAAGAGTAGATTTAAAATTATATAGATTGTAATTCTACTTCTAGATCAGCCCCTCAGACTTTGGAGAAGTTACCCAATCCATCTTGTCACATGTGGAAATAAAAAGAATAAGTGATCTCAAAGATTTGTTGCAAAGATTGAATGAAACAATATAGGGAAAGTCCTTAAATACATTTCTGGGACATGCTAAGTGCTCAATAATATGACTTACTTTTTTCTTTCCTTCCCTCCCCTTTATTCTGTACACTTTTAGGAACCAGAGAACTATTTTGCATCAGGGAGTGCAGGAGGTAGATGAGCAAAATACGTTTTCAAGCAGCCACTATGGCACACTATTTCTTTGGGTCAGGGGAGTAACTTGCTTGCTTGGCAGGAAAGTTTCCTCCATGTTACAAGCTCCTTTTTCATGAGGTACGTGCTTGTAAAGCAGGGTTTGGATGTTCTAGAAAGGGAAAGCTTCTCAGAAAAAACAGGGATTACATTTCTCTGCACATACTCATGAGTATGAAATTAAGAGGAAAAGCCTTTGCCAAGTCTGCGTCGTGCTTGGACACTGGTTCTGAACCTGAAAGTTCTTGGCAACTCTTAAAGCACACACCTCCCTTAATCTTCCTGGATGGGACCTACACTGGAAATTTATAGTTTATTTCTCCAGTGCTTCATCTTTGTGCATTTTCCTGATGGTGTCAATTACTAAAAAAAAAAAAAAAAGAAAGAAAAGAAAAAGAATAGGAAGGCCTATATTTCCACTATTCTTCTAAGCGGTCACTAGCAGCCATAACTTTCTCTGACACTGTGAATACATTGAACCAGTTTCAAAACACTTGGAAGAAAATCCTACTTGACACAAACTATATGTATACTTGGAGAGTCCCAGGGAAACTTACTTAAAAGTCACCAAAATGAACTGAGGGAAGTGAGGGACCACCATGTTTTGTACATATTTCCTTCCTATTTTGGGACTCTGGGGAGGAGGCTGGGCGGCAAGAATTACATCCTGGGAGGAAAAAAGTAGGGTGTCCTAAGGTCTTTATCCTGGGAATTATGACGATAAAATTTAGGCTCTAGAAAAAAAAATCTTTCTCCACACTTCAGTTCAAAACAAAATCAGAATAGAGTGTGCTGACATCCTCTTTCCCTTAATATGTAAATAGCAGAGCTGCCGGTGCATGGTGCATGATTTACTTATTTTGTTTCTGTCAAAGAACCATTTCTCTTTAGATTCCTTGAGTTAGATAGATGCTGCAAGTCAGGAATATAAATTTATAGAGTATGATCATGAAAGAGCCACCTTGATGGTTTTCTTTCTTATAGCAGAGGGAGTGTGTGTGCATTTCCAAAGGATATGACCCTGATTCTGCTGATTGATATGTGTATCTCTATGTCTCTATTTATCTATCATCTCTCTCTCTCTCTCTCTCTCTCTCTCTCTGTTTTGAGGGAAGATGAGGGCTGTTAGAGGAAGTGGGAAAGAAAAAAAAATCTGAAAAAAGTAAACTTGATGGTTTGGGGCATACATTATCCCCATCCCTTCTTGGAAATGGTCGGTTTCTGTGGTACATTGTCCTCCTGGGTTAGTAGGCTTCGTTTTGGTTATGACACCCAACGTGATGTTCCATGTCCTTCTCTTAAGGGAGAAGGGAGAGGAACAGCAATGAGCAGCACCACTATGAGCCCATACAGTTTAAGAGCCTCAGAAATCTGAGGCATGAAGAGGTCCCAAGTAAAATAGGAACACAAGCTGGGATGAGCAGCTTCATCCTGGACTGTCTACATCTTCTCCTTATGAAGTACTGCCCTTGACCTTGCTGTTTTGCTTCCTGGTTAGTTTGCGGGGCCACAGCACACACTGTTCCCCACAGACGGAGGCAAAACCTGCATCTGCATGCGTGTCAAGCCTTGTCTTCTTTCTGTAGTTCAGGTTCTGCCAATTCAGGAGCACCTAAGCAGTCTGTTATTTTCTCTTTAAGGTCTCAAGGGTCATCCTTGTCCCAGATGAATCTTTCTGAGCAAGCAGTGTTCCATGGTAGCCAGCATGCCAGCAGTCGGCCTCATCCTAGGAGTCATCATTTCACATAGGGCAGCAAATACTCTTTCCTCTATTACTATTTCAAAGGATGGGGTGGGGGAGGAAGGAGTGGATCATGCATATTTAATCAGGGAAGAGTAGGAGCACTTTATTTGGATAAACTACTTAATGGCAGTGCTGCCCCCTCCTCAGATGATGGGTAGATGCCACATTGCCAGCCTAGCACCAGACGTTTGTGGGCTTTCATCTTTAATCATCTCTTCTGGGTTTGCTTGGAGTGGGGGATGTACGAAGCCTCCTGTCTCTCCATCAAAACGCATTTCTAATTTAAACAGCTGTTAATAAGGGTTAAATCTGCAGGCTGAGCTGGCCCTTCACTTGTTACTTGCAAAGGGGGAAAAATCAATGGAGCAGGAAGCCAGAGGGGCGTCCATTTTGAAAAGCCGTAATGAATTACGTTTCCTTAGCAAAACTGGCAACCTCCAGCCCTGCTCTCACAGCCTCCCTTTCACATACCCAAGCCCTCTGTGACACATCAAATTTAATGAGACTGCACAGATCTCAAATAAGGAAGGGGAACACTGCTGCTGGGGCACTTTATTAAGGAGGATCAGAGAAAACTCGCTGGCTTTTAACAGGAGCCCTTAAAGGCAAAGGATCTTTTTGGTGGAGTGGAAGGAGGTCCCTGATTTCAATGTTTCATGTCCCCTCCTCTCCGGAGCACTTGAACGACCTGATTCATTGTGAGCTCTTGGGGCTCAGACTCAGCAAACAAGTCCCCCAGAGCTCAGGACTGCTGAAGACCAAGAGGATGAGGAACCATTTGATTTAAGCTCCACCCCCATCCACCTGAGGTCCATTAGAAGCGAATGGAGAGAAGAGCTTTGCAACTGTCTTCCATGTGATGAATCATTGTCATCACCATGTTTTCCAAATCAATAATTCAATCACTTATTTGGCCCATACCATTGCACTGAGGCGGACGACAGACAAGAGATTTTGAAATCTAGAAAACCTGGCAGATGTATTGGCTATACCTTTAGGAGCCAGAACATTATCTGGGCATGAAGAGAACTTTTCATTCCAATATCGGCTTTGTTGCTTTTTTACAAAGCTTCTGTGATAAAACACTGTAACTTGGATCTTCAATTTACTCATTTATAAAATGAGAAGGTGAGAATAGTCTATCGTTTTCCATTGATACTTTGAACTCTGAGTCAGTCTTGGAAAACAGAGGAGACAAAGGCACCAAACCAAGAACACTTGTGTGAGCTAGACGCAACTCTAGAGAAAAGTAACACATCTCTTTGGTGAGTCCTTCCTAGATCCTCCCAGAAAAACTACTCTCCCATGAGGAAGTCCAAGTGCTTCATTCCAGAACCTCTTTTTCCTCTCCTAATCCCTAATGACACGAAATTTTTCTTATGGCCTGTGTAGGAGAGATAATGACAAAAGGATCGCTGACATACAACACTGTGATCGCATGCCGGACACAGGGCTGGGTGAGGAATGAGCATTGTATTGAGAAGAATGGCAGGTGAGAATGCTAGAGGCAGCCCTCACAGATTCAGATCACCTCTTTGCTACTTCCTGGCTATATGATCTTGGCGAGTTACTTAATTAACAACCCTTGGCACCTAGTAGGTGCTATAGAAGTACTAATGTTATGATCTCATTTAAACCTCAAGTCATCCCTATGAGGGAGGTATGACAATGCCTGTATTCCAGAGAGGAGCCTACAGTGGGGTAATTGCCCTGAGATCACCGGGTTGATGATTAAAGATGAAAGCCTGCAAATGTCTGGTGCTAGGCTGGAAATCAAAACCTGAGCTTCCAACTCATGTGGGTCTTTTAAAGTCTTCTTTGTGGTTTGGTGGAAGATATCTCCCTCTGTACCATGGCCTGGGTAAGGAGGAGAGCAGGCCAGCAGTATTGATGGGGACCGTCCTAAGGCTCCAAACAGAGACGGAAAGGAAACCAACCCATGAGGTAGACCCATATCGCTTGGCATCCCAAATGACAGCTTTTTGGAATAAAGAGGCCCAGAAGAAATAGCAGTTGAAAGGAAGGATGGCAAAGAGAATTCGTGTGACTATGGGAAGCAAGTGCTGGCGTAGGTGAGGTCAGAGAATGCAGCAGTGGGCAGTTGTGACCTTGTTAGGAGTATGCACTGGGAGAGAGCAGTGACATTGATCTTCACTCTTTGGGGGCAATATTTTGTTTTCTTCCTTGTTGGAAATAATTGTGAGGTGTTCAAACCGAAGAGTCTAAGAGAGAAAGCAGGCCAAGATGATGGAATTGGTTGTTGGGTCCATCTACCTCTCTGGCTTTATACCTTAACTCATGGTCTGATTTCATCTCTGGGGAGACAGAGGCGAGACAACTTATGCTCATATGTATGTGATTCACACTTTATGTAAAGTCATGTTTCCTTTGCGTCATATGTCTTTTTAAAAATTTTTACGGTGGTGCGTCCTGTTTCTCCGCTCATGCAATACGTGTTCTGAAGCTTCTCATTAGAACCACCTTGTTTCTTCTCTCTGTGTGAAAGGCACTGTCTGTGTTGACTCTTTGCTTAGAGAAGTCATTCTTGGAGTAACCAAGTGTTCCGGAGAGACCTTTCCTACTTTTTTCTGCCCATTCTGGTTCTCAGCATCTAACCCTAGCAGTCAATAGACTTTAACAATACAGAGAAGCAGAGTTATTCAGCTTGTGGTGAGCAATCTCTATGTCCTAGGGATAGTACCAAATTAATTAGCGACCATGGGTTGTAGCAAGCACCTTCACTGAATCTAGAGAACCAGGCGTGGGTCTTTTTTTGGGACTGAGCTAGAAATGGAGCCAATGCCAGAAATCTGAGACATAGCTCAGGGATACACTAACAATTTCTTTTCTTAAAAAAAAATTTTATTTTTGAGACAGAGATAGAGAGCCTGGGTGGGGGATGGTCAGAGAAAGAAGATGGGAGAGAGAATTCTAAGCAGGCTCCTCACCATCAACATAAATTCTCACAAACCGTGAGATCACAACCTGAGCTGAAGTCAAGTGCTTCCCCGACTGAACCATCGAGGCGCCCCACTCACACTTGCTAATAAACTGCTACAACATAGGAGCACAGCAGTGAGATCTCCACAGGTATCCACTCAACTCTGAAGCCACTGACAACTGGTGAAACTTCAAGGACTCAGACAGACTGAACGCTAGTGAAATCCAGGTTTCTAGGCATCAGAAGTTATCTAATATGGAATTGGTATGCCAGGCCCTGAAATAAAGTAAACACCCAAGGTTTGCTTGACTTGATGACTCCTGCAGATACACCACACCCATCCAGGTATCTTCTTTCTCACACAGAGTCAGGAGATTCATAATAAGAGTCAAGAGATTCATAATGCGAGCCATGAATAACAAAGGCAACATTTTTAGCTGACAGAG
The DNA here is from genome assembly GCA_017311185.1 of Proteles cristata cristata. NCBI lineage: Eukaryota > Metazoa > Chordata > Mammalia > Carnivora > Hyaenidae > Proteles > Proteles cristata. Next base: position 1,994,416 of record JAESUZ010000481.1, on the reverse strand, counting down.
GATAGTGCGTATCTGTATTTCTTCTTGCCTAGCTATGGGTTCGTAGTGCCCACTTGGGGCATCGAAATCTGAAGTGAGAGACCACACAGTTAACTGCTAATGTGTTGTAGAATCACCATTATTCTGCTCTAGCCTAGGCTTGTGGGGCTCCGAAGATAGGAGATTGGAAAGGAATCATAGGACAGCCTGCTTTGATTGTGTCTTGGTCTTTCATTTAAATTTTCCTCTCGGAAAGTGGATGTTCACTGGTATTCATCCAGCATGTGCTATGGGCAGAGCTGATGTTAAATGCCATGTGATGGACAGAAAGGTATGGAAGAGAATGTTCTTTTTTTTTTTTAATTTGTTTAAATCTTTATTTTTGAGAGAGAGAGACAGAGTGCGATCAGGGGAGTAACAGAGAGACAGGGAGACACAGAATCCGAAGCAGACTCCAGGCTCCGAGCTGTTAGCACAGAGCCCAACGCAGGACTCAAACTCACAAACCACGAGTTCATGACCTGAACCAAAGTAGGATGCTTAACCAACTGAGCCACCCAGGTGCCCCAGGAAGAAGATGTTCTACTTCTAACCAGGGGCTGGAGGACAAGGTGAATAGGCATAGATATTAGGCAAGTGACATAACCTATCTGGGCCTCAGCTTCCATACCTGTAAAACTAATTAATATAATACCCACTTCATAGGGTTGTTCTGAAGATTAAATAAGAAATTGTGTATAAAGTCCTTAGCACATGATATGACACACAGAAAGTGCACAGTAAGAAAGAATCACTATCAATAGTTTGCATAATGAATGGACTGTAACAAGCTGATTGCAGTCAAAGTCCGTGAAAGAGATTCTTGCTGAAGAAACATAGAGATCCAGAAAGATCATCTAAAAGTTTAAGACTCCAGGCACCTGGGTGGCTCAGTGGTTAACTGTCCAACTTTGGCTCAGGTCATGATCTCACAGTTCATGGGTTGGAGCCCCGCGTCTGGCTTTGTGCTGAGAGTGCAGAGCCTGGAGCCTGCTTCAGATTCTTTGTCTCCCTCTCTCCCTGCCCCTCCCTTGCTCATTCTCATTCTCTGTCTCTCTCTGTCTCTGAAAAAAAAAAAATATATATATATATACACATTAAATATATATATATATATATATACATTAAATATATATATAAATGTGTATATATATATATATACATTAAAATAGAAAAACAACAAAAAAAGCTGAAGACTGAACTAGGGCTTTATAATGACAAAAACTCAAAACAAAAGGCCCCTACCCCCCAACTATCCAATCAATTTTATGCTTTTACAACCGGTCAGTTTCTGGGACGCCTGGGTGGCTCAGTTGGTTGAAGGGTAGACTTCGGCTCAGGTCATGATCTCACAGTTCATGGGTCCGAGCACCGCATCACGCTCTGTACTGACAGCTCAGAGCCCGGAGCCTGCTTCAGATTCTGTATCTCCCTCTCTCTCTGACCTTCCCCTGCTCACGCTGTCTCTCTCTCTTAGAAATAAATAAAAACATTAAAAAAAATACAACCAGTCAGTTTCATGAAAAATACTTGTATGTGTAAAATCACACTTGTTACTTCACTTACAATTAGTGATCCACCATATCCGGTGAGATGTCACTTGTGTGTGCACAGAAGTGTGGCACATGGACAAGTATTTCCTGCTGTTTTGCTCTTCACAGAGATTGTGAACCTTGGCCAGTTTCCTGGACTTTCTAGGGGAAAATAATCCAGGATGGTTAAAAAAAAGTGGAGACAGAGGTATGAAAAGTATCTAAGTTTTGAAAAACTAACACCAGCCCTCACTGGCAGTAAACCAAGTGACTTGGCCATTGTAGATGCTGGCCACAAGAAGAAGAAAGTCTCCAGAAGGGCATTTATAAGGGTGCAAGGGAACAGCCTGACAATAAGCCCATTTTGTTGCTCAAGGGCAACACTTGAAGACTGTGTTCAGCGCCAAAGCCTGGGACAAGCCTGGGGACAAGGATTAGATTGTAGCTTTCTGAAGCAACTTCAACAAATATAGCAAGAAGGAATTGGGAAGTTGCTGTAAAGAGAATTTTGTTCTCTGGATAGAGTGGCTCTTCCATCACCCATGCTGGAGGGTGGGAGGAAGGAAGGAAGGAAAGGAGGAAAGAAAGAAGGAAAGGAGGAAGGGAGAAGGGGAGAAGGAAGGGAGGGAAGGAAGGATCTCTCAGGAAGTAAGGCATTTAAATGACTTGGGAAACTTAAATCAGAAAGTTGAGAGTTAAAAAAAAAAAAAGAATGCAAAACATCAAGACTCCCGGTGCCAAGAAGTTAGGTCTATTAAAAAGCCAAGGACATTTGGCTGAGTGTGTGGTGAGGGAAGTGGGATTAAATTCAGACATTTCAACTGGGTGACTTGGGGCAAACATCAAAAGGAACAGGCTAAAGCCCTAGCTGAGTCGTGTGGTGTGTCCCTGGGGTCTGCCTTATTTCCCCTTTCCCCTGTGACCACCCCTCACCCCCAACCAGGGCAGAGGAGGAATGTAGGTGGAGTCCCCTGACTGGGGCTCAACCAGGGATAGGAATTCACAGCCTCAGAGGCCAGCTTCTGGGGGTTCAGAAAAACAAAGGGCTTGCAAGGCAGGGGGATATTAACCACCTTGTTTCTGGGTTCTGTACCTGACTGCAGTGTTTCAAAATGTTTCATTGTTACCTTTAGGCTTCCAACTTCTTTCTTCTATTATTTGCTTTCTTCTTTTAATTGTGCTCTGGGTTTCTGTGTTCCGTGGGGACCACAGGTGTGGGGGGGGGTGAGGGGTGAGGGTCACAGAAGCCGGAAGGAACAGCTCAACAGCCAGACCTTCTTCAGCTTCATGAAAATAATTCCAGACTTGAAAAGGGCTTTGGTGAGATTGATTGTTGTGGGGTGAGGGGGTGGATTGCTGTGACTTTGCCAAACAAGACCTTTTGTCTCTCTCTTCCCCCATGCCTGGGCGTCTCCATCCCCCTGAGCTCTGCTACTTCGGAAGAGTTAAATCTAAGGGAAAACACAGTTCGGAGAAGGTGTTTCACAAAGGAACAGAGAACAGACTGCCTGATATTTACGTAATCTGGCAAAAGAGAGGCTATGTCATGAGACAGAAGCCAGGGCTCAGGAAATAAAGAAAAAGAGGAGTGAGAGGCAGGAAGGGAGGGAAGAGAAGAAAGAGATGGAGGGAGGGTGGGAAGAAAGAAAGAAGGGAGAGAGGGGGGAAAGAAAGGGCACATGAACCATAGTTGGAGATCCCAGGAGAGTAAGTGGTGGAAAGGAGGAGAAAGAACTAACATAAATGCGTATTGTAAAATTTCTTACCACTGTCTGTTCAAATTATGGAGCTCTGAACAAACAACCTGGCATAGATGCGGACTTAACCTTCAAAAACTGGCAGATTGGAAGTTTATAGCAGTGAAAGCATTTTAAACCACAACAGTCCCTGATTTATGCAGTGAGACTACCCTGAACCTATGAGCTTCATACTCAGAAGCATCTAGAAGCCAATAGTTGAATCGTGTGTCAATAAGAACAGAAAAAAGCAACAGTTTCTGATTTAAGGGGAAATGGTGTACAGCGTGCACTATTGTTTGTACCACGGCTTACTTCTAATTGGGTTATTACCTTTGTTAAAAATTTTAACGTTTATTCATTTTTGAGAGACAGAGAGACGGGGCATGTGCACGGGAGGGGCAGAGAGAGAGGGAGACACAGAGTCCGAAGCAGCTCCAGGCTCCTAGTTGTCAGTACAGAGCCTGACATGGGGCTCGAAGTCACGAACAGTGAGATCATGACCTGAGCTGAAGTCAGAACCCAACCAACTGAGCCACTCAGGCACCCCTAACTGGGTTATTACCTTGAACCCAACCCCATCTACCTCATAAAAGTATGAAACTCACCCCTCCACCCCTGCCCAAGGCTGTTTTCATGAGGAAGACTCCCTGAAACCATTTCTTCTCCCACAGGCTCTTGAACTTCGAGTTTAGAATATAACCCACTGATACTTAGAAAATACGCTGAGGCCTCCTGTGTGTATGCACACGCGGAAGTGTGGATGCATGCATCTGTGCCCCAATGTGGTTTCCTCTGCAAACGCAGACACCCGCAGGTGTAGACCCCCCACAGGCACAAATGAGCACGTGTGATGAAACGTCTCGAGCCCCCCAAAGAAAAGATTTTTACAGTATTTCCAATGGTTCAGTATGAATAAAAAGAAGAGACAAGGAAACACAGGAAAGACTTGCCACTCCTTGAGCACCTACTATGTGTGATGAATTGGGCCAAGCGCACTTTCTATGGAACTGTGCAATTGGCTTAGTTGAATAGCTGCTTCTAGAATAATATATATATATTTTAATGTTTATTTTTGAAAGACAGAGAGTGAGCAGGGGAGGGACAGAGACAGGGAGACACAGAATCCAAAGCAGGCTGCAGGCTCTGGGCTGTCAGCACAGAACCCGATGCGGGGCTCAAACTCATGGACCGTGAGATCATGAGCTGAGCCGAAGTCAGATGCTTAATTGATTGAGTCACCCAGGCACCCCTGGAATTGTATTTTAACACATTGCACATCCTAAACAATCTCTTCTGGTAAACTGTCTTTAGAGAGAGGCCATTTCTAGTTGAAAAGCCAGCTGTGAGGAGCTGGAAGGCACCCGGCTGCAGACAGCTGGAGGGCTGGTACTGTAACAGGATCCTTGGAGAAGGGAACTCTGGCTCACTGTTCCTGGGGCGGTGGGTGGGAAGGCTTGTCGGCCTGAAGGAGTTGCTTCTGCGTTTGCTTGTCCAGGCCTTCCACCGCCTTTCTCATCCATCTGATAGATCAGAACTGATCTGGGACTCACAGAACCAAAAGACATGAGAACTAGAACAGGTCTCCCCCAAGCCCCTCTTCCTACCTTCTTAACACATTCTCACCTTAAGTGTTGGGACTTTATTCTCCTCAGACTACCCCACCTCTTGGCTTTCTCGGAAGTGTGGTTTGCCCCTCAGGATCTAGATGCATTTTTGTGCAACCCAGGGGAAATGGGCCAAACTCTTGAAACAAAGAAGGTTCCGAAAGAAAGTATGCAGGGTTGGCGAGACCCTCTCCCACCTGCCTGGGGAGATATTTGTCCCACATAGGAGAAGGGAATCTCTGCTTATTTCTCTCCATTCAGTTTTTCGAGAGAAAAACTGTCTTGAGTTCTGGAAACATTGCCCAGTGATTTGACCTCATGAGAATTCTCTTATCATATATACGAGACATAATATAGCTAGAGAAAGCGAATAACCCTTCCCAGCAAGAGTCAGCTTTGCACTTTGTCACTGAGACTTACCATTGGGTAATAGAAATGCTTTTCAAAAAAATTTTTAGGGGCGCCTCGGTGGCTCAGTCAGTTAAGTGTATGACTGGCTCAGGTCATGATTTCAAAGTTCGTGGGTTCGAGCCCCGCGTTGGGCTCTCTGCTGACAGCCAGCTCAGAGCCTGGAGCCTGCTTCGGATTCTGTGTCTCCTTTCTCTGACCCTCCCCTGCTCACGCTGCCTCTCTCTCAGAAATAAATAAAATGCTTAAATTTTTTTTTAATGTTTATTTGTTATTGAGAGACAGAGAGAGATCGAGCATGAAGGGGGAGGGGCAGAGAGAGAGGGAGACACAGAATCCGAATCAGACTTCAGGCTCTGAACTGTCAGCACAGAGCCCAACACAGGGCTGAACTCACGAACTACGAGATCATGACGTGAGCTGAAGTTGAACACTTAACCAACTGAGCCATCTAGGTGCCCCAGTGATAAGAATGTTTTTAAAAACACATTCTGAACAAGGAGAACAAAAAGGCACGGGTCAAAAAATGACTGAAGAAGGATCTCTCATGTGACTCCGTGGCCAGGCCTTGTAGGCCCACCCTTGATGCTTAGAAAAGGGTGCACCTGGGTGGCTCAGTCGGTTAAGCGTCTGACTTCAGCTCACGTCATGATCTCACAGTTCGTGGTTTTGAGCCCGGCGTCCGGCTCTGTGCTGACAGCTAGCTCAGAGCTTGGAGCCTGTTTCAGATTCTGTGTCCCCCTCTCTCTCTGACCCTTCCCCTGTCCATGCTGTCTCTATGTCTCCTCTCAAAAAAAAAAAAAAAAAAACATTAAAAGGAAAAAAAAAACTAGTGCCCAGAAAGCCAAAGTTCTCACTCTCATTGTCAAGGTAACAGGGCTGGAGGAACAGTACCAAATGTCATCTATAGGGTACAGGATTCCAGACTACAGACGAGAAGGATGTCCAGGGGTTAGGCACCAAGGACATTAGCAATTGCTCAGCATGGAGAACATAAGGTGGGTCAAAAGCTAAAAGGTTCAGGACATTGGCTGAGAACCTATCGAGAGTGAGAGAAATTCAGTTTGGACGTGGCATACTTCCACGGGGCTGATCCCCCAGTGCTGCTGGGTCCAGCACAGGGTTTTATCTTTTATACCAAGGGAGATGATCCACTGCATGGGAAGTGGGGGAATAATGATGGTTTATATTTGATTTGTTGTTCATGAAACGTCATTGCAGAAATCACCCCCTGTGCCCCTTTAGCAATGGTTGAGATAAGCAGGATGATCAGTACTATTCCCATTGAATAGATGTTGAAACTCATCTTAGAAGAGATGAAGAGGGGTGCCTGCCTGGGTGGCTCAGTCGGTTAGGCACCTGACCTCAGCTCAGATCACAATCTAACAGTTTGCAAGCCAAGCCCTACATCCCACTGTGCACACTGACAGTGCAGAGCCTGCTTGGGATTCTCTGTCTCTGTTTCTCCCCAGCTCATGCTCATGCTCTCTCTCTACAAATAAATAGACATTAAAAAAAAGAAAGAGAGAGATAAAAAGATTTATCCACAGTTATTAATGGCAGACACAGCCTAAGAACTCAGTGTTCTACCTACTATACCATAGGACTTAAGTACGTTGTTTGGAGAGAATTGCAACACAAGGTGAGGAAGAAATGGGTCAAGAAAGCTTCTGTAATTTTCATTCCAGAAGTTGGTCAACTTTTCCAGCAGTGTTACCCCTGATTGGAACAGCTCCATCTTTTTCCTACCCCTTGGTAGTTCCTTCAAAGTGCAACATTATCAGAATAATTTATTTGACTCAGTCTGGTCCCTGAGCTCAAAGGTGTCCTATGATGGGCAGCTGCATATGAAGACAAAGAAGGGTCTTTCTCCCAAGAAGGAAGCCTGGGCCTGTGCACCACTCTCTGAGTCCTATTGAAAGGTGCCAAGGACACCACATGGGCTAAAGTTCTTTTTATTTTTTTTAAGTTTATTTACTTATTTATTTTGAGAGAGAGAGAGCATGTGTGCATGAACACAGGAGGGGCAGAGAGAGAGGGAGAGAGAGGATCCCAAGCAGGCTCCACGCTGTGAGGATGGAGCCTTATACAGGGGTAGATCTCACAAACCTTGAGATTATGATCTGAGCCAAAATCAAGAGTCACACGCTTAACCGACTGAGCCTCTCTGGTGCCCCATAAAGTTCTTTTTTTTTTTAAACATTTTTATTTATTTTTGAGAAACAGAGAGAGTAGGGGAGGGGCAGAGAGAGAGGGAGTCACAGAACCCGAAGCGAGCTCTAGGTGCTGAGCTGTCAGCACAGAGTCCCACGTGGGGCTCAAACCCATGAATTGTGAGATTATGATCTGGGCCGAAGTCAGACGCTTAACCGACTGAGCCACCCAGGTGCCTCCATAAAGTTCTTTTTAAAGTGGCAATCACTATACATATTCACTTACTTGTTAAATGGAAAAAAAAATACTTTAAGTGCTCACATTGAACTAGATACCACTATTGCTAGGGATACCCAAATAGACAACAAAATATAACAAAATAGAAACAAAATATACCTGAACAGGGAATTTTTTTTTAAAACTTTGGTGAAAGCAAGGAAATTATTGCTGGATATTGATTACCTTTTTATTCTTCACTCTAGCCCCAAGGAGATAGTATTGTTATCCCAATTTCCAGATGAGTAATCTGCCTGGGAAGGGGAAACTTGAATTTGAAGCCTAGGATTCTGACTTGATGGCCTTGCACCTGAGACGGGATGAGAAAAGGATGGAATGATGGAATCAGAGTCACAGACTATGACAGATAGGCACTGATGGAGGAGCTAGAAGAGAGTCCATTGAGAAGCAAATATTTAAAGATTGATTAGGAATTTCCCAGGAGGCAAAGCGAGGGTAGGAGATCCACCCAAAGCTGAGAGAAGAGCATGTAAAATAAGGTGAAGTGATTGTGGGTGTGAGAACCAAGATGAGGTGTCCAGCAACAAGGAGCTGCTTCCTCTACCTCTTCATTTTCTTGGTTCATATGGTTTAATATCAATGCATATAAAACTTCTGCTTTGAATTTCAGTGTTTGTCTTTCCACTGAGTAATAATTCCATTCAAGGAAAAATCATTCTGGGTGGTAAGGAGGTCACTATTTATTTATGTAAGATGTGGGCAAACTCCTAATCAAAACTTCTACCATCATCTAAGCTGGCATTTCTCCAATGTGCTTTGTGAAAACTTTAGCCTAAGGCTTTCAGATTTGGTTTGCCAGTTAAAATAATATAATTTGGCAATTGCTGAGGTTTTGTGTGCATCTGTTATGTGTTTAAGTGGAATCTCATGGAGGATTTGGAAACTCAGGTCACAAAGACAGCTTTAGAGCGACCTCCCTCTGGAAATACAAGGTAAGATTTCATCACATTCTGTTACCATCTTCAACATGGTGTCACTATCTTATTTAAAACATTTTTTTTAATGTTTATTTCTGAGAGACAGAGAGAGACAGAGTACGAGCAGGAGAAGGACAGAGAGAGGGAGACAGAGAATCCGAACCCGGATCCAGGCTCTGAGCTGTCAGTTCAGAGCATGATGCAGGACTCTAACTCAAGAACCATGAGATCATGACCTGAGCTGAAGTCGGACAATTAACCGACTGAGCTATCCAGGCGCCCCAACGTGGTATCACTATCTTCACCACCATTGTAATCATTGCCTTCAGCAGTGGGTTCTATGGACTTCAGTCATCATTATGGGACCATGGGATAACCCCTTTGGGGGAGAACTGTTTAGAATGTATACTGATACAGCCAAACAGAAATAGGTAGATATACATGCAGGATGCAACAAAGAATTCAGGAAACTCTAAAACATGTTAGAAGGTTGGACATTTAGAGAAGTTTAATTTGCAAGGGGCATTGAATTGGGGCCATGGGTCAGTGATGGATAGGGAAGCAAATTAGCATATCTGCATAGTTTCTATCCTCACTCGAACTTCCACTGGTAATTTTGAAACTTGTCTTTAATATTCCAGTCTATTATCTTTTAAAAATGTTTAGATGCTTTTTAAATTTATTTCTGAGAGAGAGAAAGAGTGTGAGCAGGGGAGGGACAGAGAGAGATGGAAACACAGAATCTGAAGCAAGCTCAAGGCTCTGAGCTGTCAGCACAGAGACCAATGTGGGGCTGAACTCATGAACTGTGAGATCATGACCTGAGCCCAAGTCTGCCATTTAACCAACTGAACCACCCAGGTGCCCCTCCATGCTATCATCTTTAGAAGAAATAATACATACACCAAAGGTGCTTTCTGCTTTATAAAATTCTGGTGAATGGCTACTGGTTTCCACTTTTGTTTTTGAAGATAAGGCTTAGGCTTATTTTTTCAAGCTCTGGAAACCAAGCCTGAGAAGTTTGGTGATTTGGACAGAATCACTGAACAAATGAACAGGAAAGGAGGGAACTAAAATTCAGGTCTGACCTACTTTCCTGTGATTTTTATAAAAGATCTTGCCACCTGTCTGTATCTGTATTTTGCTTTTACTTATTGGGCAAAGCTCTCTGTATAATGTTATTAGAATTTCAGGTAGAATTATGGTTGGTAGAATAGTTCCATTTGCAGAATCTGTTTGTAGGCCAGAATCTCCCTGTCTAGAGACTTATACAGAAAGTTATATATAGATATAGATATGGATACAGATAGAGATATAGACATAGATGATATAGATATAGATGTATAGATATAGGTTATATATAGATAAAGACAGATATAGATTTTTTTTTAAAGTAGGCTTCACTCCCAGCACAGAGTCCAATGCAAGGCTTGAACACAAGACTGGAGCTGAGATCAACAGTCTGACACTTAACTGACTGAGCCACCAAGGAGCCCCAAGAAAGTTATTGTTTGGTTGTGACTTAACAGGAGTCCACCCTATCCTGAAGCAAGGGCACATCGAAAATGTTCTTGCTCATGACCTATAATCCCAAGATTCTGTTGAGTAGGATTGTTTTGTCTTCACAAAGATAAAGAAAATGGAAGAGAGCTTAGCACTTGGCCATTCTTATTATCTCTATTTACCAGGCAAAGCAATGACCTTCGACTGTTCCCCATTTCTTACTATTGCCTCTACCAGTTGCATGTTCTCAATGTAACTACATAAATGAGTGTAATTAGGAACATAAGTCTCAGACTGCCGAAAATCACTTAGTTGCTCTCCATGAACACTGAGTTTAAAGGAAATAGAATTAAAATGCAGAGTAGTATCGCAGTATCAGTTTCTCTCTCTCAGTCCCTCTCTCTCCACCCCTCTGCTCCCCTACCACAGATTCCCTCGACTCTGTATTCCTTACCAGCATCTTGTCTTTTGGATTTTCATCTCAGTGCATTCCTTCTAGTCTTTCCCTATGCTTTACAGATAATGTGAAGCAGATTATCTTCTGAAAGTTACTTCTGCTTTGTATGGTAAATCATTTCCAGAGGCAAACTGTTCTCTTTTGTTCTGCAAGATATTCCCCCCACCCCACCCCAGGTCTCATGTTGATTCATTCATCTATCCATCCATCATAAATAACAGTTTATTAAGAGCAGATCTATTCAGATCAAGTGTTAGCCAACACATAGGGAACATGCTTTAACATTTGCACCCACCTCCCTCATTATCCAAGTTGGAGGACAGGGAGCTATGTCCAGTTTTCAGCAGAATGCATATACGAGGTTCTCTGTAGATGTGAAATTTGTGGACCCAGACCGTTGATAGTACCCTCTCCTAGAGGCATAGTCAAATGAATGAGATTTTTTTTTATTTTTTATTTTTTTAATTTTTATTTATTTTTATTTTTATTTATTTTTTTTAAATGTTTTGTTTATTTCTAGGAGAGGGAGAGAGAGACAGCGTGAGCAGGGGAGGGTCAGAGAGAGAGGGAGTCACAGGCTGAAACAGGCTCCAGGCTCTGAGCCGGCAGTCAGCACAGAGCTCGACGCGGGGCTCGAACCCACGAACCGCGAGATCATGACCTAAGCGAAAGTCGGACGCTTAACCGACTAAGCCACCCAGGCGCCCCTGAGATTTTTTTTTAATGAGTTAGCCCTTCTCTTTCTCTCTAGAAGACTGATGTATTAGGAATATCATGAATCAATTTGAAATACCACATAATATACATCAGATATGAAAACAAAGAAGTACATGCCTAAGAGGCTATGCACATTGAGGGAAGGTTTGCATTGATCAAAGACAGTTAATTCAGGCCTTAAGTTGTGTTTTGAAAGACAGTTAATATTTGGATAATTAAGGAGGAGGGTGAAGGACCACTTGCTATTTTCTGGGCTGTGTTCTAAGTCCTATCTCTCTATCCAGATATCTATTATCTGTGTCATCTGTATAGACGCATTTAATCTTTATAGAACCCTATGATGCAATATATTAATCTACTTATTTTGTGGATGAGTAACTTGAAAAACAGAGTTTCAGTGACACAGCTAGGGATTTGTGGTGAGAATTTGAACCTGGACAGACTAGCCATGGGGACTTTGCTCTTCACCTTGTGTAATAGGACTCCCGCAGGTAGACAAGATGGATGGAATAGGAAAGGCCAGCTGGGAAAGTGTGAAAGAAATGATCGACCCTGGCTCAGTGAAGGATTCAATGTTAGTATTCTTTACTTCACCAAATAAATGAATCATTTTCAAAGAGTAAATCAAATCTCTGCCTTCTACATGCAGTTTTTTTTTTGTTTGTTTTGTTTTTTTAAGGAATAGCTGGTGATCCTCACAAGGTCAATCCCAGGGAGCCACAACAATGGGTTAACTTTTTCCCTTGGTCTATGTTTTATGTTTTCCCTGGTAAAAATAATATTTAATATAGACCTCAGACCATATGATTTATCGCCTGTTTGAAAATCCTTTTCATCACTGTATATTTTACCAGTAAATATTTAATCCTTGGCACCAAATGCCACCCTGTTTATTAACTTTAGAGCTCATATTTTATAGTCAACCAAATTCTAAAATATCCTCTGAAGAGAAGGATATTTCATCTACGTAGTCTACTGAGATGTTATGCCAAAGCAACCACAAATAACACCACTTGGTCGCCCCTGTAATTATCCGAAAGCTTGAACACTCTAACAACAAACTTTCCTTAACAATGATATCTATATTCTATTTCATTTGCCATGGAATCTCTTGCTTTCATCCCAAACAATGGTCTTGTGCCCAAAACATGACCAGAATAAATGACCTGTCTGGAGACTTCACGCCTTTGCATGGGTGGCCCCATCTGCCTGATGATTCTGTTTTCCTGTCTTTGAGGCTTTGGTTTCAAAAACTTAAAACCACCAGACTCAGAAGATAAATCTTTCTCAGTTTGCTTCAGAAAATCTAAACCCAATAAAATCCATGTCAGTGGCTCTTGGAGAGAGTTACTCATCTGTCTCTCAGGAATGGGCCTTTTGGGTTCTCACTGTTTCCTTCCTAGACTATTGGAGTTGTCCTCTGCTGCATGGTTCTAAACCATCTCTCTGAGTTTTCTCTCCTCTTTGCCCTGGGCAAGTAGCCTACATTTTAAAACAACATGCTGCATTTTCCTATATGCTGTTTATACCATTTACTCTCAAAGAAGTGCCTTTCTTTCCTGCTCTCTCCCCAGCAATTGAAATCATGATCATTATTTTACTTAAAGTTCCATAGAAAGAGATCACTCTCATGAAGGCTTACCTGATTTTAAGAAGTTAAATACATAAGTCCTCAAAATCTTAATACAGTATTTTTTTGGTTTGCCATTTCAATTCTTCGCATTTCCTTATATTTACTAGAAACTTTACATTGTCTCAGTTTTTGAAATGAGAAAGATTTCCAGGAAATTGCTTGTAGAAAGATCAAAATTTTATTTTATTTTATTTTATTTTATTTTATTTTATTTTATTTTATTTTATTTTATTTTATTTTATTTTATTTTATTTTTACAAATAGTTTATTGTCAAATTAGTTTCCACATAACACCCAGTGCTCATCCCCACAAGTGCCCTCCTCCATGCCCACCCCTCCTCCCCCCCACATCCACCAGTTCTCAGTTTTTGTCAGCCTTCAAGAGTCTCTCATGGTTTGCCTCTCTCCCTTTCCCCCACCATTTCCGCCCTTCTTCTCCCCCTTGTTCCTCCGTCAAGTTCCTCCTAATCCTCCTATACGTGCACACATATGATATTTGTCCTTCTCTGCCTGACTTATTTCGCTCAGCATAACACCTCAAGGTCCATCCATGTTGCTACACATGGCCAGATTTCATTGTTTCTCATTGCCATGTAGTATTCCATGGTATAGATAAACCACATCTTCTTGATCCATTCATCTGTTGATGGACACTTAGGCTGAAAGATCAAAATTTTAAAGACACTCTGATCCTAATAAAATTAAAGTGAAGTAGAAAGATTGAGAAATTACTGTAAAAAAACTATTCACAATTTAGTTTGGATATAGTTTATTACATTTAGTAAACATTTGAAAAAGGAATTTCCCATAAGTAGTATGCGTGTATGCCTTGTAACGCATGTGATAGCATGTTACACAGCATAAAGAAATTTGTAAATGATTATTATTAATGCTATTGTGTATAATGAGAGCTCTTTAACATGCCTCTACTTAATTGACTTGTTGGGTTAATGAATGTTCCTCTTTCCCTCTGTAAGACATTCTGACTGATGTCCAAAGCACAGTGAGTTCTCATAACTAGCAGTCTACTTTCTACTAAGACTATGAAATTCTACTCAGAAAAATTATGTGTTCATTGTGTTAGTTGAGTTTATCCTAAATCTGTTTATTCCAGTTATACTGAGAATTATAATTATAAAATATAATTTGATATTATTTAAGGCAATGGACCATAAATGTGAAAAATCGTTGTTTATTTGAAAACACAGTTGAAATATTTTCAAAAAACTCAGTAAAGATGGATTATTTTAAAATATTGCTATGGGGTGCCTGGGTGGCTTAGTTGGTTAAGCGTCCGACTTTCGCTTAGGTCATGATCTCGCGGTTTGTGGGTTCGAGCCCTGCGTCGGGCTCTGTGCTGACTGCCAGCTCAGAGCCTAGAGCCTGTTTCAGAGTCTGTCACTCCCTCTCTCTCTGACCCTCCCCTGCTCATGCTGTCTCTCTCTCTCTCCTAGAAATAAATTTAAAATAACATTGATTTTTTTTTAAAAAAATAAATAAAATAAAATATTGTATGATTAGAGGTGCCTGGGTGACTCAGTCGTTTGAGTGTCCAACTTTGGCTCAGGTCATGATCTCATGGTTCGTGAGCCCCGTGTGGGGCTCTGTGCTGACACCTCAGAGACTGGAGGCTGTTTCAGATTCTGTCTCCCTGTCTTTCTGCCCCTCCCCAGCTTTTGCTCTGTCTCTGTCTCAAAAATAAATAAACATTGAAAAATTTTTTAAAAAATAAAAGATTGCTATTGATTAGATATGATTAAAACAGCTACAGCAATTTTGACAAAAACATCTAAAAATCTACAATTCTTCACTTAGCTTTCTTTAGAAACAACTTATTAAGTCTATAAAAATGGGGCATCTGGGCGGCTCAGTAGGTTACACATTTCACTCTTGATTCTGGCTCAGGTCAGGATCTTACAGTTTGTGAGATCACGATCTTCATAGAGCTCTAGGGGCGCCTGGGTGGCTTAATCGGTTGGGCATCCGACTTTCGCTTAGTTCATGATCTCGCGGTTTGTGGGTTCGAGCCCCGCATCGGGCTCTGTGCTGACTGCCAGCTCAGAGCCTGGAGCTTGTTTCAGTCTGTGACTCCCTCTCTCTCTGACCCACCCCTGCTCACGCTGTCTCTCTCTCTCTCTCCTGGAAATAAATAAAAAATATTAAAAAAAAAAAAAAAGAATGACTTTCTCATAGAGCTCTGCACTGACAGCGTGGAGCCTTCTTGAAATTTCTCTCACTCTCTCTCCCTGCCTGTCTCTATCTCAAAATAAATAATAAATAAAATTTAGAAAAAGACTATCTACAAGGTATCTACAGGTAATATCACATCTTTTTTTTTTTTTGAAAGCATGAGAGAGAGAGAGAAAGATTGAGAGAGTGAGTGAGAGAGAGAGAGAGAGCATGCCAGCAGGGGAGAGGGGCAGAGGGAGAGAGAGAATCTCAAGCAGGTTTCACAGTCAGGCAGAGCCTAATGCAGAGCTCGATCCCAGACTCTGGGATCATGACCTGAGCTGAAATCAAGAGTCTATGGTTGACTGACTGGGCCACCCGACACTCCTAATGTCACGCTTAATGATGAGAAACTTGAAGCTTTTCCACTAAGATCAGGTACAAGGCAAGGGTGTCCCCTCTCACCACTCATTTTCAACATTATACTAGAAGTTCTAGCCAGTGCAATAAGAGAAGAAAAAACAATAAAAGGTGTACAGATTGGGAAATGTGAAATAAAGCTGCCTTTGTTTGCAGATGACATGATTATGTAGAAACTCTGAAAGAATTAACAAAAACTCCTGCAACTAATACGTGATTATAGCAAAGTTGTAGGATACAAGGTTAATATACAAAAGTCAATCACTTTCCTATATGCCAGCAATGAACAAATGGAATTTGAAAGTAAAAGCTCCATCTGCATTAGCATCCTCACCCAAAATGAAATGCTTAGGTATAAATCTAATAAAATACATATAAGATCTACATGAGGAAAAACTCCAAAGCTCAGGTAAATGAAATCAAAGAACTGAACAAATGGAGAAATTTTTCCTATTTGTGGATAAGAAGACCCAAGACTGTGAAAATGCCAGTTCTTCCCACCTTGATCTGTGGATTACAGCCCTGATAAAAGTCCCAGCAATTTATTTTTTAATATCCTCAAACTGATTCTGATGTTTATATGGAGAGATAAGAAGCTCCAAATAGCTAACCCAATATTTAAGGAGAAGAACAAAATTGGAGGACTGACATTACTTGGTATAAAGCTACAGTAATTAAGACAGTGGGGTCTGACAAATACATAAACAGATCAATGGAATAAAGAATAAAGAGTCTAAGAAGAGACTCATAAATATAGTCAACGGAATTTTGACCAAGGAGCAAAGACAATACAATGAAACAAAGATTGTCTTTTCAACAAATGGGGCAGGAACAGCTGCATATTCACATGGAGAAAATTCTAGACACAGACCTTACACTGTCACAAAAACAAACTCAAAGTGGGTCACAGACCTAAATGTAAAATGTAAAACTATAAAACCCTCTAGAAGATTAAGTACGTGGAAACCTAGATAACTTTGGCTGTGGCAATAGACTTTCTAAGTAAAACATGAAAGGCATAACCCATGAAGGAAATAATTGATAAGCAGAACATCATTAAAATGAAAAACTTCTGTTCTTTGAAAGACAGCATCAAGAGAATGAGAAGACAAGCCACAGATTAGGAGAAATTGTTCTCAATGGACATATTGCAAAAAGTCTAAAAAACTCAACAATAAGGGGGGAAAAACCCAACTTGATTTAAAAATGGGCCAAACCTTAATAGGCAGCTCAACAAGGAAGATCTACAGATGGCAAATGACTGTATGAAAAGTTACTTCACATCATATGTCATGAGGGAAATTCAAGTTAAAACAATTATAAGATACCATTACATGCTTATTAGAATGGCCGTTATCTGGAAGACTGACAACATTAAATGCTAGTATGGGTGTGAAGCAACAGAAACTCTCATTGATCCTGGTAGGAATACGAAATGGTACAGCAGTTTCTTACAAAACTAAACATGCTTTTACCATAGGATCTAGCAGTTGTGCTCCTTGGTATTTAACCAAAGGAGTGGAAAAACTTATATCTGTACAAAAACCTGAACACGGACGTTTATAGTAGCTTGTTTGTAATTACAAAAATTTGGACGTAACTAAAATGCCTTTCAGTAGGTGAATGGATAAGTAAACTGTGTTATATCCTGACAATGGAATATTATTTAGAGCTAAAAAGAAATGAGGTATTAAGCCATGAAGACACTCAAGGAAACTTAAATGCAAATTAATAAGCAAAAAAAGCCAAGTTGAAAAGTCTGCATAACTGTATGACTCCAACTATTTATTACATAAATAATACACGGTAAAAAATTAAGACTGTCTTTTTTTAGAAGAGTCTCAGGTTCATAGCAAAATTGAGAGGAAGATACAGAGATTTCTCATGTATCTCTTGCCCCCACATACGTATAGTGTGTTATTTATGCAACAACAACAACAACAACAACAACAACAACAAAACCTAAGCAGATCTCTGATTAGCAGATCCATACTCAAAGGAAAATTGTTTTTATATGGTTTTTAAATAAGTTTATGTTTCTATTTGCTTTGAGTTAATATTTATAGTACTTTTTCCTAAGTCCCCATCTATAAATCCACAATTTGAATGACTTTTCTGATTAGAACTGAGCATTTCTACCAGAGCGTGTTTCTGATTAGCTATCAATGTTGGACAGAGTGTGATCTTAATGAAACTAATCCTGGCTGATACCTTCTGAGCAATGACCCCTTAGATACAGGAATATCTGGGCACTGGAGAGAGCATCAAGCAGTAACTTAAGAACCGAGGATAAAAAAAAAAAAAAAGAAAGAAAGAAATGAGGTCTGTCTCTCTGGTGAAAGAGCCTTCTCTATGTTCTCCTGTAATATGACTCCTTAGACCTGGTCTAAATCAAAACTAATGGGGGCTTCGGTAGCTTGGCATGGTCATATAGCCTGTGAACCCAGATGTGAAGCCAAATCAGGTGAGATGTTGACCCAAGATGATTGATGGCTCTGTAACTGGAGGGAAAATATGAATCATAGTTGAAGAGAGAACCAAAAGGTCATATCCAGGGAAGTTGTGCCAAATGCTGGTGCTAAGGGCTAAATAAGGTTGCAAATGGAAAGATGAGTCAAAGGCACAAAACTCGGATGATTGAAAGCCGGATGAAAAGTTTTATATGAGATCAGCCGGAGCTAAAGCTATGATCAGTGAAGGAGTCTAAGAGACCTACTTTTCTTCCCTAGTCAATTTTTGATTTACGAACCAAGTAGATGGAGAGTATTAGGGAAGGTTAAAATGTATAAGCTTTTGGGGTTACATTAATATACATAAGTAATTTATTGATGACTTGCATTTTGTCGGAGATGTTAAGTTTAAAAGTATTTAATTTTTCTCTCTTTATTGTGTCGTGTTGAATTTATTTTTCATCCTGGACAGTGGCCCACTTCACAGTATCTTGGCCTGTTTCTATGACCTCTACCATTTTATTTAAATAATTTGGTATCAGTTTCTGAGATTCAGTATTTTCAGTACTTTCCATCTCATATTATATTCAAAGTGGTCTTTTTCCTTTCACCCATTGCTGGAGATTGACCGCCTTGGATTGAGAGTGAGGCTTGTATGGCCTGGTTTTCAGGTAGCTTTACCCTTTCTCTCTTCCTGGTAGTAGTTTCTCAGATGTTTGGGCAGAGGAAAGAGAAAAAGAAGGCAACTTTCCTTTCTGACTGGGCAGTGTTGCAGTCTTGCCCTTAGATAGTCATGATGGTTGTTCTAGCTCATTGTCCATGGGTGGTTGCTCTCACATGCCTTGCTGATGAGGAAACCACCCCCTCTCCGCAGGAAAGCTTTCCTAGTCATTGGTGATGTCTTAGAAAATTTGGTCTCATCTTCCTGCTGACTCACAGGAGGTGGTGTTATTCTTCACTTTTCTGATGTACCATTCTCAACTTGCTGTGTCAGTTATAGAGATTATAGCTCTTAATCTCTTCTGCTCCCTGTAGCCTATACTTAGAGTGTGGGGATATATGGGATGATTTTCTGAATCCCTCCAAACCAGGACCAAAGGATGACAATCTTGTATCCATTCATCACTAGCAGTCTCTTGCTATGCCTTATCTCCGTAGTATTTGTTTCTACTGCACCCAGTAGCCCAATGGACATCTTTTGGTGAAGCAGAGGTTCAGCCATGGAATGAAATACCGGTCTCCCCAGTTTGCTGACACCCCCAAACTTTACAAAGTCATTCTCTTTTGGGTTAGGGAAAGAAATTCTTCGAAGATGAGACAGAGAACAGCTCCCTGCAATGGCACCAAACAACTTTTAGCGAGTTTTCTTTTCATATTTACAGAGCTTGATAGGGATGCTGGTTTGTGGTAGGGCTAGTCCTCTGAAAATTGGCACTTTCCAGTAAGTGTTAGGTTCATAGATGATATGTCCCTCCCCAGTAATTCTCTGAATTAGAAACAGGATGCTTAATTTGGTGGGTTTTTTTTGTTTTGTTTTGTTTTGTTTTGTTTTTAATCTTCGCTTTTAGTCTTAACTAATGAGAAAAACTGAAATTGATTTTCTCTGACATATGTTTTGGTAGCAATGATTTTCAATTGTTTTTTCTCCTTTCTCATCCATTATTGTTAGAAATGTAAAGCACTTTCTTGATTCCAAATCATTTTCTGGTTCCAGATAATCCTGGGCCAGACGTACTTCTAATGAATTCTGTTAACCCAATCTGAGAAGAGGCAAGTATAAATCACTCAGCCTAGACAAATTCATTGAACATTTCTTTGATGTCAGTTTAGCATAGTTTTTATTGCTTTTCTACTGAATACAAGTGTGAATACAAGTGTTGCTGGATGAGTTATTGTTCTAGGCTTGAGGGTAGTCTAGGCAGGGAGAACTAATTTTTGTTTTTGGAAAAGTCATTGGATACAGTCAGGAAACTTCATCTTTTGTTGGGCTTTGCCACAGATGTTGAGGTTGTCTAACTTTTACTAAGCTCTCAGCCTCAGTGTCCATATTTATAATACTAAGGTATTGGGCAAGTTAATCTGTAAGGACGCTGACATTCCTTAATAATAATATGAACCAGACAGGTCTGTTTCTTTTTGTTCATGTTTTCTTGCATTAAGAGTAGCTTCCATGTTCCCTTTCTGATTTATTTTTTCTACCCTTCTCTTGAAGGGGGATGTAACTCATAAAAGATTAAGTATTTCTGCAGCATGCATTCTCCTTGACCAATGAAAAGAAAAGATCCTAGAAATGTATAGAAGTGGATTAGATCTATGGATGACTGGGGAGAATTAAACCTTCCAATCCACGAACATGGTAAGTATCTTTATCTAGATCATCTTTGGTTTCTTTAAGTGTTTTTCAATTCTCAATACAGAACACGTATATATTTTTAGAAACTCTTATACCCAAGGATTAGATGGTGTTTGGTTTTTGGTATTTTGGTAAGTGATATTTTTAAAACATTCCATTTCCAAGTATCCATTTCTAGTATGTTGAAATGAAGTTGACTTTGTATATTAATTTATAACCTTGCTAAGATTACATATTAATTCTAGTAGTTTTTTTTTTCCTGGTATCATCTCTGACTAGGGACAATTTTCTTTCTTTCTACCAAGAGATACCTTTTATTTCCTTTTTTTTTTTTTTTTTACCTTATTGCATTGGGTAGGACTTTCAGTATGTTTTTGAATAGGAGTAGTGAGAAAAGACATTCTTGGTTTATTCTCAAACTTAGTCCCAATTTATTCTTTATGAGGTTAACCATAAGTTTTTTTGGTAGATGCCCCATTTCGGGCTAAGGAAATTTCCTTCTTAAAATTTTTGTCATGAAAAAGCATTGCATTTCATTAAATGCTTTTTCTATGTATATTGAAATTACCATATTTTTCCATTAATCTGTTGACACAGTGAATTACACTAATTTATATTTCAATATTGAACTAACCTTGCATTGCTAAGATAAATCTCTTTTAATCATGATGTATTATAATTTTTGTATACTGTTGTTTTGATTTCCTAATATTTTGTTAAGGACTTTTGAAACATGTTAATGAGATCAATTTGCACTGTAGTTTTCTTTTTTGTAATGTCGTTTGTTTTGGTGTAAGAGTAATGCTGGCCTCATGCAATGGGTTGAGGGTATTTCCATTGCTTCCATTTTTTAAAATAACTTGTGTAGAATTTATATTATTTCTTCCTTTATCCACTGAATTTTATGTTTAGACAAAATACTGCATATGAATGTTGAAAATATATACTTCATTTATTTTTCTTGCTTTATTGCATTTGTTCTATATTCCCAATATTTATACAATACTAGTGTACTTAACATTTTAAAAAGATGTTTAGTTATTTTTGAGAGAGATAGAGCTTAATGGTATTATTATAGCAACAAAAATTTAAAAGTTTGTTGAAACTAGTTTATCATTTTTTCCTTTTGTTTCAGCTTTTGGTGTTCTATCTAAAAAATCATTGCCCAACCTAGGCTCATGAAGATTTGCTCCTCTGGTTTTCCTAAGAGTTTTATAGTTTCAGTTCTTACATTCATATCTATGGTCCATTTTGAGTTAATTTTGCAGCTCGAGTATAAAGGGGTTCACCTTCATTCTTTTGCATGTAGGTAATAATATTTTTTCTACAAACATTTGTTGAAAAGTCTCGTTTCCCCATTTATTATTTTTTATTAAAATTTTTTTAATGTTTTATTTATTTTTGAGAGAGAGAGAGACAGCGTGAGCAGGAGAGGGTCAGAGAGAGAGAGAGAGAGACACAGAATCTGAAACAGGCTCCAGGCTCTGAGCTGGCTGTCAGCACAGAGCCCGAGGCGGGGCTTGAACCCACAAACCACAATATCATGACCTGAGCCGAAGTTGGACATTTAACCTACTAAGCCACCCAGGAGTCCCTCTTGTTTCCCCATTTAAATGTCTTGGCAATGTCTTGGCATCTTTTTTTAAAAAGTTTTTTTTTAATGTTTGTTTACTTATTTATTTATTGAGAGAGGGAAAGAGAGAATCTCAAGCAAGGTCCACACTGCTAGTGCAGAGCCCGACATGGGGCTTGAGCCAATAAACCGTGAGATCATGACCTGAGCCCAAACCAAGAGTCAGATGCTTAAATGACTGAATCACTCAGGCATCCCAGAAATGTTATTTATTTATTTTCAGAGAGAGAGTGTGAGTGTGCATGTGCATGAGTCGGAGGGGGGCAGAGAAAGGAGAGACAAAAAGAATATCACAACCAGGCTCCATACTATCAGTGCAAAGCCCAACATGGGGCTCAATCCCATGAACCTGATATCATGACCTGAGCTGAAATCAAGAGTCATTTTTTTTTTTGGCATCTTTATCTAAAATCAACTGACCATCGTTATAAAGGTTACTTCTGGCCTCTTAATTCTATTTTATTGATCTGTATGTTTTCCTCATGTCAGTACCACACTATCTTGATTACTATAGCTGTATTGTAAGTTTTGTAATTGAAGAGCATAAATTTGTTCTTCTTTTTCAAGGTTGTTTGTCTTTTTGAGTCTTCAAAATTATTGACATGATGAATTACACAATGAATATTTTGACAATCAATCATTATTATTGAAAACATCAAGGAAAAAAATTAGGTCATTTGACTACAAACTTCTATAAGTGATAAAATATTGGAAATCAATCTAAAAGGCAAATCAAGCATAAAAGCATTTACAAATTATGTAGAAACCAATGGGTCAGTAGGCTTGATTTATAATTATTGTAATAAGTTATTAGAAACATGATAAGCATTCAGATTTAGAAATAGCATAGGGCATGAACAGATACTTCATAAGAAAAGTTTCCAGTGTAGTCAAAAAGTCCAAGTTCATGATAATGAAAAAAATTAGAATTAAAACAAAATACTTTCTTTTTCTCACTTTTCCAATAAGCAAGTGCACATGTTTTTCAGGGATAATAATCACCATTGGTTGGAATATTTAAAGACAAACATAGGTCTTGTTGCTGGAGTGAAAAGTGGAGCCACCTCCCTAGAGGATAACTTGGCAATATTTGTTTAGTATATGCTTACACCCTTTGCTTAAGAAATCTCATTTTAAGGTATTTTTATTGAAAACGTTATCAGAGATTTTCACAGAGGTTTATGTACTAACAAATACAGCACAGTTTAGTTACTAGAGTGAAAACATGGAAAACTGGAAAGAATATAATGGTTGACTAAAGGTGAATAATCAAATAACTGGTTTAGTCATAGAACAAGATACCTTGGAGATTTTAAAAATAAACAATTTGAAACAAAGTTACAAGACAAAATTCTCCTGATTATACATAAAATCAGGATTTTATATATAAAATCAGGATTTTATATATAAAATCAGGATTTTATATATAAAATCAGAAGAATTTTGTCTCACCTATAATAGTTGACGACATACAACTATAATGGTACAAATGACTTTACTTCCCTCCATTTATCACCGTCAACCATAGTTTATAGTTTATCCTTTCTGAAGGAAATCTTCATAATCTGGGGATGTATGTCAGCTAAAGCCATGTGAAAAATCAAGTTCGATTGGCTGTAGTTTTAAATATCCTTAAAATTTGTAAGGTCATTGTGCTAAATTTTTCAAATCATAAAATTTTTTAAAATGACATTAGCATATACTTAGAAGATAAAGAATGTTAAGGTGTCAAGAAATCTTTTTGTTGTCCAGGAAGAGGAAAATGGTATTTGTTAGTTTTAGGTTTACGTATGCATACTCTAATGTAATCTCCAGAAATAGGGAAAAAAATGAATGATAGAATATAATCTACTAAAAAAATATAAAAAAGGAGGGAGAAAGAGGAAAATAAGCCACGAGGACAAAATAAGCAAAATAAAACAGAATAAAGATATTAGATTTAAACCCAAATATATTAGTAATTACAGTAAAATGAAATTAGTATTGAAATTAGTAAAATGAAATTGTATTAGTAATTACAGTAAAATGAAAAAGGGTTAAATTCTCCAAATTGAAACTAATTGAAATGTGTATTACTGGGGCACCTGAATGGCTCAGTCGGTTAAGCGTCTGATTTTGGCTCAGATCATGATCTCACAGTATCTGGGTTTGAGCCCCACGTTGGGCTCTGTGTTGACAGCTCGGAGCCTGAGCTCCCTTCGGATTCTGTGTCTCCCTCTCTCTCTGCCCCTCCCTCACTTGTGCCCTGCCTCTCTGCCTCTCAAAAATAAATAAATGTAAAAGTATTTAATAAAAAAGAAATATACACTAGCTACAAGAGGCACATCTAAAAAACAAGGATATAGATAGATTAAATTTAAAACTTGGAAAAATATATCATGTAAGTCATGTAAAGGCAAGTCAAGAGTGGGAATGTATAGATTTTAAGTTAGGAGGTAATATGAGAGATACAGAGCATCCTTTTGGAATTATTACAATATAGGTAAATTCAAAGCTATTTAGCTATTACAAAATAGCTAAATTCACTTTAAAGATAAGACAAGGTAAAAATGGACAGAACTACCAGGAGAAATCAATAAATCTACAATTAGAGAGAATTTAACTCTTCACTCTCTGTAACTGAACAACTAGAAAGTACGTTTACTTATCTGAGGGTCTCATCATGCACAAAGTTCTTACACCTATAAATAAATAAAACATTATACAAAATTATAACAAACTTGTAACAAAGTTCTTATAACTATAAATAAAATATTTATTTTTGAGAGAGGGAGAGAAAGCACTAGGGGGGCGGGGAGGGGGTGCAGTGCAGAGAAACAGGATCCTAAGAGGGTTCTGCACTGACAGCAGAGATCCCTATGTGAGGCTCAAACACACCGGGAGATCATGACCTGGTTGGAAGTCAGGACGCTCAACCAACTGAACCACCCAGGCACCCCTCATGCACAAAGTTCCTTAGAGTTAAATTAAAAAAAAGTACAAGTCCATAAGTTGAGAGCAAGAGGTATAAAAGCTCTAATCAAGTGTTTAGCATACAAAGAAGTTGTATGTTTCTGAAAGCAGCCAAAGAATCAAAAACGTTTCATAATACTACTGAGAGGAGTAAAGCTATTGAGTGTTACAGTTGGTTGGGTGACAAGAATTGTTCTCAGGTGATGTCCAAGTTCCAGAATTTCTACTTTGCCAGAATTGCATTAGAAGTAACTTCAGTTAGTGGCTCCATGGGTAGGCAACCTCAAGTTATCGTCTCTCTCTTTAAAAAAAATTTTTTTAATGTTTATTTATTTTGAGAGAGAGACAGACAGACAGACAGATCATGAGCAGAGTGAGACAAAGACACAGAATCTGAAGCAAGCTCCAGGCTCTGAGCTGTCAGCATGGAGCCCTACGTGGGACTCCCACCAGCCATGAGCTCATGACCTGAGCCAAAGTCAGAAGCTTAACAACTAAGCCACCCAGGTGCCCCAGATTATGGTCTCTCTTGAGGGATGAATCCATCTTTTTTATTTTTTTATTTTATTTTTTTTACAAATACTTTATTGTCAAGTTGGTTTCCATATAACACCCAGTGCTCATCCCCACAATGCATCTTTTAATCTTAGGAAAATGTTAAATTAATTATAAAAATGTGTAAAAACTAAAAACTATAATATTAGTCTTTTTACAATAGTTAATTATAACAATAAATAACATAACACATTTTATAATGTGCACATATATTTTATATACTTAAAATGTTTTATAGAATTTTTCTCTTAGACTAATAGCTTTACCATGTGAAGTTAAACAATACAGTTGAGTAACGATTTTACATTTGTGGGTTTACATTGAAGTGTTATGCAAAGTATTTAGATAAAAGGATTTTAGGGTCACCACATTTTAAATTATAAGAATTATTTAAGATATAAAAGAGTTATTTAGTGCTCATAAAGGTTTTTTTGTGGAGTCATGCAACTGAATATTAGAAAGGAATTAGGATATATTACATCTACAAATTTAGTTTAATATATTTAAAGTGTCTAATTAACTACCTTCATAAATGGGACCAAACATTATTTACAAATCTTTAAAAGTTATTGTTAAAGCTTATCAGGGTTGTAAATGACTAATAAGATTTTTAACTTGAACTTAATGAGGTTTTTGAATGTATAATTTAAAGAAGTTGAATATCAGTCAAATTTTAAATCAAAAGTAATCTTTTCTATATTCAAAAGTATTAAAGCACTTCATATGAAGATGTTCAAACTTCCTTTATTTTGCCTCTTTATATCTTGGACAGATACTGCTTCTGTAGACTTTCAGTTATTAGTTAATGCAGTCTCATGCACTGAATTTAATTTGTTTTAAAATTTCAATTTCATTTCTAATTTAGTGCTCATTTTCAATCCTTCCTGCCACAGCCACAAGGCTTTAGCTCAAGGGACTGTTTTTTTCTTTCTTCTTCTATCTATGCCACTGGACCTTCTTCCACTGGCTTGGCTGGGGGGCTGGGGAGTAGGTCTCCCATGCCGAAAGGAAGGGAGGAAAAAAGCCACACATTCCCTTGGAGACTTGTAGACCACATTATTAGACAATTCTTTGAATCCTGACTCAGATCTTCTTCTTAGTAATCTGTGTATGCACTCAGCACTCAATACAGCATGTTGTTGTTGTTGTTGTTGTTGTGTGTGAGAGTGATGATTACAGCAGAAGACCCTGAGGAAGTGCCCGACCCCAAATAACTTCAGCTTTATTTGGAACAGGGGGTACTTGATTTCTCTTTGTCCTCAGTACAAGCTTCTAGCTGCCAATAGGAAGAAAACAGAATCTTAGAGATTGTTGATTATCTTTGAGAAGTAGAATCACTGTTGATTTTTACCCTTTATGTCCAGAAATTTTTTTAAAAATTAGCATTTGAAACAGATATAAAACTTGAGCTCTTTTTGTAAGTGTCATAGAAATTGTATATATGGTGAAGTATGAAAGCATCTTAACATGAGGAGGATAAAACAACATTTTGAAATTGGGAGACATCTTCTCCTTGGTGTCTACTGAAGAGATTCTTGGGTGTTGGGTCTTATCAGTCAGCATTCTAACATTTGCAAGTGTCTGGAGAAGCCTTTCATGGACCTAAGTTGATTGTCTGAGGAGGAGACAGTGAAGGGGAAACTTCCAATGGGACAGAAGGATGCTAAGTAGTGGTTTCCTGACTGAAGGACTAGTGGGTTGGGGAGGTGGAGACAGAAGTGTCCTTGAGAGAAGGGCCCGAGAGCCAGATTCTTGAGGCTTTTCTCCATCAAGGCAAAGGCAGGGGAGGAACCGAAAGGCATAGGCTGGCAGGACTAGAACTCTGAAGACAGGAGAGGATGGGATGAGAACACTCAGAACACCTAATGTTACCCCACAAATTACTCATCTCTTGTGGACAGACTCCATGACATGAGAGTTACTTCCTGTCTTATTTTCCAAGCACCTTGGGATCCATGCTGAGGGGAGCTGGCAGGAAGATACAGCAGACTGACTGATGTAAGAAGGCTAAAAAAGGATGACATGTCAACAACACAAACAGTTTCTGCTTCTGACTGGCTCCCAGTGTGAAAATGTCAGAGGTGAGTTCTGCCCCGGGACGCTGAGGAGGTGTGATGTTAATGCTGATGACACAGATGGAGTCAGCAAGAAGCTTTGGCGGCCGACTCTCCAACACAGCTCCGTCTTCTTCTGCGGGCCTCTGATGGGTTGAGTAGCTGTTACAGAGACGTCTGAATAAAGTTTTGCCCTTAATCTTGTGGTTTCCAGTTGCAGATCCAACTGTTCAAGGAGTTGGTGTGAGCAAATTCCTAAAGTTAGAATTTGTCCAGCTCTCTGGGGGAGTGTTGGGTTGTGGTGAGGAAAACACTCAGCTCTAAGTTAGAATTGTCTGCTTACCTCACCAGCTCCTTCAGCATGCTGTGAACAGTAGCATTCACCATCTTTGTATCACCTGGCACAAAGTAAGTGATCAATACAGCTTAAAAAAAAAAGTAAGTAAGCTTCTCAAGCCAATGTTTGAAATACTGGCTTTCAAATTTAGTCTGTGTAGTATGTGTGGTGCCTCTACTTCCCCCTGCCCTTTTTTTTTTTTGAGCACCTTTTGGGGAAATCAGTTGATACTATCAAAATTTGGGGGAAAAAATGTGATATCTTTTGACCCTCCATGCAGTTCCTAGAGTCAGAGAATTTGCTTGTACTAAGAATGAAAGTTAGGTTTCTTTAGCATTGACAATGTGAGGGGTGGGCCTTTATATCAACTTGACAACAAGGCCAGGCAGGTCCAACTTATCACCATTAATGCATATTCAAAAGTCAGATGTAGAGAGTTTCCCACCAGGGGTATTTGAGAGCTGTGACTTTCATCAGCCAAGAAACCATCCGGTGGTATTGGAGAAAATGGAAATAATGCCAATAGGCTGATGTCACTTTGTCCAACTGTGTTCCATTCCTAAAGGTTAGAGATTAACACTTCCTGAAGGACTACAGATATAACAATATTTTCAGGGGAAGAGAACATCAATAATTGTTGAGTAGGAGAACCTCCTTCTTCCTCCCATGACCAGTTTTAGAAATGAGTTTATTTTCTCTTCAGTAGTTTCCAGTGATTTGGTCACCATGAGTAGTATTATGTCATGGTTAACAGGAACGTCAAAGACAGCACTCCTAGGTAGGGCAGTCAGCAATTTAAAGTCTTTGGTGTCAAAGTGAGTCTTTGGTTTTGGACAGACAAAGCAGACGAATTTTGTTATGGAATTTGCTCTTTTAGTTGTACTTGGTTATATAGTGAGCCTGGGTAGACATAAAAAGATATAGGAGAAGAGACATTGCAGGTACAAAGCAGTAGACTCAGAAGAAAAGGTATCAAGGAGAAAAGAATATGCCAAGTCTTGGAGATTTAAATAGGACAATGCTTGTTTTATTGTTCCTTCTAGGTCAATAGGTAAGACTGGTCTCTAGACATTTTATGATGGTTGGGAAAATGCATGTCTTTAATCTAGGAAAACAATTCTTAGTCTAGATCAATTTGTGAGGATGAAATTAATTTTACACTGTAACTGTATGATAAAGCAGAGGACACACAGGGCCAGAGATTTTAAATAACTTGTCCACTACTTTGTGCTCAACTTATGATCAGAACCTACTTTTCCAGTCCATTGCCTCATTCATAGGACCTGCTGATTTTCCACTTTACAAGACAATTCATAATACTGCACAGATTAATTAAAAAAAAAACAAATAAAAAAGCAGTGTGGCATTTATTAAAAGACCAGAGGAAGAAGCATGATAGGTGGGTAGTGGAATGACTAACCAAAGGTTTGATAGTCTGGGTTTATGCCATTTCCTAGCTATATGTAACCTCAGGTAAATTTTAAAAATCTCTTCAAACCTAACCTTCATTTTCTGTGAAATGGAGATAATGTATGTATCTCAGGGTTATGAGATTTAAGTGAGATAATACATGCAAGCTGCCAAGCACAGAGTCATTATTTATGTGTATATATGAGATGATGATGTAGTATGTCTTGATTTGTGCATTTGCTGACCTGTATGTAATGACCTTCTCTTCATCTGTCTGTTCTTCACTGTCATGGCTGCAGTGTTGGTTCAAGCACTTGTTGGGTTCCGCTCTTAACAAATTAATGATAATTGGACAGCTGATAAAAAAGGTGAATGATGACTTCAGATACCTAATTATGAACTAATTGACACTTGGAAATTTAGAATTGGGGTGGTTCTTAGAGGTGCTTTTATCTCAGTGCTTTATGAAATGGAAACATCTTCTGCATAATACTTCAGAGTTCAAACAAACAAACAAAAAAAACAAACAAAAATAACCATTCGGATGTCTTAGTCCCCTCTCTCAATTCAATCCAACATTGTTTATGTCACAACTAACATTTACTGAGCACCTGCTCTGTCCCAAGCACTGTATTATATACTGTGTGTAATCTCAGTTACTGCCCATAATAATCTTGTAAAGTTCTGCTGTTTTCACCTCATTTTTAAAAGACGTGCACACCATGTTTCAGAGACATTAAGCAATTTGTCTTTGGACACACAGGAGCACTCTATTTGGAAACCAATTTTACTTCAAATCCTAAGTTCGGCACCACTTCCCACACCAAAAATAAAGCTAGGATCTTTCCTTCTGAATCATGTGTATACTCAGTTTCTTCAATATGCCTGTTTCTAATAAATCAGGTATATAAGATGGCATTAAGAGGTGTTTTCTTGTGTAATGCCTTAAGTATGACACTTCATTTTACCCAGGAACAGATAGTCATAACTTTAGCTCATGGTATAACATCAAGTTAAAAAAAAAAAGAAAGAAAGAAGTCTTTGTGTTTTTTCCTACATATTTACATTCTTCATACTTCCCCCCTTGACTGCAAAGATAGTTATGCCAAAGCATTTGGTGGAAACTCAAAGAAAAAATAATAATTGTCAATTACTTTGATTTTTCTAATTCTCCAAATATTTGATGTAATGTAGCCCAAACAGCTAGATAATTAATCAAAGCTGAGTCTACACACAGGGTGACTACATTGTTACTGAGCCATTTCAGCCAAACTGGTCAGCCCTGGGTCCAGGACAACTACCATTTTGTGACCCTTGGCGAACTCACCGCTGCATCAGGGCCCATCCTCTTGAGGTAGCTCATTTTAACTTCTGAAGAAGCCTCCTGTCACTCCTTTGGCATATTGTGTTCTGCAGCCATGCCTGTTGGCATAATCTGAATTTCAATTTTTCCATCCAGGGGTTTGGGCGAGATGACCACGCTGGACAGCCCTCTGTTGGTGGGTCTGCTGACCCCATCCGTTGAAACGCTGCTTCCTCCTTATGGAATAGTCAGACATTCTATCTCCCCAGCTCGAGATCGAAAACCTTCCCCTCACATTCCTCCTCAGCCCCAGTTTTTCATGCTATGAAAAGTGTTTAACCCTCTTTTGCCACAGCACTCTTGGCTGCCTTGCCCTTATCTCCCATGGTAATATGTCAAGATATATCTTAACACAATCTCTTTTCTCTTCTTTGTGATTTTTTATCCTTGACATAAGGGTGAAGATATTTTCCTGTTAAAACAACTCCTGGCAAGTCGCTGCCCTTTTGTTCTGCTTGGATCTGAGCACCCTGTCATTTCTTTGCAGTCCTCTGTTTTATTTTTGCTCTGGCATCCCTGAAAATGATGGCATCTCCCTTAGTAATGTTTGCTCTGAAGAGCTCATGAGCCACTTTATCTTTGGCTCAGTCAGCTGCAGAAGAAACTCAAATTCCTCTGGCATCCATTGCATTTGGGCAGATCCTTACAGCAGTTGGGGCTACTGACCGTACTTTAGCCATGTTCTTTCTCCAGCTTTTCCCAACAAAGCTCTTCCTGCATTTGACTTCACATGGACTGTAGTCTCCTGAGTCTTCTACCCTAGTATAACATCCCTCAGGAACTGCTCAATTGCTTCGAAGTATTTATAGCCAGCTCAGCCTTTCCTATATACCCAGCCCTTTTGGATCTAACATCTGGGCTCATCAGTTGCCCTTGGCCTGACTATTCTTCCTTCCTGTGCATTCATAGCATGGGGCCATGGTGCAGGAGAGGGAGCATTAGTTGGGTTTGAAGAAGGAGACCCTTCATGCTCTGCTGCAAACGTGTGACATTCGTTAAGTTCTAGCCCATCCTTGGGCCTTTGTTTCTTCCATGTAAACACATGGGCTGTATCAAATTATCCTTAAGGGCCTTCCTTGCTGGGGAGACATGGGGAGACATGTTGAGGTCTTTGAAAGATTCCAGAATGTATTGCTCAGTGGAAATTTAGTTGGATGAGTTTTCAGTAGTCCATGACTATAACAAGTACAATCACTTCAATTTCTGACCAAGCAAACAAGAAAACTAATGCTTTTCTACAACAGTCTTGTTAA
This sequence comes from Proteles cristata cristata, assembly GCA_017311185.1. Taxonomy (NCBI): domain Eukaryota; kingdom Metazoa; phylum Chordata; class Mammalia; order Carnivora; family Hyaenidae; genus Proteles; species Proteles cristata. The sequence continues at coordinate 1,962,488 of JAESUZ010000481.1, read as the reverse complement.
CACCATCTGATACCTTGAGTGATTTAATCAGTTTTATTTATGATTGTCTTCAGCCATTTTATATTATTGGGCCCATCCCTAACTAATGAAAAGAGCTTCTTTAAAAAAGTCGTACATTCATTCACTTATTCCCTAATTTGTTCACCAAAGGACTATGCTAGACATTTTCTATATCTTCAATGAATTTATACTCAATCTAATTTAATTTTACTGGCTAAAATCTGTTCAGAAACAGGTTAAAAAATGACAGTCCTTGTGTTATTTTAGGAATCAGAAATTTAAAAAAAAAACTCATGAAAGATTCATTCAATTTGGAATGATTCCCTGAGGCTAACTCTAGTAGGTTCAATGTAATTGGTGTGATTCAATTCATTGGGATCAATATTAGGAGTTTACTTGGAAATATTGGCCTTTCTAGAACCTCAGTTTTGCAAATATTACTTTTTATTTTTGAGATGATGAGCAATTGGCCAATGAGGTGGGTAATTCTGACACTGTATTTAATTCTGAAGTGTAAGACTTTTTTACCTTTCACGTAGATGTTTCTTAGATCTCTTCATAAGTTGAAAAGGGAATTCAGTGGAAAATACATGTGAAAATGTACACTAATGATGAAGTGTCATTATCGTTACTATTGAAGTTGCTGAGATTGGCAGTGGGGGAGTAACGTGGTCAGATTTGTCTGCAGAGCACTAGATAATTACTCAATTACTGGAACAGAAGGCCCATGCACGCATCACCCAACTCAAAAGATATACTTCCCTCCTTGGCTAAACTAGAGCTACTCTGTGTGGTGACTTATATGGTAGTGTAGAATTTGAGAGCCATCTCAACAAGATCCTTGCAAATCGAATCCAGCAGCATATCAAAAGAATCATCCACCAAGATCAAGTGGGATTCATTCCTGGGTTACAGGGCTGGTTCAACATTCGCAAATGAATCAATGTGATACATCATATCAATAAAAGAAAAGATAAAAACCATATGATCCTGTCAATAGACGCAGAAAAAGCATTTGACAAAATACAGCATCTCTTCTTAATAAAGACTCTCGAGAAAGTTGGGATAGAAGGAACCTACTTAAACATCATCAAAGCCATCTATGAGAAGCCTTCAGCTAACATCATCCTCAACGGGGAAAAACTGAGAGCTTTCCCCCTGAGATCAGGAACACGACAGGGATGCCCACTCTCACCACTGCTGTTTAACATAGTGCTGGAAGTCCTAGCATCAGCCATCAGACACCAAAAGGAAATCAAAGGCATCAGAATTGGCAAAGAGGAAATCAAACTTTCACTCTTCGCAGATGACATGATACTCTACACCGAAAACCCGACAGACTCCACCAGAAGCCTACTAGAACCCAGCCAAGTTGCAGGGTACAAAATCAACGTACAGAAATCGGTTGCATTTTTATACACCAACAATGAAGCAACAGAAAGAGAAATCAAGAAACTGATCCCATTCACAGTTGCACAAAAAACCATAAAATACCTCGGAATAAACCTAACCAAGGATACAAGAGATCTGTATGATGAAAAATATAGAAAACTTTTGAAGACACAAAGAAAGAAATAGAAAAACATTCCATGCTCATGGATAGGAAGAATAAATATAGTTAAGACGTCATTACTACCTAAAGCACTCTACACATTCAATGCAGTTCCCATCAAAATTGCACCAGCATACTTCTCAAAACTAGAACAAACTATCCAAAAATTTGTATGGAACCACAAAAGACCCCGAATAGCCAAAGTAATCCTGAAAAATAAAACCAAAACGGGAGGGATCACCATCCCAGACTTTAGCCTCTACTACAAAGCTGTCATCATCAAGACAGTATGGTATTGGCACAAAAACAGACACATAGACCAATGGAACAGAATTGAGAACTCAGAAGTGGACCCAAAAGTATACAGCCAACTGATCTTTGACAAAGCAGTAAAGAATATCCAATGGAAAAAAGACAGCCTTTTTAACAGATGGTGTTGGGAGAACTGGACAGCAACATGCAGAAGAATGAAACTAGATCATTTTCTCACACCATGCACAAAAATAAACTCAAAATGGATAAAGGACCTGAACGTGAGACAGGAAACTATCAACACCCTAGAGGAGAAAGCAGGAAACAACCTCCTTGACCTCCACCGCAGCAACTTCTTACTTGACACATCCCCAAAAGCAAGGGAATCAAGAGCAAAAATAAATGATTGGGACCTCATCAAGATTAAAAGCTTCTGCACAGCCAAGGAAACAACCCAGAAAATTAATAGGCAACCAACGGAATGGGAAAAGATAGTTGCAAATGACATATCAGATGAAGGGTTAATATCCAGAATCTATAAGGAACTCACCAAACTCCACGCCCGAAAAACAAACAACCCAGTGAAGAAATGGGCAGAAGATATGAACAGACACTTCTCCAAAGAGGACATCCAGATGGCCAACAGACACATGAGACGATGCTCAGCATCCCTCCTCATCAGGGAAATACAAATCAAAACCACACTGAGATACCACCTCACGCCAGTCACAGTGGCTAAAATGAGCAAATCAGAGAACTCTGGATGCTGGCGAGGATGTGGAGAAACGGGCACCCTCCTACACTGTTGGTGGGAATGTAAACTGGTACAGCCCCTCTGGAAAACAGTGTGGAGGTTCCTCAGGAAAATAACAATAGAACTCCCCTATGACCCAGCAATAGCACTGCTAGGAATTTACCCAAGGGATACAGAAATGCTGATGCATAGGAGCACATGTACCCCAATGTTCATAGCAGCACTCCACAATAGCTAAAACATGGAAAGAGCCTAAGTGTCCATCAACAGATGAATGGATCAAGAAGATGTGGTTTATCTATACCATGGAATACTACATGGCAATGAGAAACAATGAAATCTGGCCATGTGTAGCAACATGGATGGACCTTGAGGGTGTTATGCTGAGCGAAATAAGTCAGGCAGAGAAGGACAAATATCATATGTTTGCACGTATAGGAGGATTAGGAGGAACCTGACGGAGGAACAAGGGGGAGAAGAAGGGCAGAAACGGTGGGGGAAAGGGAGAGAGGCAAACCATGAGAGACTCTTGAATGCTGACAAAAACTGAGGACTGATGGATGTGGGTGGGAGGGGGTGATGGGCATGGAGGAGGACACTTGTGGAGATGAGCACTTAGTGTTATGTGGAAACTAATTTGACAATAAACTATTTGTAAAAAAAAAAAAGAAAATTAAAAAAAAGAAACAATAAAAAAATAAAATTAAATAAATAAATAAATAAATAATGAATTTGAGAGCCAGAAGTGATTTTCATGGGCCAACAGCACATTTTTGGGGGCAGTTATTTTGACTTTGGAAGAAATGATCCAAACAAGAGGTAGAAATGAAATAAGATAATCTGAAGAAATAAAATAATCTGTACGATATCAGGTGAAAATGCTCCTTGCCTAATAGAGAGTAAGAAATTACAGTCTATGTGCAAAAATAAAGCAAAGTTGAGCTTCAGCAAGGCTCTCTGTTTCCAACCCCCTTCTCTCCCCACCCTGGGCTAATCCCATCATACTCTCAGGCTAGGATTTCTCTACTCTGGCCAGGCAAGCCCACAGCTACTTTTGCTGACTTCTGCTTCTGAGCCTGTAGCCCCGTCTTTTTTCAGAAGCTATAATGTTCTTGAGTTTAGTCATGTCTTCAGAACCCACCTTTTCCTGTGAAGACTCTGCGGGGTGCTTCTCCAAAGCACTGCTTTATTTGGATTTTGAAGCATCCTTTAGAGATATTTGTCTCATCTTTCATTCTTGGAGAAACAGAATCATTCCTCTTCTTTATCTTTCCTTGCATTCAGTCCTGCCTATCCCGTCTTTTGAGCAGTTAGTGAACAATATTATCGGCACAGAAACAGACTTCTTAGTAGGGCAGTTAAGTTTCAGCAAGATGCAATCCCAGGTTATTCAGTGCCTTATAACGCTTGCCTGTAGAAAGGAAAGGACATTTTGGGGTGACATTGGATTCCCCATACACTAGAAATAACAAAGGAGTCTAAATGTCGACCAAGTTTTAGATTACTTACAGACAAGCTTTCCACGTCAGTGATTTCAGAAATTGGGTGGATTGTTCTTTGTCTCATAAAGAATTCATTTTTAAGATGCTGATGGCCTTAGCTCTGGCTGGTGGCCAGCTTCAGGAAGTGTGGTTCACAAGCCATCAAGGACTGTGCGTACTCTGCATTCCTCGGGTAATGCAATTCTGGACCCAAATCGATTCCAGAAGTCTGATCTTCCAAGAGGGGCCAGTGCTCTGAGCTTGTTGAACAACCCCCTCCAGGTTTCCACCCACCCACCACCCCAGTCAGCCTGGAAGAGTTAAGCAGCCAATCAAGGAGCTAAGCGAGCAGTTTGGTGAGACCATGGTTACTGGGATCTGAACAAGTTGATGAGCTTGGCAGCTTATGTTTGAAGAATTTGTTTCATGTTTTGGATAAAGTCTAGGAACTTATCCTTCAAAATTCCTTATATTTAGTAACATGTCAATGCACCGTGTTAATGCAAGGAGTTTTTCTTTTCTTTTCTCTTTTCTTTACTCTTTCTTTCTTTCTTTCTTTCTTTCTTTCTTTCTTTCTTTCTTTCTTTCTTTCTTTCTTTCTTTTCTTTCTTCTTTCTTTCTTTTTCTTTTTTTTAATGTTAAAAGCCGCCTTCCTTTTTAAGTATGAGTAATCCATCCAAATCCTGCCTAAGGGAACAAAAGGGGTGCCGGTAATTTTCTCTTTCACAAAATGCAGAGACTTCCTCTCTGTCCTCTCCAAGTACTATTCTATGAACTGAAGGGAAATTACACTCCTCATCATTGAAAAAGAGATTATGCAAAAAGAGAAGGTAGAGCCAATCACCATAGTACAAATACAAATACCAGCTTAATTCCTTGCTCCAGAGAGCCCTGTGCCTTTCTCTTTCCAGATGTGGGTGTATATCCACATCTACCTTTTAAAAAAACTATTATCTCGTTATTTTCAGAGCTCACACAGAATAGAATCTTCAGCAGAAATATTATGAGCTCCAATTCCATGCTCCATATCTTACTAAACTCTCCTCTTTCCTTTAAATATGGAGCATCTCCATGGAGTCACCTCACTGGGGACACCAAACCCCAAGGCTTACTTTTTTAGGTACAAATTAAACAGAAAAGGAGGAGAGGCAGAGAGACAGAATATCCCACACAGAAGACACAGTTGGATAACATTGAGTTGGGAATTATAAGCATCTCAGTGTGATATGATACCCAGCATACTTATGGCTCACAAAATACTCAGTATGTGCTAAACACATAAGCAAAATACATAGTATAGATGATCTCCTTTTACTTTATAGACTCTGGGAAGAAAGGTTATCTCAAGCTTATAAATATGGACACTGAAATTGAGAATGGTTAAATCATATGCCCAAAGCCAGACTTTAGGTAAGGATAGATCTGCCGTTCAAATCCAGGTATATCTGGTTTCAGCACTATTTGGGGTGTGGAAGAGAGTAACAAAATCTACCACTGGAATTCTGTAGGAGTTGCATGCCAGACAAAGGAATGTGGAATTTATTTAGTAGACAGTATGTGATGGGAAGACAGTAAAGGTCTTTGGGAGGAGGATATAACTAGATTAGTGTTTTAGAAAGATTATTTTATCATCCATGTGGAGGATAAATAGGAAGGGCAGGATTCCGTAGTTTTATTTAACACTTATATCATTCTACTTTATATTAAAGTCAGTGTTATTTTTTTTTTTCAATCACTCTCTGGTGAATAGAGGCTATGTTTAATCCTTTATCCTTCTCATAGGGTATGCTAGTGAATGAGTGAATGAATGAATGCAGGTTCAATTTATAAAGTTTAGGTTGGCAAGAAGACTAAATGGCCATTTACCTGATTCCATTTGCTGATCTTTAAAAATGTCTTCAAAATAAATTAAAAAATGGACACTAACTCTGGGAACAATTCTTATGATGTATAAAAATACAGTTAATTTTGGAGAAAGATTGCTGAAGTGAAAAGAGCCCTAGTCTGTAGGAGACTTGAATTTGAACCCCAGTTCTGCCACTTGTTATATGTGCTTGGGCAAATCTCTTCATCTTTCTGAGCTATAATTTCCTCATCTCTATAATGGAGTAATCTTTGAGGAGGGCCTTAGTGATTCAGAGAAAGTAAAAGGGGAGATTCTGGGTACAAATAATATTTAACAACAATTACATGAGTGTATTCACTCTGAGAAAAGTCATCAATCACACAGTTATATGTATAATTTTCTGTGTAAGTTTTGTATTTCCACATGAAGCTGTATTAAGGGCAATAAAATGAGGGAAGTTTGATTTAACCTCATTTATTGTTTTTCCAGTTTGGATGCTCAGTGACCATAATTACTGATCCTTGACAGAAATAAAAGTATTAGGACTGCCTGGGTGGCTCAGTCAGTTGAGCATCTAACTTTGGCTCAGGTCATGATCTCATGGCTTGGGAGTTCAAACCTCACATCGGGCTCTGTGCTGACAGTTCAGAGCCTGGAGCCTGCTTTGGATTCTGTCTCTTTTTCTCTGGCCCTCCCCTGCTCACACTCTGTCTCTCTTTCTCTCTCTCAAATATAAGCAAACATTTAAAAAAAATTTTTTTAAAGAAATAAAAGTATTTTGTCATTTCAAAACACAATTATCATGAGAAACTATTCTGTGAACTCTCTGGAACAGCTATTTAAAGAATGAGAAAGAAATACATTGGAATAAAGGGACTGTTACTTAAATATGGTGGAATGAACACAAGTGTTTAACACTACTTCTCAAATCTCACTAAAAGAGCAGTAAAAGAATATAAATTGCACAAATCTATGATGACCAAGAAAATGGGAAAGTAAATGGCAGAAAATAGAAGTCAATAATAATTTAAAATTTATTTTTAATATTATTTTTTATTTGAAATAATTCGAGATTCATGAGAAGTTGCAAAAATAGTAGAGAAATCTCTTGGGTAGCTTTCACCCAGCTTTCCCCAATGAGAACATCTTACATAATCATAGTACATTGTAAAAACTAAAATTGACATTGGTACAATGCAATCATTCAAGAACAAATCCTTTTGGATATCAGCAGTTTTTTTAAACAATTTTTTATGTGTATTTATTTATTTATTTTTTTTTAATTTTTATTTATTTATTTATTTATTTTTTTACAAATAGTTTATTGTCAAATTAGTTTCCACATAACACCCAGTGCTCATCCCCACAAGTGCCCTCCTCCATGCCCACCCCTCCTCCCCCCCACATCCACCAGTCCTCAGTTTTTGTCAGCATTCAAGAGTCTCTCATGGTTTGCCTCTCCCCCTTTCCCCCACCATTTCCGCCCTTCTTCTCCCCCTTGTTCCTCCATCAAGTTCCTCCTAATCCTCCTATACGTGCACACATATGATATTTGTCTTTCTCTGCCTGACTTATTTCGCTCAGCATAACACCCTCAAGGTCCATCCATGTTGCTACACATGGCCAGATTTCATTGTTTCTCATTGCCATGTAGTATTCCATGGTATAGATAAACCATATCTTCTTGATCCATTCATCTGTTGATGGACACTTAGGCTCTTTCCAGGTTTTAGCTATTGTGGAGAGTGCTGCTATGAACATTGGGGTACATGTGCTCCTATGCATCAGCATTTCTGTATCCCTTGGGTAAATTCCTAGCAGTGCTATTGCTGGGTCATAGGGGAGTTCTATTGTTAGTTTCCTTAGGAACCTCCACACTGTTTTCCAGAGGGGCTGTACCAGTTTACATTCCCACCAACAGTGTAGGAGGGTGCCCGTTTCTCCACATCCTCGCCAGCATCTAGAGTTCTCTGATTGGCTCATTTTAGCCACTGTGACTGGCGTGAGGTGGTATCTCAGTGTGGTTTTGATTTGTATTTCCCTGATGAGGAGCGATGCTGAGCATCGTTTCATGTGTATGTGTATTTATTTTTGAGAGAGAGAGAGATATGGAGTGAAAGTGGAGGAGAGACAGAAAGACAGGGAGACATAGAATCTGAAGCCGGCTCCAGGCTCTGAGCTGTCAGCACAGAGCCTGATGTGGGACTCAAACCCACAAACCACGAGATCATGACCTGAGTTGAAGTCAGACACTTAACCGACTGAGCCACCCAGATGCCCCTTATCACCAGTTTTAACATGCTCTTTCTTTAAAAAAAAAAAAAGTTTGATGTATGATTTTATGAAATTTGATCTTAGATCTAGATTTGATGAACAATCACCACACTCAGGATACAGAATTATTCCGACACCAAAAAGAATTCCCCTCATGTTGTTCTAAAATAGTCATACCATTTCCCAAACTTCTAACTACTGATAGTTGAGGTATGATTTTTGTCATTTGGAGAACGTTATGTAAATGGAAATTATACGCTATACAAATCTTGATATTAGCTTTTCCCCCCAAATAAAAATTAATACCTTTGAATTCCATGCAAGTTGTTGCATGTATGAATAATTTGTTTTTTCTTTCCTGAGTAGTATTCCGTGATATGAAATGTACCAGTTTCTTTATCTCTTCACCTTTTTAAAGTAAATTTGGATTGTTTTCAGTTTGAGGCTATTATGAATAAAACTGCTATAAACATTGGTCTGTAGATTTTTATGTGAACAAAATTTTTTATTTCTCTGCAATAAGTACCCAAGAATATGACTTCTGGGTCATATGGTCTTTTTATGTTTAACTTTGTAAGAAAGTGCCAAATTTTCTAGTGGCTTTAGCAGAAATGTATGAAAGATACAGTGATTATACCAGCCCTTGTTATTATCAATATTTTTATTATTAGTGTTTTCGTTTTAACTATTCTAATAGCATAGTGATGTCTTAGTGGAGCTTCAATTTGCACTTTCGTAATGATTAATGATGTTAAACATCTTTTTGTGAGTTTGTCATCCATGCATTTTCTTTGGTGAAGTGTCTTTGAAATTTTTTGCCTATTTTTGAATTAGATTGTTTGTTTCTTCACTCTCAAGTCTTGGGAGTTCTTTATACATCTTGGATACATTTGTTGGATATATGATTTTCAAATGCTTTCTCTTTGTCTGTGAGTTGTCTTTTCATACTCTTATCAGGGCCTTTCATTGAACAAATATTTTAAGTTTTGATGAACTCCAGTTTATTGACTTTTTGTTTTACAAACCATGGCCTTGATGTCATCTCTAAGAGCCGTTTGCCTAACCCTTAGTCATACAGATTTCTCAAATGTTTTCTTCTAAAACCTTTATAGCTTATGTGATACATATAGATAAATGATCCATTTTGAGTTAATTTTTGAATAAGGTATAAATTTTAAGTTTAGGTTGAGCTTAGGTTAAGTAGAACTTCTTCCAGAATTGGAATCAATCCTCTCAAACCCTGCCACTGCTTTATCAAGAAAGTTAATGTCATATTCTAAATCCTTTACTGTCACTTCAACAGTCTTCACAGTGTTTTCAATAGGAGTAAATTTCATCTCAATAAACCACTTTCTTTGCTCATCCATAAAAACAGCTACTCGTCCTTTCAAGTTTTATCATGAGATGGAAGCAATTGAGTCCCATCTTCAGGTCCCACTTCTAATCCTAGTTCTCTTACTGTTTCCACCACATCTGGACTTACTTCCTCCACTGAAGTCTTGAACCCCTCAAAGTCAACCATGAGGGTTGCAATCAAATTCTTCCCAACTCCTGTTAATGCTGATATTTTCTTTTTTTTTATTATTTATTTCTGAGAGAGAGAGAGAGAAAGAGAGAGAGAGCGTGAGCAGGGGAGGGTCAGAGAGAGAGGGAGACACAGAATCCGAAGCAGGCTCCAGGCTTTGAGCTGTCAGCACAGAGCCCGATGTGGGGCTTGAACCCATGAACTGCGAGATCATGACCCGAGCCAAAGCCGGATGCTCAACCGACTGAGCCACTCAGGCACCCCTAATGTTGATATTTTGACCTCTTCTCATGAATCATGAATGTTCCCAATGACATCTAGAATGGTGAATTCTTTCCAGAAGGGTTTTAAATGTACTTTGCTCAGACCCATAAGAAGAATCACTATCTAAGGCAGCTATAGCCATCTGAGATATATTTCTTAAATAATAATATGTAAAATCAAAATGACTCCTTGATCCATGGCTGCAGAATGGATGCTCTGTTAGAAGGCATGGAAACAATATGAATCTTATTATACAGTTTCATCCATGCTCTTGGGTGACCAGGTGTATTGTCAGTGAGCAGTAATATTTTAAAAGGAGTCTTTTATTCTAAGTAGTAGGTGTCAGCAGTGGGCTTAAAATATTCAGTAAACAATCTCATAAACAAATGTGCTGACATGCAGGCTCTCCTGTCCCACATATAAAGCATAAGTACAGTAGATGTAGCATAATTCTTCAGGACCTAAGGCTTTTCAGAATGATAAATGAGTGTTGGCTTCCACTTAAAGTCACTAGCTGTGTTAGCCCTTAAGAGTGGTGTCAACCTGAACTTTGACGCTTTTAAGTCAGACATTGTTTTCTCCATTCTAGCTATTAAAGTCCTAGTTGGCATCTTCCAATGGAAGGCTATTTTGCCTACACTGAAAATCTGTTGTTTAGTGTAGTCACTTTCGTTATTTTAACTAGATCTTCTGGATAAGTTACTACAGCTTCTACATCAGTACTTGATACTTCATCTTATACTTTTATGCTGTAGAGAGGGCTTCTTTCCTTGAACCACATGGACCAACTTCTGCTAGTTTCAAAGTTTTCTTCTGCAGCTCCCTCACCTCTTTCAGCCTTCATAGAATTGAAATAGTTTGGGCCTTGCTCTAGATTAGAAAAATTCAAACAGCTAACAAATATATATGGAAATGCTCAACATCACTAGTAACTAGAAGAAATAAAAATTAAAACAAAAATACAATAACATTTTATATCCATCAGATTGGTAAAAATTAGAAGGTCTTGCAACACCAAATATTTGACAAGAATGAGGGGAATGAAAATCTTCTTATTGCTTATAAAGACTGGTATAGTTATTCTACAGATGAATCTGGCATTGATTATATGAATTAATCAATAAATATTTGAGGGATAACAATGTTTTAGATGGTAGGGAAATCAAAAGTTAGTAAACACACACACACACACACACACACACATACACACACTTGCCTTCATTAGCTTACAGTTTAGTAAAGAGAGAAGACAGCAAACAATTAAAAAGTAAAATTAAGGTATATCATGTGGTGATAAATTATATGGAGGAAAGAAAAACAGGATGAAGGGGTATGGGATGGCTAGAGTAAAGAGGAACCATTAAAATTTAAAATTTGGTGGCTGGTGAAGATTTGATTGAAGAGGAGACATTTGAACAAAGACCAGTGAGGGATAAACCATGTGATTCTGGAGGAGTTAACAGCGAGCATAAAGACCTGAATTGAGAGCATACCTAAAATGTTTAAGGAACGTTAGTACGGCTTGATCTGAGGAAGTTGGGAGGAGAGCAAGAGGAAATGAGGCAAGAGAGAGAAATGGGGGCAGATAACAAGTGTCCTTTATGTACTGGGAAGACTTTGGATTTCACTTTGAATAGGATGAGAAGCATTTGAAGGTTTGGTGGAAGGAGTCCTTATAGAAATTAACTATGTATAAAGTCTGAGATTCAGCCATTCCACTACTGGAATTATACCAAAAGTTATATTGAAAAACCCATACACAGATGCAGAAGACGTGTACAGGAAGTTTTTGAGCTTTGTGTGTGTGTGTGTGAAAGTGAGAAATTGGAGGCAGTTGAAGCATCCCTCACTAGGGGAATTAATAAGTAAAACCCTTTCAATAGTCGAAACAATAAAGAAGAGATACATATAGCTTCTAAGTAGTGCTGAGTGAAACAAAAAAGAAGAAACAAGACGAAATCTATTGCACAATACCAAATATGTAAATTTAAAATACATATATACCAAAGGCAATACTATTTTTCAAAGAAACATAAATATCTAAGGATGTGGACCACTTAGATGGCGTGTCTATGAGGAGATAGTAAGAATGAAGTAAGAATTGGGGATGTAAAAAAAAATAAATTTTTAGGAAGAGAACATGCTTAAGGAGAGGCTAAAGAAAACATCTGCAATATTATATTCTCTCTGAAAGAACCAACAGTCTATTTCTCCCCCAAAAGATATATATATATATATCTCACTTCCTTTTTAATTATAAGAAATGTTGAATAATATAGCAAATTACCATGTAGCCATTATCCACCCTCACAAATCATTAACTCATGGTCAACCTAGGTCCATTCACACCCTTATCCACCTTCCTCTACTTGTTTTTGTTTATTTTTTGAGACTCTTAAATCAACTTTTTTGGAGATATAATTTACATATCTAATAAAATGCACTCATTTTATATGTACATTTTTATGAGTTTTGGGTATAATCAACACCCCAATTAAGTTATAAAATATTGAAAGAAAATTCCTGGACCCCCATCCTAGTCAATCTCCCATCAGTAGTACCCCTAGGCATCTACTACTTTGCCTTCTGTCCGTATAGATTAGATTTGTCTTTTCTAGACTAATTCCTATAAGCAGCATGAAGTTTCCATTTTGTTCATGTTTTCCTTTAAATTCGAACATATTTGTAATATTTGTTGTACTGTATTGTTTGCTAATTTATATATATGTATGTGTGTGCTAATTTATATATATATATATATATATATATATGTGTGTGTGTATATATATATATATATATATATATATATATATATATATATAAATAATTTCTAGATCTGTTTCTAATGTCTGATTTCATTCCTGCATAGATGTCTCATTTTTATTTTTTTGTTTCTTCTTACATCTAGAAATTCTTGATTGGATGTGAGACATTTAATGCCAGTTGTTGAGTGTCTGGTTTCATGGCCTATATTTAAATAGTATTGGGCTTTATTCTGGCAGGCAGCTAATTTAAGATCAGCTTGGTCCTTTGTGGTTTGTTTTTGAGCTTTGTTAGGGTCATTTTGGAGCCTTTACTTTAAGGCAATTTTAGCCCCACTATTAAGACATGTTCTTTCTCTGTCTCTATGGAACTCTTTCAGTGTTTAATGAAATCTCTTACTTGTCTGGAGGAATTTCAATGTCTTCCAGTCCTATGTGAGCTCTAGTAGCTGCTCACTTAATAGTTCCCTGGTAATTGATTACTTCTTAGTAGTTTCTCTTTACCAAAATTCTTGTACTTTCTCACTCTATGCATACACAGCTTAGTATTAAAACCAAACTCGAGATCCCTTTCCAGATTTATGGAGTTCTTTCTCAACATAGATCTCTTCTCTCAAGTACTCCAGTTTGCACATTTCAGCCACTACAGCCTCCCTAAACTTGGAGTTCTGACCTCTTAATTCAGCATGAATTCTTTGTTTTGCTAAAGAACCTCTCTCTTAGCTTTATATTCTGGAATCTGTTTCAATTCAGACATCAAAAACAATTATTGAGCTTATTTCATTTTTATTATTTATCATCGGGCATGATCTATATTTGTTTCCTATATTTTGGCCAATTTTTCTAGTTAAATTTTGCTAGTTCAAGTGACAGAGCTAGTCTGATACCACTTAATTTATCATATCTCAAAGCAGAAATTTCAGAAATCTTGGATAGCAAGCTTTTATTAAAAGAAAATTCAGTCTGTAGCAAGGGCAATAGTATATATTCTTCTTTTTTCAATTCTTTTTACCTGTATAGAACTAACTGTAATTTGGAATTGCGCAAGGATTTAAATTCCTTTTATAGTATTTTGAATAAAATTTCAGGCATATTTTATTTGCAATAAATATTCTACTACTGAGTATGCCCCCAGGCATATTTTATTTGTAAATATTTTACAAATGTAAATGATGCCTTTGAAAGATAAAGATTATTAAACTAATAACTATAATTTCAGTATCATAGCTAAAAAAAATGAAACAACAATTCCTCGTCAAATATCCAGTGTTCAAATTTCCAGGTGCTTAAAATTTTTAAGTTAAAAATTTTTAATAATTTTTTAAAAAATCAGGATCAAAAAAAATTCACAAATTACAATTGTTGTGTTTTAAAAGTCTTTTAAAATATTTATGTTAATCCCCTATTTCCTTTGTCTTTGTCTTAAGATATATTATTTTTGAAGAATCTGGGTGTTTGTCTGGTAGAGTTTTCAACAGTTTGTATTTTGCTAATTGCATCCCTAAGATGTAAGTTAACATGTTTCTTTATTAAACTCCCTAATGGAAGTTGGGGAGCAAAGTGACAATTTACAATATTTCATGTTCTCCTTCATGAAGATGTTGTCCCTCTTTATTTTTTAAATAGTTTTTAAGTTCTATATTTTTATCATCTTCTGTGAAGTTTTTGCATTTTGTTTTTTCTTCCAGTTAATGAATTGGACATTTCTTGCATTACTATTTGGTTCCTTATAGCTTTTCTCTTGTTATATTTAGCCTAATTTTAACTTCCTACAGTGAGTCAGCTTGCTGTTGTTGGCCTTGCAATTACTGGGCAAATCTCAGTGACTAGATTCATCTTCATGATACAGAGCAATGACCATATGATACATTTGAATACCCTGTTTATAGCATGGAAGGTTCCCAAACAGACATTCAGGTCAACTAAGTGAGGTTCACTAAGTAGCTCCATACATTTGGGTGTTTCTGTGTGTGCATCTTCATGTTTGGGATATGTTGTTCTTTCAAAGGCTTGTTAGACTCCCTTCAGCTGCTTAGGTACAGAATTAGTAGACTCACTCAGTTTAAGAGTCTAAGTGGCTTTTCTTGAGTTTCACCTGTAGTTTCAAGCCAAGCCAGTGCACTGGAAAAGACTGGATTTCACTCAGAAGCCATGAAGTCAATCTCTGCCTCTTATTCCAGGCTTTGGTGAGCTACAACTACCTGAACCTCTGTTTCCATATCTTCAATACAGAAATAATAACACTTGTTTTGACAAACTCATGGGGCTGCTGTAAAGAATAAATGGGTTGGTATTTTTGAAACTGCTCTATAATAGTGCTGTCCAATAGATATATGTGAGTCACAAAAGTATTTTAAATTTCTCTAAGCCACATTGTATAAGAGCCCAGGGAACTTAATTTTAATATATATTTTATTCAGTCTGACATAGCAAAAATTATTGTCACTTCAACATGTGATCAATGTGAAAAGATTATTGAGGGGATATTATACTTTCTCTTTTAAATACTAAGTTTACAAATCCAGGGTATTTTACACTTGTAACCCATTTCAATTTGGATGCTAAATTTATTCAGAAATACTTGATGTGTATGTAGATTACATAATATTAATAGTTGATGTAGACTTTTATCCCCACATTTCCCCAAACTTAAAGTTTTTCAGTACTGAATAAAATATTGATTTTTAAATTAAAATTAAATAAAATTAAACAAGAGTAGAAACTCATTTCCACAAACATACCAGCCACATTTCAAATTCTTTTTTTTTTTAATTTTTTAAGTGCTTATCCATTTTTGAGAGAGACAGAGAGAGCGCACGAATGGGGGAGGGGCAGAAAGAGAGGGAGACACAGAATCCAAAGCAGGGTCCAGGCTCCCATCTGTCAGCATAGGGCCCAACACAGGGCTTGAACTCACAAACTGTGAGATCATGACCTGTGCTAAAGTTGGATGCTCAACCAACTGAGCCATCCAGGCACCCCAACATTTCAAATTCTTAATAACCATATGGGTTAGGGGTTACCATGTTGAATAGTGCCACTGTATAAGCTGTTGAGCTCCATATATCTGACCGCTTTTCCAGAAGTTCTCAAATCTCAGCTGGATGTTACATTGTTTGTTTCACTTTGGGCCTCTATGTCAGAGAACTGAATTTCCTTTGCTTTGACCTGCAGAAGAATTTCTCAAGGAAAACCTCCTAGCTTTCCTGACAACTGGACAATAGATTGCTTCCATTTCAGTTATCAGAATTTATTTTGTCTGTGAGTCACTACACATTCTGGGAAATAAATACATCTCTAAGAGTAAGGGAAAGATGACCAAAATAGACTGTTTTTAAAACAGCTGAAAAATCGATTCCTGGTAGTAATGCAATCTGGAATACATGAAACCATTAGCACAGGGAGCCCACAGTGAGGTCAGGATCTATTCTGAGCCATGGAGAATCAAGCTCCCATGTGGCTTCAATGCATTACCAAGAACAGACTACAATTCCGGGTAAGACCAAGCCCATCATCTCAGGGTGCGGAGCATCACAAAAGGTCACCTCACCTGTCTGGGATCTGCTTGTCGAGGTGAGTTAGGGCATTGGGGCAATGACGAAGAACACTCAACCACAAACATTTATTTCATGAATTCATCATGGAATTTGGTATGAAGATATTTCTCTCCTCCTTTTTTTTTTTTTTTTTTAAATCTGTGGAACAGAATAGGAAATCCTCACAATTTTTGTTTTGTTTCATTTTGCTTCTACGAAGAATCTTTGACCTGAAAGAACCTATTGCAATTCGGTCAGATTAGACTGTATTAACAAACACTTTTCTAACACTTATCACGACCCAGACATTTTTCTAAGTGCTTTGCCTATATTAACCCATTTGTTTGTCACAACAAGCTTAGGAGGTAAATGCTATAATTTCCACTCTATAGATAAGAAAACTGAGGCAGAGAGCGGTTTAAAAAACTTGCACAGTAGCATTTTGCTAGTAGGTAATAGAGATGAGATACAAACCAGACAATATAGGTTTTTGAGCAATCAGTAAATGCTATGGACCGAGCTAGTACTGGAAATGGGTCAGAAGCTAGACCTCTAAGCCCAGTCCAGGGTGCCAAGCCCTGCACCCAGCCACAAGAAATTCAGATGCCACTTTCTCTAATTAGTGAGATCAGAGAGGAGCTCAGAAACCCATCTGCCTCTATGGCTGTGTCCTAATGATCTAGATGGCCTTCTGTCTCCATTCTAGTCAAAAATTCTACTATCAAATCATTCCAGTCAAAATTCTACTCATCCTTCAAGGCTCAGCTCAAACAAACCTTCCCCACTGGGTTTCCTAAATCTCTCGAGCCAAAATTACTCCCTTTCTTATTTCTCCCAATCTTGTACTGCTTAATCTCAAATATTGTAGGTTTTTTAAAGCTGCCTTAAATTACAGTGCTGTTTCTCTCCTTTTCTAGGCTATGAGCCCCTAGAAGATGGAAGTGCATGTAATTCATTTGTGTTTCCCCTCATCACCTAACCATGGAGCCTTCTGCCTTCCAGTGCTCCTTAACTATTCATTACTAATTCATTACTACTTATATGTTTCTCATTTGAATAGGAAGGTGATATATTGAAAAATGTACTGCAGTGGGTTTAAAGAAACTTGAATCCTAAACTTAGTTCTGTCACCAATAGCCCCATACATTTGGGTAATTTATTTCACCTCTCTGAGCCCCAGTTGCCTGTAATTGGATGAGATAATCTCTAAGGCATCATGACATTTATGGAATAGGCTATTATTTGCTCTGAATTTATGTACACAAAAGGTTTTTAAACAAGTCCCTAAAGGATGTTTCATATATTCTGAGATCACTACTGGGATGCTGGGCTGAGGTACTTTTAAGCAGGAACACATGAGAGGGGTCAGCAGAAAGGGCCCCTTGAGACAGGCCAAGGCTGGCAGCCTGTGCTTCAGAATTCCAGAATCCTAGCTTGGTTAAAAGGCCAGATCTTTAAGGACAGGGCCTTACCGAAAGTGATGGCTAGGGTAGGAGACAACTTCAGGAAACAGAAGAGATGGCTCTGTCTTCAGTGTCTTTAACATGTGGTGAGGATCAATGGTTGGCTACGATTCCCTCAAGAACGCTCTGGAAATAGCATACAGATAAGAGGAGAGCACCTACAGGTGATCAGTCAGTCATCAAATAAAAGGTAAAAAGTGTCGACGAGAATGTGGAGAAATTGGAATCCTTTTACACCGTGGGCGTGAATGTAATATCATGCAGCCACAATGGAGAACAATATGGAGGCCACCCTCCCCACAGTAAAAACAGAACCACCATACGATCCAGCAATCCCACTTCTGGGTATATATCTAAGGAAAAGAAAGCAGTATCCTGAAGAGGTATCAGCACTCCCACATACATTGCAGCATTATTACAATAGTGAAGATACAGAAACACCCTAATTGTTCTTCGACAGATGAACAATCATGGAAAACACATTATATTAACCCAGTGGGATATTACTCAGCCTTTTAAAAAATATTTACAACAATATGGATGTACCTGGAGGACATCATGCTAGGTGGAATAAGCCAGTAACAGCAGAACGAATACTGTATGGTGTCTTCTATAGGGGGGACCTAAATCAGCCAAACCAACAGAGGCAGAGAATAGAGCAGTACTTACCAGGGGCTAGAGGATGAGGGAAATGGGAGAATCATTATTCTATTGGTATAAAGTTTCAGTTTTGCAAGATGAATAAGCTCTAGAGATGTGCTTTACAACACTGTATTTACCACTAGCATTACAGGATTGTCTACTTAAAAATGTATTGAGAGGGGAGATCTCATAGTAAGTGTTCTTAACACACACACACACACACACACACACACACACACACACACACACACACAAAAGGACACAGGGAAACTTTTGGAGATGGTGGCTGTGGTATTGGTTTTAAGGGTTTATGCATAAGACCAAACTCACTGGGGCACCTGGGCGGCTGACTCGGTTAAGCTGCTGACTCTTGGTTTCAGCTCAGGTCATGATCTCACAATTTTGTGAGTTCCAGCTTCATGTTAGGCTCTGCTAATGTGCTAGCAACAGGGAGCCTGCTTGTGACTCTCTCTCTCTCCCCCTCTCTCTGCCTCTCCCCCACTTGCATTGTCTCTCTTTCAAAATAAATAAATAAACTTAAAATTTTTTTTACAAGACCAAGCTCATCAAATTGCATACACTGTATATGTATAATTTTCACATATCAATCATATTTCAATAAAACAGTAAATAAATAAAAAAGTAAGCAACGCATAGTCTTTGCTACCTAAAAATAAAAATATTTTCAGACCATAAAAGAAAAACATGGGTCTGACTGGATCCCTCTCTAAGAGTTACGTTCAACTTCAAGAATGCATATAGAGAGTTAGGAGGCAGAAAGCAGTGGAATTGATGAAATATTCGCCAGGGTCAAATCATCTCAGAGTTCTTAAATATTAAACAAAAATTGTAGATTATGAAATATTGGGTTTTAAATGTTTATGTATTTCTTTTTTTTCTTTTCTTTCTTTTTTTTTTTGAGAGAGAGAGAGAACACATGTGTGTGTGCATGCATGGCAGGAGAAGAGCAGAGAGAGAGAGAGAGAGAGAGAGAGAGAGAGAATCTTAAGCAGGCTCCATGCTCAGCAAAGAGCCCCACGTGGGACTTGGTCTCAAGACCATGAGATCATGACCTGATGAGCCAAAACAAGAATCAGTTGCTTAACTGACTGAGCCACCCAAGGTGCCCCAACATTTATGTATTTCTAAATTACTTTTTAATGATTTATCCTAATTTTCAGATCCATAGAATAGAGATTGGTCTTGTCTTTCTCTCTTCACTGGACAAAACCATAGTGGAGAAGCTGTGTGTGTGTGTGTGTGTGTGTGTGTGTGTGTGTGTGTGTGTGTGTGTGTTGGTTTTCATTCCCGAACTAGGATACAGTGGGACAAACCCTAGACTCTGAACCACAGGTTACAAATTCCATGTGTAGTCAGCTGTTGGGAAAGTAGAACTTGCGTAAATCACTTTACTTTCTGGATCTTTGTAATAGCATCTATCAAATAAAGGGATTTATGAAAATTGGCCTCTAAAAGCCCCTTTGGGTGGACAAAATTTCTATGATAGATATCTTGCCCCACAGAACTATACACATCTGGAAGGCAGGGGCTGTGCTTTATACATCGCTGTAACTCCAGATGCCAGAGAAGTTCCTAGCACATATTGGAAACTCAACAGATATTAACTGAATTGAATATAATATGTGAGGAAGCAGGAGATTAGAGCCAGACAGGCAAAAATGTGAAAGTAAGCCTTGTTTTCTCTCAGTGGACTAAGCTAATAAGAGACCATTTTATTAGCAGATGAAGATCCCAACAGAAGAAGAATGGAAGGACATTCCCCCACCTGGGGCTGTAGAAGCCCTTGGGGTGTGCAAATATCTTGAGGAAAGCTAGGGACTAAAAAGTAAGAATATTGATAAATTACAAATGATAAATCTCACCAAAATAGATCGAAAAGGTTAAGCCTTGATATACGATAGTACATTAAAAATTAGTGGGAGGGGCACTTGGGTGGCTCAGTTGGTTAAGAATCTGACTTCAGCTCAGGTCATGATCTTACAGTTCGTGTGTTCGAGCCCCATGTTGCCTTCTGTGCTGACAGCTCAGAGCCTGGAGCTTACTTCAGATTCTGTTTCTCCCCCCCACCTCCCCACTCTTCCCCACTCATGCTCTGTTTCTCTTTCTCTCGAAAACAAATCAGTAAACATTTTAAAAAGTTAAAAAAAATTAATGGGAAAGTTCCCAAATTTTTGCTTAGATTTTCAAAATGTAAATAATTATTTTTGAGTGGGTAATGTAGACAGAGAAGATAAAATTTAAACAATTAATAAAGAAGCAGAAAGAGAAATCAAAAAATTGATCTTATTTACAATTGCATTAAAACCCATAAAATACCTATGAATACAGTTAACCAAAGAGGTGAAAAAGATATACACTAAAAAAGATATACACTGAAAACTACAGAAATCTTATGAAATAAATGGAAGAAGTCACAAAAAAATAGAAAAATAGTTTATGCTCATGGATTGGAAGAGCAAATATTGTCAAAATGTTGTTATTACCCAAAATACTTTATGTATTCAATGCAATCCCTATTAAAATACCACCAACATCCTTCACAGGGATAAAACAAACAATCCTAAAATTTGTATGGAATGAGAAAAGATCCCGAATAGCCAAAGCAATCCTGAAAAGGAAAACCGAAGCTGGGGGCATCACACTCCTGGACTTCAAGACATATTAAAATGCTGTAATCATCAAGACAGTATGGTACTGGCACAAAAATAAACACTCAGACCAATGGAATAGAATAGAGAACCCAGAAATGGGCCCACAAACGTACGGCCAACTAAAAGATGTGAGGTGGTATCTCAGTGTGGTTTTGATTTGTATTTCCCTGATAAGGAGGGATGCTGAGCATCGTTTCGTGTGTCTGTTGGCCATCTGGGTGTAAGGAGGACTCATGTTGGGATGAGCACTGGGTGGTATGTGCAAGTGATGAATCAGTAAATTCTATTCCTAAAATCATTATTACACTATATGTTAACTACTTGGGTTTAAATTTAAGAAAAATTCATAAAGTGCTTAGGGCATCTGGGTGGCTCAGTTGGTTAAGCATCCAGCTTTGGCTCAGGTTATGATCTCACAGTTCATGGGTTCAAGCCTTGCATCAGGCTCACTGCTGTCCACACAGAGCCTGCTTTGAATCTTCTGTTCTCCTCTCTCTGCCCGTCCCCTGTTTGTGTTCTCTCTCTCTCTCAAAAATAAATAAAAGCATTAAAAACTGTTTAAACGATTCATAAATATTTTATCGGAAATACTTATTATTTTTGTTATAGGCCATTAGTTCTTTGACTCAAAAGTGCACTTCCTTTTTTAAGCAAGTACCAAGTGGAAATGTCAGTTAGCGCCTCTGATATGAGACCACTCGGGACTGAAGCCCAGATCCTTCCCTACAGTCTTGTAGCATGGTGGCAGGCGAAATGGCAGCATTCTGATGCTGACACAGTGAATTAGATAAGGGTACAATTGTTATCCCATTGCACAGAATGAGAAGCGGAGGCCTAGAAAGAAGACATAATTGAAATAAGGTCACTTGAAGGCAGTGGCAAAACTCAGTTTGCAAAGCCAGCTAACCTCACTCTGTCCATTCATCAGGAGCTCTACCTCCTGTCTTCCTGCCCAGGTGAGATTCTTTGAAAAAGAAGCAAACTGTACTTCTGGGGTCGGGGACAGGCGCACCTGATCGCTCAGCGCCTCCCTGCAGAGGTAAGAATGCTTCTCTGGCCCCAGCTTATGACAGTTTTCAGGGGAAGAGTCAGGTTCCCTTTGGAGAGGAGCACAGTCGGATCTTTGTTCCCCAACAGGTCACATTTCCTCATGTTTATTGAATTCTCTCAATCACAGGCTTGATCTCTGGGTCCCAGGAAGGGGGGCTCTCTTGCTAGAGAACATGCGAAGTTGAACTTTATTTACTCTTGATAAGAGACCCAAAAAGGAAGTTAACTTTTTACCGAGTCTCCTCTCAAAGCCATCAAAAGAATTATGAAGCCTTTTCAAGATCAAACACGGAGGTTCTTCACAAAGGTTGTCACGATGAATTAATCTGCAGACCCTTCACCCCTCTTTCCCACTGTGCAGAAATGAGGAGACCGTTTCTCTCCTCTCTTTGGAACTCTGTCCCCTCCTCCCTGAGCTTTCCATCTCTGCCACCCTGCACATCTCTGTACCTGCTCTACCCGGCAGGGTTTGAGGAACCAACGCTGAAACACAGAAGTAGGGACCTTCCTGTTGTGCCCAAATAAGAGATTGTACAGGCAGTTTGATGAAGTAGGTTTTGAGGCTGTAACTCTGAAGGAAAACGCCAGTCTGCCAGCCAGCCAAGTTCACTTCCCTAACTTCTTTCTGCCTCTCACCTTTCCCCTACCCCTCACCCACTCGCGGAGCTGCTTGGACGAGTTGAATACATTGTCTTTATTGTTAGTACTCCTGACTTGCTCCAATCAACACGTTTCTTTAACTCTTTTAAAACAAGCTTGTTAGAGCTGCCTACAATGCCACGAGGTTCTAACTTCCTCTGATTAATTAGGAGGCTTCGAAATGTGAGTGTGTTTTAAAAACTGTGCTGTGGGTTATCATAGCACTGAGTAAGTTTACTTATTTAATATTTAATGCTGAGCTATTTTCTCCTCTAAAAGTAGATTGGGGGAGGGGGTTGTGTGTTAGCTAAAAACATGTATTTTCATCTCTACTTCTTTTTGGCATGTGTTGCCAACCTACTTGGTCCCCCCACCTTCAGCCACATAGAGAAGTGAAAAAAAGCAACAACAGGAGAAAACCATTGTTGTTTAGGAATGTATCAGAAGGTGTTAACTAAAATTATTCAGGCAACTTGAATCCTGTGCTCACTCTGGAGAGGAGAGGTTTGGTATATGTGCTGTGGTGATGTATTACAGGTGGCAAAAATATTTGTCAGCCAATGCACCCCTGAACTTTCTGTTTCTCATTCTGCAGAATTATTGCTAATGGCCAGTACATCCTGGTGCACTTAGCCTGGGCTTAGTGTCATCTCCCTAACTACACACGTGCTGTCTGGTCTTTAGGTGGCTAACCTAATCTATTTTATTTTATATCTTATAACTGCATTATTGGACGTAACCTTCTCCCAAAATCCGGGACTGTCACCTCCATGAAACTTCTCCAGTTTTCTCTTTACAGTCATTGATTCACTGACCCAATAAATATTTCTTTTTTATCTGGGTTGGATGTTGGATGTCCAAGGATGACTAAGACAAATTCATTTCCTTCTTGCCTTTGGAGTGAACAGTCTAGCCTGAAAGATGATCACTGCACAAGAAATTGCACGTGTGATTTGTATCATGCTGATATGCAGGGAGCTATGGGGACACATCAGAAGAGACTTAACCTAGAATTCCCTGGGTCAGATATGCCCTCCCTGACAAAGTACTATCTAACTTGAGACCTGAAGGAAAAGAATGACCAAGGAGCATTCGAGGTAGAAAGGAGTCACACGTTTGAAAGTTCTGAGTTAGAAAGGAATATGGCATGTTGTAGGTAATAGGTCAATATGGCTAGAGAATAATGATAGTGAATATTTGACATTTTAGATACCTGGTAATATTCAAAACAGTTTACATGTATTTATTCATTTAGCCTTCACAATGAGTCTATGATGAGGGTGCTGAGAACACAGAGGAGCTGAGTAACTTGCCCAGGGTCACACAGCTAAGAAATTTCATAGCTGGGGTATGAGCCAAGACAGTTTGGCTGCAACCCTTACCCTCTGAACACAAACTTTAGAAATGGTAAATGGAGACCAGATCAGGAAAAAAGAAGGAAGGTCACTTAAGTAAACCAATTTTGATCACACCGAAAGTTAGATACAGCATGTGGGTTTTCCAAGTACCAACTTAAATGTCTTTCTTCATAAAGTGCTAATCAGGCCCTCATAACTTTAGGGGAAAGAAGAGGTTCATGTGGGGTGGAGAGCTGAGGAATTCATGGAGAAAACCACTCAATGTGTCTTCGTAAGAATCCTTAGGATCTAGACTGATAGGAACAATGGGACAGCTTTCAAAGAATTTCCATTCCTTTTTAATTCTCTCTCTCTCTTTAGTACATACTTATCATGTACCTTCTATATGCCTGGCTTTCTGCCAGGAGTTGAATGGGACAAATAAAGTGGGAACCAGTATGAGCAAGGGTCAAGAATGGGAGATTCAGTGAACATGGGTGATATTGAAGAGGCTGGTCTGGTTGGTATCTACGGGCCAGGTTAAGAGTAAGTGGGGCTGGGGGCACCTGGGTGGCTCAGTTGGTTAAGCATCTGACTCAGCTCAGGTCATAATCTCATGGTTCATGGATCTGAGACCCATGTCAGACTCTGTGTTGACAGCTAGCTCAGAGCCTGGAGCCTGTCTTTGGATTCTGTATCTCCCCCTCTCTCTGATCCTTCCCTGCTCATGCTGTCTCTCTCTCTCTTTTTCTCTCTCTCTCTCAAAATTAAATAAAACATTAAAAATTTAAAATAAAAAGAGTAAGTTGGGCTGAGCTTAGGAGGAGGAGAGGTGGGGATGGGAGATAAAAAAATGGATTCTTCAAGGTTCAGAATGTCAGTATCAAGAGTAAGAATTTTGTTTTTCTGACACAGAATGATAAGCCATTGCTAGTTCTTATGTCAGAAGGGAAATAATTTCTAGAATGCTTTGCCTGGGTGGGTGTGCACAGGCTATGCTACATAGCATTAGGTCAGGTAGGAGAAGGCTCAAGGAACACACAAGTAGGTCTCAATGCCATTTACACTTATTTCTCACTAGCCCTGCACATACTTTAAAAAAGAAAGTTGCAGGGCACCTGGGTGGCTCTGTTGGTTGAGCATCTGACTTCGGCTCAGGTTATGATCTCATGGTTCATGAGTTGGAGCCCCATGTTGGGCTCTGTGATGACAGCTCAGAGCTATGGAGTCTGCTTCCGATTCTGTGTCTCCCTCTCTCTCTCTCTTCCCCTCCCCTGCTCATGCTCTCTCTCTCAAAAATAAATAAACATTCAAAAAATAAAAAAAGAGAAAGTTGCTGTGGATTAGTATAGACTTTTATTCTTGAGGATCAGGGTTAATCCAGTTTCTCCTGGTCTGTAAAAGTAGACGGGATTTCTGGCTGATGGCTAGGACCAGTTTTATTAACCAAAAACTACCTTTAAACTTGGCACTTCTTTAGCCAGAAACAAACATATTATTCACCCTGGACTGCCCTGAAATCAGTAAGAGAAATGAGTGTAATTTAAGAAGATGGTCCTTCATTAAAGGAGCTACTTGCTAAATGTCAATGGCTGCCTTGTTTTTGGCTAAGCCTCCCCTCCACCCCCCATCATTTTAATATACTTTTCCAAATCCTCTGATTTGTGGCAAAGTTCATCACATTCGGCTTTTACCTGGTAAATTTTTATTTAATCTGCAGCGGATGTTGTGTCGGCTTGATGCTGATTCAGAATTGGCATGTCCACTGTATTTTAGCGCCAAAGAATGTGGGAGGAAGCTGGCCGTGAAGCCGTGAATGCAGCTCGTTGTGTGGTTCCCAGTTCTCAGGATGCCCTGGCATCTCAGTGCAGCCAGAGGGGCGAAAGGGGTGCATTTCTCTTCTTTTTCTGGTGTACACAGTTTAGAGCCTCCCTCTTCCAAGTAGCTTCTCTGAGTGGGCTTTTCTCCATGCCACATGTATATTTTCACTGTTAACCTAACCTTACACATTTGGCTGGTTGGCATTATTTAGTGTGTGGGTAGAGGTGCTGTAGCAGTGAGCACTGCCCACAGTCAAATAAATCAAGCAAGAATGATTACACTGTTTTAGCGAACGCTCTGCGTTGCGCATTCCCCACTTACCGAGCTGGGGGAATGTGTGCACATACACATGAAACCCACACAATCTGTTTTTGCCCTCAACGTTTTTTTTTTTTTTCATAGCTTCTTAAAATTCTGAAACTGAAGTGGGTTTATAGATGGTAAAGTTTATCCCTGTGTTTTTACGGACAAGGAAGTTGAGATCTCAACGGGAAAAGGGCATGGACACCAAAGGCCACAGAGCTGGTTAGGGAGTGCAGGGATTGTAATATGGATTTCCAGACAGTAGTCTGGGGCTCTCTGTACACCTCACCACCTAAAGCTTTCATGCTTTATACAGAAATAAACATGGGTTTGCCAGATTGGTAACTTATAGTGTGCAAAAAAAAAAAATCGACTTAGAAGGCATTTCATGGAAATGTCTGGAACTCAGGTCCCGAGTCTCCCAGACAAGCACCGTTCTATGGCAGGAGGTACATGGGTGTTGTTTAAATGCATGGAAAGTACGGGTGTGGAATGGAAACAGTGAAAAACTTCTCTGAGTCCATTGCTCTATAAACCTGACTCCTTTAAGCCCTGACCCTACCATCCCCAGACAGGTCGCTGGCTATATTTTTCTTAAAAATGTTGAGACTGCAGGGAACGTGGCCCAGGGTGTTCTGAGACAGCCCACTGAATAGATATTCCACCACAACACTTCTGGTCTCCATAGTTAATTTACTTCGGATGTGCAGATTAAGTGCAGCTCATGATTCTGACTGAGACCAGTTCCTGGAAATTGGGCTTTGATCGTGAGAACTTTGGGAGGCAAGAGTCATGTGAGGTGGGGAACAGCTCATCAGAGTTGGAGTCCCTTGGTACCATATTGCCATGGCCAGGGCAAGCAGGAAGTGAAGTAAGCATCTGGAACCTTCCACCTCTGACACTCATTGTATCTTCAAGCAAGAGCTCCTTTGGGGCTGCCCACTACAACAAGTTGTTCTCATTGGCCCTCCCTTGGTAGCCCTCTGCATGCTGAAATCTTCTTCCTTATCTACTATCAGTGGCCTTTCTTCCAGCTAACCTGGGCTGTTTTGAGCTCCAGCATGGTCTCTGCTTCCCTCTGTGACCATCGGGGTCTCATTCATTGGTCTATTGAGGATATTACTATTACCATGGAGAATTCCTATTTTCTGGGATTTGCCCATGTGTTAGTCAGCGAAAGCTGCCATGACAAAATACCACAGGCTGGATGGCTTAACCAATAAATTTGTTTTCTCATAATTGTAGAGGCTGTAGATCCAAGGTCAAGGTGCTGGCAGAGTAAGTTTCTCCAAAGGCCTTTCTCTTTGACCTTCACAAGGCCACCTTCTTGCAGTGTCCTCACATGGCTAAAATTTCTCTGGGCACAGGCATCCCTGATATCTGTCTCTTCTTATGAGGACACCCACCATATTAGATGTGGACCCCACCCTTATCATTTCATTTAACCTTCATGACTTCCTGGAAGGCCCTATTTCCAAATACGGTCACATTGAGGGTTAGGGCTTCAGCACATGAATTTTGAAGTGACACAAATTAGTCCATAACAACACTGTAGGTTATTCTTCTCTGGTAAAGATACTTTCAGCTTCACCACAAGGCAGTACCCTCAAGTAGCAACGATGTTTTGGACAGAGACTTCTACTCCTCGATACGCATCTCATAAGCTGCTGACAAATAAATCTAAATCTGAACAACCAAATATTTGTATTTCCATGTGATGGGGAGTAGGGTAATAGAATTCCAGGATTATAAATCCCGAAGCTGCACAAGTGGCAGGGAATTACAAAGGTCATGTGCCCACATTCCTCAGGAGCCCGCCAGTCATTTTGTTTGATAACTTAAATTTCATTTAAATTATTTAATTTTAGAAACTATGAAGACGTAGAAGCACTCAGGTGGCCAGATGGTTGGGTGTCTGCTCTTGATTTCATGATTTCAGGTCATAATCTTGAAATTCATGAGATTAAGCTTCGCTTTGGGCTTCATGCTGACAGTGTGGAGCCTGCTTGGGATTCTCTCTCTCTCTCTCTCTCTCTTTCTCTCTCAAAATAAATATACAAAGGTAAAAAAATAGAGTATGAATATGTATATGTATATTGTTTATAAATAACTGTGTGTATATGTGTGTGTTATATATAGGTACCTATCTATCTATCTATCTATCTATCTATCTATCTATCTATCTATCTATTTATCTATCTATCTATCTAGGTATAGAAAGATTTTCTTTCACTATGTGCTTTGAGAAGGTCATAGAAAATTCACAAATTAGATCAGAATGCCAGAAAAACAGTCTGGCACAGTTTTGAAGAAAATCACAATTATGAAGCTAAGTTGTGGACTATAAGGCCATGATATTCTGCAGTGAATATCCTGCATTAGGCACTGTGTGGCAATAATATCTAACATTTAAAAAACAGTTACTTTAATCAATTTTCACTGTAACTCTATGAGGTAAATATCATATTTTTTAAATTAAATTATTTTTATAAATAGTTCACTGTCAAATTAATTTCCACATGACACCCAGTGCTCATCCCCACAAGTACCCTCCTACATGCCCATACCCCTCCCCCCCACATCCATCAGTCCTCAGTTTTTGTCAGGATTAAAGAGTCTCTCATGGTTTGCCTCTCTCCCTTTCCCCCACCATTTCCGCCCTTCTTCTCCCCCTTGGTCCTCTGTTAAGTTCCTCCTAATCCTCCTATACGTGCAAACATATGATATTTGTCCTTCTCTGCCTGACTTATTTCGCTCAGCATAACACCCTCAAGGTCCATCCATGTGACTACACATGGCCAGATTTCATTGTTTCTCATTGCCATGTAGTATTCCATGGTATAGATAAACCACATGTTGATCCACTCGTCCGTTGATGGACACTTAGGTTCTTTCCATGTTTTAGATGAGGTAAATATCGTATTATCCCTATTTTATTTAATTTTATTTTTTAATGTTTTATTTAGAAAGAGAGAGAGAGAGACAGAGAGAGAATCCTAAGCAGGCTCTGTGCTGTCAATGTAGAGCCCAAGTTGGAGCTTGATCTCACAAACCGTGAGATATGACTGCAGCCCAAGTCAAAAGTCAGATGCTTAACTTACTGAGCCACGCAGGCACTCCTGAACCCATTTTATAGGAAAAAAACTGAGGCATAGTTTGCTTAAAGTCACAAAACGACTAAGTGGGGAAGGGGTATCTGTTCGATGTAGAATCCAGAGGCATTTGTAATCAATCTGAAAATACAAAGCACAACCACCTAGAAATGAAAAACAGAGGGCTAACCTGGATACTGGATTCAGTGCTGTGGTATAAGAAGGAATGAGGTGACCGGCTTGAGGATATGTTGTTGGGAAAAGCCATGTAAAGGAGACATTACCTGAACCAAGCTTTGAATCATAGGCTGAATTTAGGCAAACACAGAGGTGGAGAAAGAGAGTGTGCAGAATGGGAGGTGGAAACGACAAATGGAATGCAAGGAAAGAATATTGGCAGGCCTGTGAATGAATAAAAAAGGTGTGTGTGCTCATGTTGGCCAGGATTGGCACTGGACCCAATCTTGAAAAGGGAGGAAAGTTTGAGGTAGATTTTTTCAAAATTTATTTATTTATTTGGAGAGAGAGAGAATAAGAGGGAAGGGCAGAGAGATGGAGAGAGAGGATCTCAAGCAGGATCTGCGCTGTCAATGCAGAGACCAACACGGGGCTTGAAGCCACAAATCGTGAGATCAGGACCTGAGCCAAAACAGAGTCGAACAGTCAACCAACTGAAAGACCCAGGGGCCCCTGCTTGAGTTGAATCATCAAAGGGTTAGGATTTAGAACTGGCAAATTTTCACCTGAATGCTGGGAATGAGCTCTCCAACTGGTGGGAATATTGGGTATTGTACACTGAAACCATTTGAATAGCAAATCACCACCAGCCCTTCTGCCAACTGAAAGCAATGATTAAATGTCATGGAAGTAAAAGGAAAAATCCAACTTGTGACATTTTTGTTGCTTTGGCCTCCCTTGGGTGCAAATGGACTTGTATGGAATTGTCCTTATTTACAGTGAGGCCACAGTCTGGATGAAAGTGTGAGTCACAGTTCAATGTCTTCTCTGAGCCAGAAAAACAATTTCTACACAATCGACCAACTGATGTTCTCACTAAAAATCATGTTTAAGATTGTCACCTCAGATTCTGAGACTCCTATTACATATGCTGAATTATCTTGAAGCCATTTAACTCCTGTCCACCAAATAAAGATGTATATGAAGATGACCTCAACATTAATTATTTTCTAAAGCACTGTGTCTTCTTTCTCATGGATTTTCATGATGAACGGCTTCCATCATGCCACTGAATATATCTATGTACTTCTAACCAAAGACAGCTTCTTCTATGTTCCTGGATCTTTTGTGTAAATCCAGAGCTCATGTTTTTTTCCCTCTGCTCTAGATTTTGAAGTATCAAGAAAGAGTGGAGGGCTTAGGTGGGAACTTTTGTAATTACATATTGCAATTTTGAACAGAAATTGTCCCACAGAAGTGGTATCAGAAGTATCAGGAGAAGTTGAGCTGGGAATTAAGGGGCATGGGCATTAATTGGATACGGGGAGTATGGACAGACTAGAGAGGAAAAACTGGCTGGGAAATTCTCAAAATTCAAATCCCAGGGGTAAATTTTCAAGGGCTGAATGCTTATAGATTGGTAGGCTTTGTGATTTTGCTAAGATAGAGTCATGTAAAACTGGCATGACCTCAGCTTGTCATTCTATAAAACTGAAAAAACTCAAACACCACAGCGTCATCTACAGACATGTACAGACATCTGAGCACTTCCCAGTTAGAGAAGGGAAATATCAAGGAAAATAGGTGACAGGGCCAGGATAGAAGGTGATCATGATTTACTTTGGATGCTTGACCCAACTTTCGAAAAATTAACACATGATATAGAGTGATGTTTAGTTAAATCCTAAATAATCCCTCAGAATCCAAGGGTTATCAAATAATGTGCCTCAGCTGTGGATCTTTGAAAGTACAGATTCTCAGGCTTTATTTCTGGAACTTCTGAATTTGGGCCTTTGCATCTGGGTCTTTTAACAATCTCCAAATCTACTAAAGAATTATTGGCAAAGAGGATAATAGGAGAGGGGAAAATCGTCATGGGTTGGGATATAAGGGGAATTCCCAGCACTGAGCATAGATGTGGAAACGCAAGGGCTGAGAGTAGACAATTGGGGTGGAGTAACAGATTTAATTAAAGGGAGGTTGTAGATCTGCTTGGTAAATTCCTGGACAGCTTGTAGATCTGTTCCACCCAGTAAGAGCAGCAAGATAAGAGCGGTTTAATTTTTTCATACCAGTGCCCCAACAGAGAAGGTGATGGGTTAGAGAGGCAAGTGGAGAGGAGAAGAAATTGGGTCTTGGATCTCAGTTGGTCACTTATCAGGTGAGGCCTCTTGGAGAATGGAAGATGGTGGTGGGCACTTCCGTCCTTGCTCCCTCTCTGCTCAGAAAAGCTGCATGATTCCTAGCACAATGCAGGGTGCACTTTAAACAAAACACTAAGATTAGCCAACCCACTTACCTCTCCTAAAGGGAGCTCACTCACCCAGAGGAAGCCTGACAAATGATCATGTAAAATATTATGCTTTTAAGAAGGTCCCTTATATCTCTGAGAGTCAATATAGTCCATTATGTCAGTTCCTATCCACTGGCTTCTCTCTCAGCTATTAATATTTCCATTTAGTTGAATCTTAAGCAAAGCTCGCCAGGGCCCAGAAAATTAGAGTTATTGGAGACCCATTAGTTATCTTTTCTAAAATCATCTATCTTTTTCATTCCACTCACTCAGGGCCCAGTAGTTTGTCTCTTGCTTCTCACTTCCTTCTGAGCCTCTCCAATGTGAGATCCTGCCCTTTCTGATGTTCCCACTCCTGTTCTATTAACAGTATCTTTTCCTCCATTGGTCTTCCATCCTGTTTCTGTTCTTCTGGCGGTGGGGAGGAGGGGAGGAGGAAATGAGGAGGGGAAAGCCTGGCTTCCCTTGGTTCTCCTGCACTGTCTCATTTTACTTTACTTTCTTGCACCATTCTGTTTACATTCCATACCTTGCACACCCGTGCCTGTCCAATCTTCCTTAAACACCACTCAGAATCCCTGGAGACATGAGACAGATATATATTAAAGTAGAGATAAACTGACAGTGCCTTGAAAGATAGAGTTAGGGAGAAAGAAGAGAAAAGGAGAGCTGCGGAGAAAGGGGTGGAAAAGACCAGTAAAATAATAATAGCAACAGCAGCAGCAGCAGCAGCAACAACAACAACAACAACAACAACAACAACAACAACAAAAGCTTCTATGTATTCAATACTTAATATGTGCCAGGCAGTGTGATAACAGTCAGTCTTCACAATGCATCTCTGACTGTAGGTTATTTCTTCATCTGTAAAATGGGGATAATAAGACTCCAAGAGTTTATCGATGTTTCTCAAGTTCATACTGCTAGTGTGCAGCACAGCTGGAACTTACACTTAGTCTGTCTTGTTGTAAGCAAGGGCTTTCTTTTAAGGTTTGAGCTAAATATATTTTTAATGTTTTATTTATTTCTGAGAGAGAGAGAGAGAGACAGCATGAGCAGGGGGAGGGTCAGAGAGAGACGGAGACACAGAATCCAAAGCAGGCTCCAGATTCTGAGCTTGCCATCAGCACAGAGCCTAATGCAGGCCTCGAAACCACGAACCATGAGATCATGACCTGAGCTGAAGTTAGATGCTTAATCAACTGAGCCACCCAGGTGCCCCTCAAGATTTGTTTTTAAAGTTTTCAAGACCTAAATATATATATATATATATATTTTTTTACAAATAGTTTATTGTCAAATTAGTTTCCACATAACACCCAGTGCTCATCCCCACAAGTGTCCTCCTCCATGCCCATCCCTCCCTCTCCCCCACATCCATCAGTCCTCAGTTTTTGTCAGCATTCAAGAGTCTCTCATGGTTTGCCTCTCTCCCTTTCCCCCACCATTTCCCCCTTCTTCTCCCCCTTGGTCCTCTGTTAAGTTCCTCCTAATCCTCCTATACGTGCAAACATATGATATTTGTCCTTTCTCTGCCTGACTTATTTCGCTCAGCATAACACCCTCAAGGTCCATCCATGTTGCTACACATGGCCAGATTTCATTGTTTCTCATTGCCATGTAGTATTCCATGGTATAGATAAACCACATCTTCTTGATCCATTCGTCTGTTGATGGACACTTAGGCTCTTTCCATGTTTTAGCTATTGTGGAGTGCTGCTATGAACATTGGGGTACATGTGCTCCTATGCATCAGCACTCCAGTATCCCTTAGGTATTTCCTAGCAGTGCTATTGCTGGGTCATAGGGAAGTTCTATTGCTATTTTCCTGAGGAATCTCCACACTGTTTTCCAGAGGGGCTGTACCAGTTCACATTCCCACCAACAGTGTAGGAGGGTGCCCGTTTCTCCACATCCTCGCCAACATCTAGAGTTCTCTGATTTGCTCATTTTAGCCACTGTGACTGGCGTGAGGTGGTATCTCAGTGTGGTTTTGATTTGTATTTCCCTGATGAGGAGGGATGCTGAGCATCGTCTCATGTGTCTGTTGGCCATCTGGATGTCCTCTTTGGAGAAGTGTCTGTTCATATCTTCTGCCCATTTCTTCACTGGGTTGTTTGTTTTTCGGGCGTGGAGTTTGGTGAGTTCCTTGTAGATTCTGGATATCAACCCTTTATCTGATATGTCATTTGCAACTATCTTTTCCCATTCCGTTGGTTGCCTATTAATTTTCTGGGTTGTTTCCTTGGCTGTGCAGAAGCTTTTAATCTTGA
Source organism: Proteles cristata cristata (assembly GCA_017311185.1). Classification (NCBI taxonomy): domain Eukaryota; kingdom Metazoa; phylum Chordata; class Mammalia; order Carnivora; family Hyaenidae; genus Proteles; species Proteles cristata. The sequence goes on along the minus strand of JAESUZ010000481.1, from coordinate 1,928,480 downwards.
TGAGGTCCCAACAGTTTATTTTTGCTCTTGATTCCCTTGCTTTTGGGGATGTGTCAAGTAAGAAGTTGCTGCGGTGGAGGTCAAGGAGGTTGTTTCCTGCTTTCTCCTCTAGGGTGTTGATAGTTTCCTGTCTCACGTTCAGGTCCTTTATCCATTTTGAGTTTATTTTTGTGCATGGTGTGAGAAAATGATCTAGTTTCATTCTTCTGCATGTTGCTGTCCAGTTCTCCCAACACCATCTGTTAAAAAGGCTGTCTTTTTTCCATTGGATATTCTTTACTGCTTTGTCAAAGATTAGTTGGCTGTATACTTTTGGGTCCACTTCTGAGTTCTCAATTCTGTTCCATTGATCTATGTGTCTGTTTTTCTGACAATACCATACTGTCTTGATGATGACAGCTTTGTAGTAGAGGCTAAAGTCTGGAATGGTGATCCCTCGCGTTTTGGTTTTATTTTTCAGGATTACTTTGGCTATTCGGGGTCTTTTGTGGTTCCATACAAATTTTTGGATAGTTTGTTCTAGTTTTGAGAAGTATTCTGGTGCAATTTTGATGGGAACTGCATTGAATGTGTAGAGTGCTTTAGGTAGTAATGACGTCTTAACTATATTTATTCTTCCTATCCATGAGCATGGAATGTTTTTCCATTTCTTTGTGTCTTCTTCAATTTCCTTCATAAGTTTTCTATAGTTTTCATCATACAGATCTCTTGTATCCTTGGTTAGGTTTATTCCGAGGTATTTTATGGTTTTTGTGCAATTGTGAATGGGATCAGTTTCTTGATTTCTCTTTCTGTTGCTTCATTGTTGGTGTATAAAAATACAACCAGCTTCTGCACAGCAAAGGAAACAACCCAGAAAATTAATAGGCAACCAACGGAATGGGAAAAGATAGTTGCAAATGACATATCAGATAAAGGGTTAATATCCAGAATCTATAAGGAGCTCACCAAACTCCACGCCCGAAAAACAAACAACCCAGTGAAGAAATGGGTAGAAGATATGAACAGACACTTCTCCAAAGAGGACATCCAGATGGCTAACAGACACATGAAACGATGCTCAGCATCGCTCCTCATCAGGGAAATACAAATCAAAACCACACTTAGATACCACCTCACGCCAGTCAGAGTGGCTAAAATGAGCAAATCAGAGAACTCGAGATGCTGGCGAGGATGGGGAGAAACGGGCACCCTCCTACACTGTTGGTGGGAATGTAAACTGGTGCAGCCCCTCTGGAAAACAGTGTGGAGATTCCTCAGGAAACTAACAATAGAACTCCCTTATGACCCAGCGATAGCACTGCTAGGAATTTACCCAAGGGATACAGAAATGCTGATGTATAGGAGCACATGTACCCCAATGTTCATAACAGCACTCTCCACAATAGCTAAAACCTGGAAAGAGCCTAAGTGTCCATCAACAGATGAATGGATCAAGAAGATGTGGTTTATCTATACCATGGAATACTACATGGCAATGAGAAACAATGAAATCTGGCCATGTGTAGCAACATGGATGGACCTTGAGGGTGTTATGCTGAGCGAAATAAGTCAGGCAGAGAAGGACAAATATCATATGTTTGCACATATAGGAGGATTAGGAGGAACTTATCAGAGGACCAAGGGGGCGAAGAAGGGGGGAAATGGTGGGGGAAAGGGAGAGAGGCAAACCATGAGAGACTCTTGAATGCTGACAAAACTGAGGACTGATGGATGTGGGGGGGAGGGAGGGATGGGCATGGAGGAGGACACTTGTGGGGATGAGCACTGGGTGTTATGTGGAAACTAATTTGACAATAAACTATTTGTAAAAAAAAATTAAAAAAAAATAAAAATGCAACCAATTTCTGTACGTTGATTTTGTACCCTGCAACTTGGCTGAATTCTTGGATCAGTTCTAGTAGGCTTCCAGTGGAGTCTGTTGGGTTTTCGATGTAGAGTATCATGTCATCTGTGAAGAGTGAAAGTTTGACTTCCTCTATGCCAATTCTGATACCTTTGATTTCCTTTTGTTGTCTGACGGCTGATGCTAAGACTTCCAGCACTATGTTAAACAACAGTGGTGAGAGTGGACATCCCTGTCGTGTTCCTGATCTCAGGGGGAAAGCTCTGAGTTTTTCCCCGTTGAGGATGATGTTAGTTGAAGGTTTCTCATAGATGGCTTTGATGATGTTTAAGTAGGTTCCTTTATCCCGACTTTGTCTAGAGTCTTTATTAAGAAGAGATGCTGTATTTTGTCAAATGCTTTTTCTGCATCTATTGACAGGATCATATGGTTTTTATCTTTTCTTTTATTGATAAGATGTATCACATTGATTGATTTGTGAATGTTGAACCAGCCCTGTAACCCAGGAATGAATCCCACTTGATCCTGGTGGATGATTCATTTTATATGCTGCTGGATTCGATTTGTAAGGATCTTGTTGAGAATTTTTGCATCCGTATTCATCAAGGATATTGGCCTATAGTTCTCTTTTTTGGCTGGATCTCTGTCTGGCTTGGGAATCAGAGTGATGCTGGCTTCATAAAATGAGTCCGGGAGTTTTCCTTCGCTTTCTATTTTTTGGAATAGCTTGAGAAGAATTGGTATTAATTCTGTTTTAAATGTCTGGTAGAACTCCCCAGGGAAGCCATCAGATCCACAGCTCTTATTTGTTGGGAGAGTTTTGATCACTGATTCGATTTCTTCACTCGTTATGGGTCTGTTCAGGTTTTCTATTTCTTCCCGTGTGAATTTTGGTCGTGAGTGTGTGTTTAGGAATTTGTCCATTTCTTCTAAGTTGTCCAATTTGTTGGCATATAATTTTTTCATAGTATTCCCTGATAATTGCTTGCATTTCTGAGGGGTTGGTTGGAATAAGTCCATTTTCATTCATAATTTTGTCTATTTGGGTGCTCTCTCTTTTCTTTTGGATAAGTCTGGCTAGAGGTTTATAAATTTTGTTTACTTTTTCAAAAAACCAACTCTTGATTTCATTGATCTGTTCAATTGTTTCTTTGGTCTCTATGTTGTTTATTTCTGCTCTAATTTTTACTATTTCTCTTCTTCTATTGGGTTTAGGGCATTCTTGTTGCTCTGTGTCTAGTTCCTTTAGGTGAGCTGTTAGATTTTGGACTTGCGCTTTTTCTAATCTCTTCAAATAGGCCAGGAGAGCCATGTACTTTCCTCTTAGGACTGCCTTTGCTGCATCCCATAGATTTTGGATTGTTGTGTTTTCATTTTCATTTGTTCCCATATATTTTTTAATTTCATCTCTAATTGCCTGATTGGTCCATTCATTCTTTAGAAGGGTGTTCTTTAACCTCCATGTTTTTGGGGGTTTTCCAGACTTCTTCCTGTGATTGATTTCAAGTTTCAAAGCATTGTGATCTGACAGTGTGTATGATCTCTATTCTTTTATATTTATTGAGGGCTGCTTTATGTCCCAGTATGTGGTCTATCTTGGAGAATGTGCCATGCGCACTTGAGAAGAAAGTAAATTCCCTGGTCTCAGGATGTAAAGTTCTAAATATATCCGTCAGATCCATCGGGTCAATGTGTCTGTCAAGTCCATTATTTCTTTAGTGATTTTCTGTCTGGTTGTCCTATCCATTGCTGTAAGCGGAGTATTAAAGTCCCCTGCTATTAGCACATTCTTATCTATAAGCTTGTTTCTGTTTGTGATTAATTGTTTTAGATATTTAGGTGCTCCCATATTCGGTGCATAGACATTTATGATTGTTAGTTCTTCCTGATGGATGGACCCTGTAAATATTATGTAGTGCCCTTCTTGATCTCTTGTTATTGTCTTTAATGTAAAGTCCAGTTTGTCTGATATAAGTATCGCTATTCCGGCTTTCTTTTGATTTTCTGTTGCAAGATATATATTTCTCCGTCACCTTACATTTAATCTGAAGATATTTTCCCGTCTAATGTGAGTTTCTTGTAGACAGCATCTAGATGGATTTTGTTTTTTAATCCATTCTGCTACCCTATATCTTTTGATTGGAGCATTCAGCCCATTTACATTCAGTGTTATTATTGAAATATGTGGGTTTAGAGTTTTTGTATCTTTTGTAGGGTTCATGTTTGTGGTGGTGTCTCTGGAATCTTTGTTCCTTGCAACCTTTCCTTCAGAGCATCCCCTTCAGGATTTCTTGTAGGACTGGCTTCGTGGTGACAAATTCTTTCAATTTCTGTTTGTTTGGAAATGTTTTTATCTCTCCTTCTATTTTGAATGACAAGCTTGCAGGATAGAGGATTCTTGGCTGCATATTTTTACTGTTCATCACATTGAAGATCTCCTGCCATTCCTATCTGGCCTTCCAAGTTTCAGTAGATAGGTCTGTCACCACTCTCATCGGTTTACCTTTGTATGTTAGGGCCCTTTTCTCCCTAGCTGCTTTCCAAATCTTTGCCCTGGTATTTTGCCATTTTTACTATGATATGTCGTGCAGAAGATCGATTCAAGTTACATCTGAGGGGAGTCCTCTGAGCCTCTTTTATTTCCACATTTACTTCCTTCCCCAGGTCAGGGAAGTTATCTGCTATAATTTGTTCCAGGACTCCTCAGCACCTTTCCCTCTTTCTTCCTCTTCTGGGATTCCTATAATACGGATATTGTTGCATATGACCATATCGCTGAGCTCTCGAATTCTTCTTTCCTGTTCCTGGATCAGATTGTCTCCCTTTTTTGTCAGCTTCTTGACTTTCTATAATTGTGTCTTCTAAATCAATTATTCTCCTTTCTGCCTCTTCAATCCGTGCATTGGAGGCCTCTAATTTATTATGTAACTCATTCATCACATTTTAACTTCTTCATGCCTATTTTTATTTTCCATTCTCTCTGTAGCCATAGTTTCTTTGATGTCCCATATGTTTTTTTCAAGCCCAGCTATTAATTTTACCATTATTATTCTAAAATCTTGTTCAGTTATGCTGCTGATATCTGTTTTGAGCAGTTCATTAGCTTTCATTTCTTCTTGGAGTTTGTTTGGAGAAGAGCTCTTTTGTTTCGTCATTTTCGTTAGTTTTCCGGCTCTTATTGGTTTTACAGACCTGTTATGCTCTCTGTTTCTATGAGCGCTGCTGTATCCAAGAAGACTCTCTGGCTTTCCAGGGCCTATCCTTTCAGAGAGTGTTTTTTGAATGGTATCCCTTGGTCTCTCTTGTTGGGACCTTGGTTATTTTATTTTCCTATTCGTAGTGATATTTGGTACTCACCACCTTGTGTACTCTAGCTTGTTTCTTGAGGTAGCCATTAGAAGCCTCTCTCAGTGGATTCTGCCTCCTTTTTCTCCCAATCTCTCAGGTTTTGTAAGGTTTCCAATGGCTTCAGATCTTTTCTGTGTGATTTATGGGCGCGAGTGCAAGTACGGAGCTCCTTACTTCTCCGCCATCTTGCCCTCTCTCCAAGACCTAAATATTTTAAGACTTAGACTTTACACACCCATGCTCTCTCTCTCTCTCTCTCTCTCTCTCTCTCACACACACACAAAGTGATCAAAAGTAATAGTTACTTATTTAGTCCAGTAATATTCTTCCACTTTATTTCATAATCATAGAGTTGGAAGGGGCCACAGGATTCTTGTAATCCAATGGCAGGAATATTGACTATTCTACCTCTCTGTTTAAGTAGTTTCAGAGGAAGGGGAACTTGCTACCACAAAGACAACCTGTTCCATTGTGGGATGGTTCAGATGTTTATATAATTATTCCTTCAAGGGTGCTGTGAAGGTGATCTCAGAGTTACCCAACTATTTTTGCTCTCTGAATTTACACAAAATATATCAAATTGTTCTTTTGCAAGATAACTTTGTGTGTGTGTGTGTGTATGTGTGTGTGTGTGTGTTGCTAAGGATGACCACACATACTGGGGCACGTAGGTTTCTCAATCAGTTAAGTGGCTGACTTTGGTTCAGGTCATGATCTCACCAGTTCATGAGTTCAAATCTTGCGTCAGGCTCTTTGCTGCTAGCTCAGAGCCTGAAGCCTGCTTTGAATTTTGTGTCTCCCTCTCTTTCTCTGCCCCTCTCCCACTCACACTCTCTCTCAAAAATAAACATTAAAAAAATTTTTTTAAATTACTCCACATACACACGTGCATACACATGCATATACACACACCTACACACACATGCACATGCACACACAGTCATAAAATCTCCTCTTTCCAGCAAAGCACCACTAGTTCTTGCAATTATGACTCACATGATATAATTTTCATCTTGCTTATTGTCCCCTTGACCAACCTGGCCATAAAATTAAGTATAAAACCCTAATTAATGGTCAGACCAGCACAACCTAGAGAGGGATTTTCCCTCCCTGTTATGTAGGGAATACCCATATCCACCATGCTTTTGTTGGGACACGTCAGTTACATCAGACTTTTGACAGTGACACTGTTGATTCATAGGCTTTCAATCTAAGGTAAGGATTTTAGACGCATCTCTGTTAAAATTCATCTTGTTAGTCTGGCCCTTGCTCTCTTCTGGAAAAATCTCTCTAGATTGCAATTCTTTCATCAGTAGCCCTCTTCCTTAGTTTAAAAAAAATTTTTTTTATGTTTTATTTATTTCTAGGAGAGAGAGAGAGAGAGAGAGAGAGACAGCGTGAGCAGGGGAGGGTCAGAGAGAGAGGGAGTCACAGACTGAAACAGGCTCCGGGCTCTGAGCTGGCAGTCAGCACAGAGCCCGACGCGGGGCTCGAACCCACGAACCGCAAGATCATGACCTGAGTGAAAGTCGGACGCTTAACCGACTAAACCACCCAGGCGCCCCCCTCTTCCTTAGTTTAGTGTAATCTGCAATTTGGTAAGCATATATATTTTCAGATTTGTTCGTAATATGTTATTGAGTATAAAAAATTAAGTTAAAAATAGTTTTATGGTATGATCTTGTTTTCTTTAAAATACCTTTTATTTGTATAAGAATGATTCTGGAGACAGGGCACCTGGGTGGCTCAGGCGATTAAGTATCTGACTTGGGGCTTAGGTCGTGATCTCACGGTTCTTAGGTTCAAGCCCTGAGTAGGGCTCTGTGCTGGTGGCTAGCTCAGAGCCTGGAGCCTGCTTCGGATTCTGTGTCTCCCTCTCTCTCTGACCCTCCGCTGCTAACGTTGTGTGTGTGTGTGTCTCTCAGACGTAAATAAAAACATTTAAAAAAATTTTTTTAAAAAGAATGATTCTGGAGATATGGGGTGCCTGGGTGGCTCATTCGGTTAAGCATCCGACTTCAGCTGAGGTCATCATCTCACAGTTCATGGGTTCGAGCCCCACATTGGGTTCTGTGCTGACAGCTCAGAGCCTGGAGCCTGTTTCAGATTCTGTGTCTCTCTCTCTCTGCTGCCCCCTGCCCCAGCTCATGTTCTGTCTCTCTGTGTCTCAAAAATAAACTATAAAAATTTTAAAAAATGGTTCTGAAGATATATCAAAGGTTAACAGCCCTAATCTCAAGAGGATCATATGATTTATGATTTTTAATATTTGGTTATGTTTTTCTTATTTAGTAAATGAGTTTGTTATTTTTTTTGTTTTTTTAACTATTTATTTACTTATTTTTAAATGTTTATTCATTTTTGAAAGACAGAGCACGAGTGGGGGAGGGGCAGAGAGAGAGGGAGACGAAGAATTCGAAGCAGGCTGTGGGCTTTAGCTGTCACCGTAGACTCCAATGTGGGGTTCGAATCCATGAGCCATGAGATCATGACGTGAGTCAAAGTTGGACGCTTAACCCACTGAGCCACCCAGGCACCCCAATAAATGTGTTGTTTTTAAAAGAAATCCTTCTACCTGAAAATGCTGGTTTATTTCATGTCTTTTGTTTTGGATATACAGTGCCTTTATTATTTCCTAATTGCTATGCATGTCTTGACTCTTCAATTTGATTCAAAAGTCCTTCAGGACAGGGCAATGTACTTTCAATATCTTTCATGGCAGCAGTATAATGCTAGCCTGATTGATTTCCTTTAAATTAACCAGTCTTCATCCAGTGTTAAAGTCATGGGCTTTGTTTGACTTTATCTCTTGTTCAAATCAGTATCTTAAAATGATGAGGACGTGGGGCGCCTGGGTGGCTTATTCAGTTAAGCGTCCGACTTTCACTTAGGTCATGATCTCGCGGTTCGTGGGTTCGAGCCCCGCATCGGGCTCTTTGCTGACAGCCAGCTCAGAGCCTGGAGCCTGTTTCAGTCTGTGACTCCCTCTCTCTCTGACCCTCCCCTGCTCACACTGTCTCTCTCTCTCTCTCTCTCCTAGAAATAAATAAAAAACATTTTAAAAAAATGATGAGGACCTGATGTTTGTTTTTTTTTTCTTTCATAGTTTATTTTCAGGTTGGTTTCCATATAACACCCAGTGCTCATCTCAACAAGTGCCCTCCTCCATGCCAATCACTCCCCGTCCCCTCTCCCCCATCCCTATCAGCACTCAGTTTGTTCTCAGTATTAAAGTGTCTCTCATGGTTTGCCTCCCTCCCTCTCCCTAACTATTTTTGGGAACGTGATGTTTTATCTATGACCTACACTAAAATAAATTAGGCTGACTCATTTACTGGTGAATAATTGTTCACCATGTTAACAAATCTATTTAGCCAATTGAAAGCTGATTATTTTGATTTACCATGGTTGGCTGTTAATTGTACAACGTAAATGTAAATAATGGAATAATTTTGTGAGAGAGGAATACCGGTGGGCCGTCCAAGTAATGATTTATTGGGACCAGCAGTATGCTATGAATGCCTGTAAATAGAGATGAAGACATGACTCTTTATTTCAGGGTGTTTACAGCCTCGCAGGGGAGATAAGACTCTGAAAAACAAAAGGATGTCAAGTTGCATATTGGATTGTTAGTCAATGTTTGATACTGTCTAAGGGTCATTACATTTCTCTCTTCAACAGACCATATGGTCAAAGGGACTTGAGGATAGGGGTAGGACCAGGTCCTCCAAGTGTAACCATTAGGACATAATAAACTAAAATATACAGAAAAGATATTTATATATAAAATTTTTCTAAAAATTTTTCTATATATACTACATATGTGTTTCACAGAAATATAGAAAATACACATTTTTATAAGGTAGAAATAGTTTACCATGGCCATGTAATTTTCCCCTCCAAGCCCCCCTTGCCATCCATACGGTACTGTCCTCTCTATGTGTCTGAGGTAAACTCAGCAGGCTCCTACCATTGTCCAAGCCACCCCGATTTCCCATTATCTGGGCCCTTGGGAAACATGGGCCAAGCAGTTGGATCCTTTGTCCTTCAATAACTATACAGATTATGTGGAAAATCTGGTTGTGTTAAAGCTATATGTGCTCAAAACAGGCAAAGGCTAATAGAAGGTACTATACAATTATGAAATTTTATGTAATTATATTTTAGCCCACTCTTGTGTCCAATGCTTTACTCTTAAAGTTTGGCCACCTCTCCTTGGGTAAGGATTTTTTTTTTTTAATTTTCTTCTTCATTCCTATAGATTATTCTCATTCCTGGAAAGCTTAAACTGGCCTAGAAGTCAAATGACTCTCTTTCCCTCCCCATCCTCCATCTCATTCTTTCTCTCTTTCTCTCCTCTCTTCTTTCCCTCTATTTCTCCCTCTTTTCCTCTTGGATTATTTTTACCATTCTATTTAACCCTCTAAACAATAAAAAGAAGGAAGAATTATTACCTTCACTTTAAAGATGAAAAATCTAAATCTCAAAGAGGAGGTAAGATTTCTGCAAGGTTACATAGCTAGCAAGATGCAGAGGCAGGGTTTAAAGGGAAATCTTTCCACTCCAACACCAGCATCAGTCCCTTGAGAAAACAGTAGGTACCTGGAGGGTTAAGTACTTGGGACTATTTAGGACCTGATATAGGTCTTGGTCCAGGATGACCACCAATACATTTTCTTTGAATTGAATCTTAGGTTGGTTTTGGAACCCTGATTTAGGAGAGCCTCAGAGGGCATGCAGAACCTTGTTAAAATAGTTTCATGGTATGGTAAAGTAAGATAAGGGAGGAACCTACCAGACAACCTAGGGGGGTGGGTCTTGGGTTCCTCCCCAGCTCTCCTTGCTTCTTCCTTTATTCCCAGGCAGTTCCTCTGACTGCCTTCCCGTTCTGCACAAATCAAGGACCACACCTTTTTGTCTTTTAAAAAACTTAAATTTTTCCCTTTAAATAAAATGAACATATCTTCATTGTAAAAAAATATAAAAAACCAACTCAGCAAAAAGAAAATTAGAAACCATACATGATCCCACTATAAGAGATAATCACTATCATCTCTGTTATACCTTCCAGTGCTTTTTTAATATACAAATATATTTTAAATAAAAAATGCAATCATACTATGCAAACTTTTATAATTGATTTTTCACTCAACAATCTATTATATACGTCTTGCAGTGTCAATAATTATAGATAAACATCATCTTCAATGACTTGATAGCTTTGTCTGTGCTAGACAGATGGGCAGCTACATTGTTATTCATCAGCTAGTTCCTGCAGATTAGCGTTTAGATTATGACTCTTTTAAAACTCTCAAATAGGGGAATCCAGGAAGATGGAGGAGAAGTAGGCAGCTCCGTACTTGCACTCGCGCCCATACTTCACACGGAAAAGATCTGAAGCCATCAGAAACCTTATGAAACTTGAAACCCGAGAGATTGGGAGAAAAAGGACCCAGAATCCACTGAGAAAGGCTTCTAACGTGAGTGCGAACTGGGGAAGATAAAATCGGGCTGGGATTGGAGACTGCAGGGTTGGAGGCGATCCCCCTCTGCGGGGAGTGAGAGGGGAAAAAGAGAGAGTCAGAAACAGAAAAACCTCCACTCGGTGAAAAACCTCTGCTCGGGGCATAGAAAGACCCTGGACACCAAATACCTACACGCCAGGTCCCCTCGCGCCAACTGGTCCCAGAGGAGCTGAGCTCGCGGACTGCTTCTTTGTGCTTGCTCCTGGCTGGCTGGACTTCTAGAGTAGTGGCGCGCCTGCCACCATTGTCCTCCCTGCTGGCTTGGGCCCCTGGAAGAGCCACACGTGGACACCGGGCGTCCACACTCTTCGAAGGCTGGAACTCTAGAGGGAAGGCAAAGAGCTAAAAACTGGGAGATTTGCCAGCGAGTTCGTGTTTTGGGAGACAAGACATAGAGGGACCTGGTTTTCCTCACTCCAGCGGACTCAGCGCACCCGGCAAGCAAGCCCCCGCCCATGCTCGCCAGCCCGACCCAGAGAAGGAAGCAGCAATTCTGACTCTACCCCCAGAGCTGGGCAGGAGGCCCAGCTGGAATTACCCCAAGAGGATTGCCTGGGAAGTTGTGTCTAAGGCACTTTCAGCAGGGCATGCGGACTGGGATTTAGAGACTAGGATTGGCCTGGGTTGACGAGCGCAACCAACTTTGGTTGCGCCCCCAGTACGGGGACTTTACATGCCCAAAAAAGCAAGGTGCAGCACTTGGTTCAGGAAGGGACTGGAGCATCGCCACTCTCCTCCCCACAACCCTCAAGGTAGAAATTCTCCCTGACGCATTGGATCACATCAAGCCCATCTCTGCTGAGAGCTGCCTTCCTCCCTTTTTTTTTCTTTTCTTTATTTTTTCCCCAGAACACTGACCTGATTAACTCTGGTCACCAGCTTGCTTAAACAATCACATTTAGTCCATTCTGTAGATGTAAATTCTACACCTACCGACATTTTCATCTCTTTCTCTCAGGAGTAATTAGATTGTATAGTTTCTCTGAATAACACCAGCATCCTTCTCTCACCTATCCAATCATATTCCACCCTTTAGCTCTTGGAAAAAAGCTTCTTATCCCTTCTGCCTGTTCATTCTATTTCCAGTTTTGCCTCATCCCCCGCCCTGTCTTCATTCTCTTTCTATATGTTCTTCAGCCAGCACTGCATACGCACGGCTATTTAACTGTAACTGGGAAATCCGGTTATATGCTTTAAACCATTCTTTGTCCATCGATTTTCTTCTTTTTTCCTTTCCTTTTCTCCTTTTTGACCCTTTTATGTATTTTATACTCTCTATTATTCACCCTCCCTCCTCCGTCTTTTCTCTTAACTTTTTCATTTTCCCTCTCGGTTTACAAGTTAGTTGAATTAGTCTGTGCGTTGGTGTGCTCCTGTTCACTGTGTGTCTGTCTGTGTGTTTTCTTCTCCAGGGCTACATCAAGAAACAAGCCAGAGTACACAAGGTGGAGAGTTCCAAATATCACTACGAATAGGAAAATAAAATAACCAAGGTCCCAACAAGAGATACCATTCAAAAAACACTCTCTGAAAGGATAGGCCCTGGGCAGTCAAAGAGACTTCTTGGATACAGCAACTCTCATAGGTGCAGAGAGCATAAAGTCTTTAAAACTAACAAGAGCAAGAAAGGTAACTAAAAGGATGAAACGAAAGAGCTCTCCTCCAAAGAAACTCCAAGAAGAAATGACAGCTAATGAACTGCTCAAAATAGATATCAGCAGCATAACTGAACAAGAGTTTAGAATAATAATGGTAAAATTAATAGCTGGGCTTGAAAAAAGCATAGGGGACAGCAATGAAACTATGGCAACAGACAGAATGGAAAATAAAAATAGGCATGAAGAATTTAAAAATGTGATAAATGAGTTACATAATAAATAAGAGGCCTCCAATGCACGGATTGAAGAGGCAGAAAAAAGAATAAGTGATTTAGAAGATACCATTATAGAAAAACAAGCTGCCAAAAAAAGAGATAAACTAATCCAGGAACATGAAAGAAGAGTTCGAGAGCTCAGTGATACGGTCAAATGCAACAATATCCATATGATAGAAATCCCAGAAGAGGAAGAGAGAGGGAAAGGTGCTGAAGGAGTCCTGGAACAAATTATAGTAGAGAACTTCCCCAAACTGAGGAAGGAAGTAAATGTTGAAATACAAAAGGCTCAGAAGACTCCCCTCAGACATAATTTGAGTCGATCTTCTTCACGGCATATCATAGTAAAAATGGCAAAATATAAGGACAAAGAGAGAATTCTGAAAGCAGCTAGGGAGAAAAGGGCCCTAACATACAAAGGGAAACCTATCAGAGTGGAGACAGAGCTATCTACTGAAACCTGGCAGGCCAGAAAGGAATGGCAGGAGATCTTCACTGTGATGAACAGTAAAAATAGGCAGCCAAAAATCCTCTATCCAGCAAACTCTCATTCAAAATAGAAGGAGAGATAAAAATCTTTCCAAATAAACAGAGATTGAAAGAATTTGTCACTACTAAGCCAGCCTTACAAGAAATCCTGAGGGGGATCTCTGAAGGAAAAGTTGTAAGGAACAAAGATACCAGAGACACCACCACAAACATGAATCCTACAAAAGATACAAAGACTCTAAACCCACATATTTCAATAATAACTCTGAATGTAAATAGGTTGAATGCTGCAATCAAAGACATAAGGTAGCAGAATGGATAAAAAAACAAAATCCATCTATATGCTGTCTACAAGAAACTCATTTTAGACGGGAAGATACCTTCAGATTAAAAGTAAGGGGATGGAGAAATATATATCATGCTACAGGAAATCAAAAGAAAGCCGGAATAGCGATACTTATATCAGACAAACTGGACTTTACATTAAAGACAATAACAAGAGATCAAGAAGGGCACTACATAATATTTACAGGGTCCATCCATCAGGAAGAACTAACAATCATAAATGTCTATGCACCGAATATGGGAGCACCTAAATATCTAAAACAATTAATCACAAACAGAAACAAGCTTATAGATAAGAATGTGCTAATAGCAGGGGACTTTCATACTCCGCTTACAGCAATGGATAGGTCAACCAGATAGAAAATCACTAAAGAAATAATGGACTTGAAAGACACATTGGACCAGATGGATCAGACGGATATATTTAGAACTTAACATCCTGAGGACAGGAATTTACTTTCTTCTCAAGTGCGCATGGCACAGTCTTTAAGATAGACCACATACTGGGACATAAAGCAGCCCTCAATAAATATAAAAGTATAGAGATCATACTATGCACACTGTCAGATCACAATGCTTTGAAACTTGAAATCAATCACAGGAAGAAGTCAGGATACCTCCAAAAACATGGAGGTTAAAGAACAACTTACTAAAGAATGAATGGGCCAATCAGGCAATTAGAGATGAAATTAAAAAATATATGGGAACAAATGAAAATGAAAACACAACAATCCAAAATCTATGGGATGCAGCAAAGGCAGTCCTAAGAGGAAAGTACATGGCTCTCCTGGCCTATTTGAAGAGATTAGAAAAAGTGCAACTCCAAAATCTAACAGCTCACCTAAAGGAACTAGAGGCAGAACATAAAGAACGCCCTAAACCCAGTAGAAGAAGAGAAATAGTAAAAATTAGAGCAGAAATAAACAACATAGAGACCAAAGAAACAATTGAACAGATCAATGAAATCAAGAGTTGGTTCTCTGAAAAAATCAACAAAATTGACAAACCTTTAGCCAGACTTATCCAAAAGAAAAGAGAGAGCACCCAAATAGACAAAATTATGAATGAAAATGGACTTATTCCAACCAGAAATGCAAGCAATTATCAGGGAATACTATGAAAATTATATGCCAACAAATTGGACAACTTAGAAGAAATGGACAAATTCCTAAACACACACTCACGACCAAAATTCACACGGGAAGAAATAGAAAACCTGAACAGACCCATAACGAGTGAAAAAATCGAATCAGTTATCAAAAATCTCCCAACAAATAAGAGCTGTGGATCTGATGGCTTCCCTGGGGAGTTCTACCAAACATTTAAAACTGAATAAATCCCAATTCTCTCAAGCTATTCCAAAAAATAGAAATTGAAGAAAACCTCTGGACTCATTTCATGAAGCCAGCATCACTCTGATTCCCAAGCAAGACAGAGATCCAGCAAAAAAAGAGAACTACAGGTCAATATCCTGATGAATACAGATGCAAAAATCCTCAACAAGATCCTTGTAAATCGAATCCAACAGCACATCAAAAGAATCATCCACCAAGATCAAGTGGGATTCATTCCTGGGTTACAGGGCTGGTTCAACATTCGCAAATCAATCAATGTGATAAATCACATGAACAAAAGAAAAGATAAAAACCAAATGTTCCTGTCAATAGATGCAGAAAAAGCATTTGACAAAATACAGCATCTCTTCTTAATAAAGACTCTAGAGAAAGTCGGGATAGAAGGAACCTACTTAAACATCCTCAAAGCCATCTATGAGAAACCTTCAGCTAACATCATCCTCAATGGGGAAAAACTGAGAGCTTTCCCCCTGAGACCAGGAACACGACAGGGATGTCCACTCTCACCACTGTTGTTTAACATAGTGCTGGAAGTCCTAGCATCAGCCATCAGACAACAAAAAGAAATCAAAGGCATCAGAATTGGCAAAGAGGAAGTCAAACTTTCACTCTTCGCAGACGACATGATACTCTACATCGAAAACCCGACAGACTCCACCAGAAGCCTACTAGAACTGATCCAGGAATTCAGCCATGTTGCAGGGTACAAAATCAACGTACAGAAATCGGTTGCATTTTTATACACCAATAATGAAGCAACAGAAAGAGAAATCAAGAAACTGATCCCATTCACAATTGCACAAAAAACCATAAAATACCTCGGAATAAACCTAACCAAGGATACAAGAGATCTGTATGATGAAAACTATAGAAAACTTATGAAGGAAATTGAAGAAGACACAAAGAAATGGAAAAACATTCCATGCTCATGGATAGGAAGAATAAATATAGTTAAGATGTCATTACTACCCAAAGCAATCTACACATTCAATGCAATTCCAATCAAAATTGCACCAGCATACTTCTCAAAACTAGAACAACCTATCCTAAAATTTGTATGGAATCACAAAAGATCCCAAATAGCCAAAGTAATTCTGAAAAATAAAACCAAAATGGGAGGTATCACCATCCCAGACTTTAGCCTCTACTACAAAGCTGTCATCATCAAGACAGTATGATATTGACACAAAAATAGACACATAGACCAATTGAATCGAATTGAAAACTCAGAGTTGGACCCAAAGGTATACAGCCAACTAATCTTTGACAAAGCAGGAAAGAATATCCAATGGAAAAAAGACAGCCTTTCTAACAGATGGTGTTGGGAGAACTGGACAGCAACATGCAGAAGAATGAAACTAGATCGTTTTCTCACACCATGCACAAAAATAAACTCAAAATGGATAAAGGACCTGAACGTGAGACAGGAAAGCATCAACACCCTAGAGGAGAAAGCAGGAAACAACCTCCTTGGCTTCCACGACAGCAACACTTACTTGACACATCCCCAAAAGCAAGGGAATCAAGAGCAAAAATAAACTGTTGGGACCTCATCAAGATTAAAAGCTTCTGCACAGCCAAGGAAACAACCCACAAAACTAATAGGCAACCAATGAAATGGGAAAAGATAGTTGCAAATGACATATCAGATAAAGGGTTAATATCCAGAATCTATAAGGAACTCACCAAACTCCACACCCGAAAAACAAACAACCCAGTGAAGAAATGGGCAGAAGATATGAACAGACACTTCTCCAAAGAGGACACCCAGACGGCCAACAGACACATGAGACGATGCTCAGCATCCCTCCTTATCAGGGAAATACAAATCAAAACCACACTGAGATACCACCTCACGCCAGTCAGAGTGGCTAAAATGAGCAAATCAGAGAACTCTAGATGCTGGCGAGGATGTCTGCCTACACTGTTGGTGGTAATGCAAACTGGTGCAGCCCCTCTGGAAAACAGTGTGGAGGTTCCTCAGGAAAATAACAGTAGAACTCCCCCATGACCCAGCAATGGCACTGCTAGGAATTTACCCAAGGGATACAGAAATGCTGAGGCATAGGAGCACATGTACCCCAATGTTCATAACAGCACTCTTCACAATAGCTAAAACATGGAAAGAGCCTAAGTGTCCATCAACAGATGAATGGATCAAGAAGATGTGGTTTATCTATACCATGGAATACTACATGGCAATGAGAAAGAATGAAATCTGGCCATGTGTAGCCACATGGATGGACCTTGAGGGTGTTATGATGAGCGAAATAAGTCAGGGAGAGAAGGACAAATATCATATGTTTGCACATATAGGAGGATTAGGAGGAACTTAACTGAGGAACAATGGGGGAGAAGAAGGGGGGAAATGGTGGGGGAAAGGGAGAGAGGCAAACCATGAGAGACTCTTGAATGCTGAGAACAAACTGAGGACTGATGTGTGTGGGGGAGAGAGGGGAGATGGGCATGGAGGAGGACACTTGTGGGAATGAGCACTGGGTGTTATGTGGAAACTAATTTGACAATAAACTATTTGTAAAATAAATAAATAAATAAATAAATAAATAATTAAAATTAAAAAAACTCTCAAATAAGTTGTTTCTAGATGATGTCACTTGTGCAGGCATTTGGAAGCTAGAGTAAGGATTCATGTAGTTTGTCAGATAGCTTCACTTAAATCTAAGCCATGCTAGACCTCTATCATGGATACATTCACAGAAGAAGGCAACATTTTCCTGTGTTTGTGTGTGTGTGTGTGTGTGTGTGTGTGTGTGTGTGAAGATACCACATTTACTTTGATACATTATGGCAAGAAGATGTATCTAATGGTTCGGAAAGTACAATGAGTTCAGATGTAAAACATTATTCATAATTAATTTAACATATGCATAAGTTCAGTTCCAACAGAGATAATGTATCATAGATGGACATGTGTTTTTACCCAAGAAAAATAATATTATAACAATTATCCAATTTTATGATAAACAAGGCAGTGCTTAGGTAATTGTCATAGAAAGTAATATATTTGTTTATTGATTTCATTTCTAATGTTTTCTTCTTCCTACATCTTTTGGGAAAACATGGAAAAATTGTTTTCTACCCATGAATAGTCATTTGCCTTAATTTTTGTGTATCAGACAGGACATGACTGGAAAAAGAAATAGAAGGCATTTAATACAGGGAACTAGTTATAAATGACTCGAAGGGATGAAACCAGGCAAAAGAGGAGAAACAACCCAGAAATTCTTTACTATAAGACAGAAACATGGCTAGAGAACACAAGGAAGGGATTGGTATTTTCAGAGTGCGGAAAACACGGACTGCTGTGCTGGTTAGTGAGGGTGTTGTACACAATGCAGTTACCATGGAAGACATAGCACTTAGGAGACACTGGAGCCATGGGATGGGCCACCCAGTGATGCTGGCCCCATAGGTGGTCGCTACTAGGACCACCAAAGAAGGACTCACTGTCACCAAAGCTGGGATCCTCAAGGGAATACAGCTTCTTCCACAGTTTCTGCCAGAAGCAAATGAAGAAAAAGAAAAAGAAAAAGGAGGAATAATAATAACTTCTCTCCACTTGTAACTTCTCACCTCCCACCAGTGCCCACTAATATGCAGAACTTGGGAAGGCAGCTGGAACAGAAGTCTGAGCAGACTTGGGAAGGTGAGGATGACAAATAATAATCAATGAGGAAGATATCATTCTCTTCCTACCACTTGGTGACATAGAGGAGACTCATGACAAGGCAAGAACCCCGGTTGTGATTGAATTAAAGCTCTGGCTGTCTCACTTGGAACTCTGGCGGGAATGTCAAGGGGAGGGAGAGTAACCATCAAAAAGGCCTTTACCTTCCATACTCAGCTTTAAGTCATGGGGGAAGCAGGTGCCCAGTTACTTGGTCCTATAGGGATGGGATCTGGGTCTTCTCTGTCAGTTATGGTAGTCCATGGTGTAGGAAGGATAGTGAGAGGCACAGCCTTGGAGAGGTAGAAGACCTAGCTCCAGTCAACATATTTAGATTTCCTCCATATACACTGTTCTTTCCCTAACCTCACCTCTTACTCCTTGGACTCTTGAGACAGGCCTCAAGAGAGTAGTCCAGGCCTAAACTTGGACAAGACACAGAGCTCTGAGGAGGCTAGTGGGCCCCAGACTTCTGACCCAACGTCTTATCCTTCTCTTCCTGATCCATGCTGATCCATGCTCTAAACCTTAATGCGGGGATGATCTTAAGAGTCTTCATTTAACTTTTCTGAATGATCACTATACCAAGGTCCCAAGAGAAGCACATACAACTCTCATGACACAGCTTACTGAGTGGCTTAGAGGAGCATGGATGGAATCACAGACGTGGCCCAAGCTAAGATGTTTGTAAACTGAGAACCACAGAAGGAAGTAGGGAAGCAGAAAGGAAATACAGCTATTCTCCCAGCTTTGAAAAACTCATACATGGCCCTTGAGAGAATGAATGACTGCAGAAGCCTCAATCTTTCATTTTTTTATTTGATGTCTAATGATGGCCTATTATGTGCCATTCACTCTGCTAGGTCTTGGGGATACTGTGGTGGGTGATCACTGCGTATATGCTAATGAAACCAACAGGAAGCATCCCTCCCTCAAACTCCTGTGAGATTCCTTCTCCCAGTACCTTCTCCAGACCCTTGAACATTCCACACTGTAAAGATGATTCTATTTTACAGATGGATATACTGAGGCTTAGAGAGAATTATTGACTTCTCAGGTTCACATTCTGAATGGGATCTCTGATTTGTAGTATCCTTGATAGATATTGCCTCCCTCCTCCTCATTCTCTCCCACCTCATATTCCTGGGTGAGTGGAGCTGTGTGCCAGGGTATGATCATAGGTCTTTGATATTGACCTATTGCCCAGTGGGTAGAGTCATTGACCTTATGGCTATTGACCTACAAACCTTGGGATGAGATATCCTGTCCTTATAGCTGATATCCCTGGAAGTCTATGTAGAACAGATACTTCTGGCTGACGCAAATCATTTCAAGCTGGGTTTTGTGCTCTGGATCCACTGTCTGGGGTAGTTGAGATATGGTCTATAGACACTTCTGCCTAGAATGGACTCTTCATCACTCAGAGTAAGTGAAGCAGGTACCCCTTCAGCAAAAGCAAAGTTTGTATAGAGGATATTCTTGAAGGATGAAAAATCTTCAATGTTAGATACAGGATATGTCCTTTAATTCTGTATCTTTAGTGCCTGACCTGGAACCTGACACAGCATAGGCATTTAGTAAATGTCTATTAAGTGAATGAATTAATTAGTGAGTGGATAAATGAATATATAGATAAATGAATAAAATGTAGTGGGAGAGAAAGCAGTCAAGTTGAAGCCAATGAGCCTAGAAGGATGGTAATGCTACTGATGAGACTGCAAAGTTTAGACATGGTAAGTTAGAGATAATGGTGGAATCTTCCAGTGCAAATTTCCCATAGGAATCTACTTGGAATTAAGACACAAGCGTGTCTAGGGGTGGAGCTCTGTAAGTGGTAATTACAATGGTAATTGAAACCACAAGTCTGGATATGCTCTTGAGGGCAGTTAGTGTAAATGGCTGAAAAGCAAAAGGAAGAACTAAGCAGTGGGGTTTACACCTTAGGCAGTGGTAGAAAAAGAGTATGGAGGCGAAACTGAACTTTGGAGAACCAGGAGTGTGGTGTCAAAGAATCCAAGAGAGAGAAGCATTTTTTTTTTTAAAGAAGTGGGGCTGGTTGTGATGTGAGATGATGTAGCAGAGCTCAGAGACTGAGTAGGCTGAGAGTGGGCTCATTCTTTAGACAATCAAGAACAGTACAGTCAGCAGGTGGAAACAGTACTTGGACCTGGCTAGGGCGGGTACTGTTGGCAAACCTCCAGGATATAGAGAGAAGATGGGCAGCCGGGGCCAAGGAATTGCTCCGAGTATGAGAAAACATCCACAAGGCTGGAGTTTGGAGCCTCCTGCGTGATCTTTTGGGGCTGGAGATGGCAGCGTTCTTCTCAGTCAGAGAAGCTGACCAGGAGCAAAGGAATGAAGAAATGCAGAATTAACTCATATTCAGGGTGAAGATTATGAACTAGGCTTAGATCAATCCTAAGACCCTCACACTTAGTGGCTTTGTCAGGATAAACTCCTCAGCTCCAATATAAATAGCGAAGTCAGTTAAGAGAGGACTTGAGACACTATGTAGAAAGGAAATTATTAAGAATAGTGAGAAGGAGGAGGAGGAGAACGAGAACAAGAAGATGGAGGAGGAGGAGAAGGGAAGGAGAAGAAGACGGAGGAAGAGAAGAAGGAAAACAGGAAGGGGAAGAAGGAGGAGAAGAAGGAAGAGGAGGGGCAGGGAAGGAGGAAGGGGAGAAGGAGTAGAAGAAGGGGAAGAAGAAGTCATCCTTGTTAGGACCTCTCTTTGATGGATCAATGATTATTAAAATCCTGAAGTATTTCTGATTTTGGTTTCCTATAACTTTTTCCTGTGATGGTGGTGACGGTGGTCATTTGGAGCAAGAGGAGGAAAGAAGGGACAAGGAGACTCCCCCCTGCTTCATTGCCAGCTTTAGAGCGCAAAGAACATGAAGATGGAGGTATGTTTCAGAAAAGGCAGATAAGAGATAGCCAAGGGCTGTTGAAGCCTGGAGGAAGGAAGGACAGGAAGGATGCAAAGGAGTCAGTTTAGAATTGAAAACACTGCCTGAAACCTCAGCCAGCTGCCCCTGCCTATGATACCAGTGGTAAAGCCAAAGTGAGGTTGGTTATGGCAGTAATTAACCTCAGGGCTTCAGAGTCCTAGAGACTTGGAGACAAATTCTGCCTTTTTCACTCACCAGCTGGCCCTCTGGGACAAATGACTTAATCCTCAGTTTCTCACTTGTAAAATAACCTGTAACAACAACAACAACAAAATAATAGACTCTACTTCTTAAAGCTCTTGTGAGAGTTAAATAAAATAATGCACATATTACAGGACTTCACTTTCAGTAAGTGGTAGTTTCCAGAAAAGTAGGTTATTTTTTTAAAAACTTTTTAAGTGTTTACTTATTTTTTAGAGAGTCAGAGCACGAGCAGAAGAGGGGCAGAGACAGAGGGAGACACAGAATCTGAAGCTGGCTCCAAGCTCTGAGCAGTTAGTGCAGAGCCAGATGCAGGGCTCAAACCCACGAGCCATGAGATCATGACCTGAGCCAAAGTTGGACGCTCAACTGACTGAGCCACCCAGGTGCCCCTTAATGTTTATTTATTTTTGGAAGAGCACAAGTTGGTGAGGGGCAGAGGATCCAAAGGAGGCTCTGCCCTGACAGCAGCAAACCCTATGTGGGGCTTGAATTCACAAATTGTGAAATCACCACCTGAGCTGAAGTCAAATGCTCAACTGACTGAGCCGCCCAGAAGCCCCTTAGAAAAGTAGGTTCTACCAGCAACATGTTAACTCTTTTGATCCTAATGGTCCTATTGGATAACAGTAACTCCAGCTTCCATTGACCTAAGTCCTAGCCCTCAAGGCTGCTTAAACAGGCTCTGGGCACTAGAATATTCTCTGTGCCAGGTCGTGAGAAGGTTATGTCAGTTGTTTTCCAGGATAATAGGCAATCTATGGGGTGCCATTTAAAGCCAAGAAACTCAAATGAGACCCAAAGGAGAGAAATCTGCTAATGAGCCCATCAAGATAAAGAGGTAAGAGTGTCAGCTTCTGACCATCTGTCTGGTTCTGGCAGCTCATGCTGTACAGACCCCATCCCCTGCACCTCATTCGAAACTTGCCAATGTCATTGATTTGTATTAATCTGATTGAGCATTCATTATCCCAAGTACCAACCTGTCACTGTTTGCTTAGCTTGCATGAAATCAGAGCTACGCAAAAATCAATGTGTGAAATCTTTGTATCAATATATAAGAAATAAAAGGTTTTTGCTGGCAGAGGCAGGTTTTTAGACAGATTAAAACTGACAAATTTGTATGAGCCACGGTGAAGGCAATGATGAGGCACGGTGAAATGTCAAAGGTTATGAAAATGGCGTGCTGTGGAAAGACATGCATTGCTGGTGGGAGCGGTGGGAAACGGAAAAAGTATCGTTTATAATAACAGGCTTTTGGATTTGCCCAAGTACTGATGAATTTTCAGAACTGAGTCCTTTTCAGCAGAGTCGGCATGGTGTTATTGTCCTTTTGGAATGAATAAGAAAAACAAGGGGTTAAGAATTTCAACAAGGTCACAGTTCTCCAGAGGCAGTGCCAAGACAGAGGCGAGAGGCCTGGATGCCCACTTCCCCCAGCCACTGAATACTCTGACACTCAGAGGGAGAGACTCACACCTCTTGCCTCTGTATAACCTCTCCCTCCAAGAGATGATAGAGGGAACCCCTCCCATTATGTTTCAAGCCTCCAACAGAATTCTAAAGCAGACCAATGAGGGCAAACATTCACATGTTTTGCACAACTAATGCTGTGTTCCACACTTCAACTTACAAGACACTCATGCACTGGGGCAAAATGTCTTCGCTTTGATTAAAATCACCTTTAATAAGGATGATGGCCAAGGGGCACCTAGGTGGCTCTGTCGGTTGGGTGTCTGGCTTCAGCTCAGGTCATGATCTCACAGTTCATGAGTTCGAGCCCTGTATTGGGCTCCGTGCTGATCTCTCGAAGCCTGGAGCCTGCTTTGGATTCTGGGTCTCTCTCTCCCTCTGCACGTCTCCTGCTCATGCTCTCTCTCTCTCTCTCTCTCTCTCTCTGTCTCAAAAATAAATATTTAAAAAATGAAATAAAATAAGGATGATGGTCAGCTTAACAAAGAAGAAAAAGCCACCTCTACTCATACACTGCATAACATGTATGACTATACAGTGCACCACAGCACTCCATAACTGTGGCAAAAATTTCTTTTAATTTGGATTTCCCATGTCTCACAGCATACTTGTGAACCATCTGCTTTCAACACCGTTGAATTGTGTATGCTTCAGGAATACAAATTCTCTCTTTTTTTAAATAGTAGCCAAAAAAGGTAAATATGCTACTGCTGAAGAAAAAGGAATCTGATCCAAACACCCCGACCACGAATAGCACATATGTGCGAAACTCAAATGAGAAATCGTCTTTGGCAAATATGGAGGATGGTGTGACAGAGAGAGGCTGAGCACTGAGATCACACTTGAGTTTGAGTCTTGGCCCTACTCCTCATAAGTGTGACATTAAAAAAAAATCAATTTTCTATACCTTTGTTTGACCCTGTAAAGTGGAAGTAAGATTCTGCAAGGTGTTTCCCTAGGACTGGATGATGAAAGGAATGTGAAATATAGTACAACTAAAAATTTGCCTAAAATGTTAGTAGACTCTCAAGCCACTTTTGTTTTCCATGGGATCCTTCATTAGTGTGAATGATTATCTGTGTACTCACCTCCATCTCCTAGAGTGGATACTGTCGAAAAGCTATGATTAGTGCTTTGTTATCTGGTTGTCAGTGGTGATGCAAATATTTCCAGCTCTATGTTCATTCTTCAGGGCAATGAAGACACGACCAAATAAATAAAATGGGCCATCTGGCTGGGATTCATCTTCTAGTGACATTTTTTAATTTCAGGTTATCTATCGCTGCCTACCAAATCCTCCCAAAACTTCGTAACGTGAAACAACAACAATCATTAATTTTGCTCACAAATTGGCCATTCAGGCCGGGCTCAGTTTGGACAGCTTGACTCTACTCCATGGGGTGTCACCTGAGGCAGCTCAATTGGGGGCAGAAGGATCTGCTTCTGAGATGCTTCCCTCACATGGTTAGTCAATTGGTGCTCGGTGTTGGCAGGCAGCTTAGCTGGGGCCAATGCTATGGGCCTCAGTTTCTCTCCACACGGGCCTATGTGGCCTGGTCTTTCTCACAGAACAATGGCTGGCTTCCAAGGACAAGCATCTTGAGAGAGCCAGAACCATGTGGAAGCAATGTCACTTTTTATGACCTGGCCTGGAAGTCAATAGTGTCACTCCTGTCATATGCTATTAAGACTCTACATTTTGATGCGGAGGGAGAAGACTCTATAAAATGTGGAATGGGAAATATTGTTATAGCCATTTTTGAAAAAATATCTGTCACAATTTTTTTCTAAGTCTTTTGACTACCATCTGGGCTCACTTTTTTTTTGTTTTTTAAATTATTTTAATTTTTTAAAGTTATTTAAATTCTAGTTAGTTAACACACAGTGTAATATTAGTTTCAGGTATATAATTTAGTAGTCAACACATACCTACATAAACACCGAGTGCTCATCATGACAAGTGCACTCCTTAATCCCCATTACCTATTTCCCCCATTCCCCATCCCCCACTCTGGTAACCATCACTTTGTTCTATATAGTTAAGAGTCTGTTTCTTGGTTTGGCTCTCTCTCTCTCTCTTCTTTCCTCTGTGATCTTTAAAATTTTTTTTAAATTTATTTATTTTTGAGAGACAGAGAGAGACAGAGCATGAGCAGGGGAAGGGCAGAAAGAGAGGGACGCATTGAATCCAAAGCAGGCTCCAGGCTCCAAGCTGACAGGCTGACAGCAGTGAGTCTGACGTAGGGTTCGAACCCATGAACTGTGAAATCATGACCTGAACCGAAGTCGGACATCAACCGACTGAGCCACCCAGGTGCCCCTTGTTTGTTTTGTTTCTTAAATTCCATAGATGAGTGAAATCATATGGTATTTGTCTTTCTCTGACTGACTCATTTCGTTTAGCATAATACTCTCGAGCTCCATCTTGGTTCAAAGCTTTATTACTAAATATGCCAGAACTAGGAGTTTTCCCCTCTTTTCTATTTGCTTTTCCATTTGGTCTCTTCTTACTCTTTTCCATATTGAATCCCACTCATAAGTGTAGGAAGGAAAATTCTGATTATTCCCCATCTTCATCCCCTTTCTAGAATCTTTCTTAGATGCCCGTTTCCTATGGGA
Source organism: Proteles cristata cristata (assembly GCA_017311185.1). NCBI lineage: Eukaryota > Metazoa > Chordata > Mammalia > Carnivora > Hyaenidae > Proteles > Proteles cristata. The sequence continues at coordinate 1,902,764 of JAESUZ010000481.1, read as the reverse complement.
TATACTTCAAATCTCTTAACATGATGCTCAGTGATTCTATGTACACTGTGATCTGGATGCAACTTTGCTGTCCTTGCTCATTCTAGTCCAGCATACACAGCCTCCTGTCTCAGTGAAATTAAACTAGATTCTGTTTTCTTAAGGCAACCACGTGATGTGGAAAGATCTTGGACCTGTAGACTTTGGACTCAGTCGGACCTGGGTTCAAAGCCCAGATCCTGCCACTAGGCTGTCTCATTTATAAAGTGAGCTCAGTAATTCTTGCCCTGCAGAACTTCCAGGAAGATTAAATAAACAATGTTGGTAAAGCCACCAGCACAGAGGAGGTTTCAAGTGAATGTGACTTTTTGTCTCTCCACCTTCCTCTCAAGTGTCTTATTTCAGCACCTGTTTGTAAAGAGCATCCTTCCAAAGCCCTGGTTCCCCAGACCAACACTTCCCCTGGCATTGCCAACAGAGTCCAAACAGGAGTCACATGCAGGGTGACATCTGTGAAACCACCTGGCATCATGTCACCAGCCACAGAAATCTACATTGTGAGTTGGTGGCATCAGTGCACAGGGGCCACTTCCTAGAGTTTCTAGTCAGGGCACCTTACATGGCTTGTTATGCATGGATTAGATGTATATCCTGATTTCTATGTCCTTGGAGATTATTGTGAGTGTGGTTTATTTTCCACAAATCCATGCCGGATGGGGCAGATATCAAAAGCAGTCCCTGAGGCCATCCAGTAATTTCCCTCTCAGTGTCCTTAACTCTTTGGGGCCTGTTTATAAATCTCCAATCAAGCATGGCATTTTGGGGTTCCTTCTAACATCTGCCTACCCGGTTCATTTATTAATTCCATTAAACATATACCTTTCAGATTAGATTTCCATTTAGCAGATGATTTACTTAACCGATCAATAGGAAATTTCCAAGAATTGCAGTCTCCCTATTTCCAATAATTTGTGGAGTCTCAGAGAGGTCATCACTCTCATCTATATCAAAAGCAACATATCTATGGCAAGGAAGCCAAATTATTAGACTTAACCTTTTTAAAAGTTATGCACACTGAGAACAGCTAACATTATAGTAGATTTAATTTTTTAATGGAGTTATACTGAAGCTATTCTTCATTCTAGGAGAAAATTTCTTTTAATGCTGGCATCTCCCCATGTCTCCCATAAGCCATCCATCCACAGCCTCGCCTGTGGCATCCTGAGATTTTACTGTCCTAGAATGCGCTTAAAAATCTGAAAGTCTGTGGAGACAGACAGGATGGCCATCCACATTCAAAGACGGACCTGTCTATGGGGTGTGGCACAGAGGCCGAAGGAAGAGAAATAATGCTCTTTCTTGTCTTCTTCACCAAGCCCCAGTCTTGCTTTCAAATTCCTGTTGCACTTTTACTTCCTTCATGACACCTTTCTTAATTTAGCTCCATTCGGCTTCATTGCTTTGTTGGCCCCATCATATGAATAGTTACTATGTCGACATTTATTTAGCTTTTCCTATCTGTCAGACTCTGCACTAAGTACTTTATATTCATTATCTCATTTATTCCTCAAAATAACCCTGCAAAAGAGGTATTCTTGTTCTCATTTCATACATAATGAAACTGAAGTTCAGAGAGGTAAGTGAACCTGTTCTGTGTCATGTAGCATAGTTGGGACTGGGGATCACGTCTGCCTGCCTTCAGAGGGCCCTTGACCACCCTGCAAAGTTGTCCACACCGCAAAGCTTTCCTGTGTCTACACTGACACCGATTTCACAATCCCTGTGACAGAGGACTCTATGTGTGTTCATGATTTTCAGTGAGTCTCTCTGCCCATTCCCTTGTGTGTCTGTCTCTGTTTAGACTAAGAATTGGGAAAACAGGAAATATATGATCGGTGGACCAGAGCTTTATTTACTCCCCAGGAAGCACCTCTGGCCTAGTGGAAAGAGTGTTGAACCTGACACATCATGATTTGAGGGTCAGCTTGTGGCTTCCCTTCCTCTTATCTGTGCAATGGCTGGTTGAACCAATCTTGCTCATTTGTGATCATTTTAGAGTCCTGGGAGAAGGGTGCCCTGGAATGCAAAGGAAACTCCTCTGAGGAGCCCTGGGATTCAGACCTGGGCTCCTACTGACTGGCAGGGAGTGAATCAGTAAATGCCCAGAGCTGCTTCCTCCCCTGAAAAATGGGAACATGGAATGGTACACCCGGCAAGGGGCCAGGCAGCTGTTCTTCAGGTCCTTGGAGAATAGCAATGGTCTCCCATTGCAGGGAGAGGGAAGTATTTCCTGAGTATAGGCACCCTGAGACTGGAATGCAAGGTTAAGGAAGGCTGGAATGTCCTTCTTTGGAAATGCTGAAAAAAAAAAAAAGAACAAAACAAAAACAAAAACACAAAACAATCCCTTTGACTGCTGTGTTACCTAGAGGCAGATTTGTTCCTTTCAGACCAAGATTTGTTCCTTTCAAACCAAGGAGTTAATATTGAGAAGAGAGATCTGCTTCTTGTCCTTCTCACCTTGTGTAATAAAAAACTTCTTTTCCATGCTTGTAAGAGGTGTCACAAGTGCTATTCCCTGATAATCATCCCTACATTTCTGCCCTTTCCAAAACATCTGGTCCAACTAGCAACGCTGCTGCATACAGGGGGAATGACTCCTCGTGCACCGAGTTCTACAGGAAGCACACCCTCCCAGGACCCAGATCCTGACGTCTAAGAAAGTTTGAAGAGTTCAGATCCACCACGGAATACACCGCACAAGTGCTGTAAGAGTCGCCTTCCCAAACTTGTTTTCACGGGGAGCACTTAACTGTGGGTTTTCCTTTGCAGCTCCAGCTGGAAGCTTCCCACCAATCAATCGGCAACCAGCAAAAATGTAGCATTGGTTTTGTGAGCAAGAATGCACACAACTCTTTCCCTTTATTGTCTCATTCCTGCCAACAGAGAATACACTTAATTAAAAGTCATTGGGAAGTGCTTCAAACAAAAGAGAAATGAAGCTTTTGAAAGGTGGGACGTGTGAGAGCTCTGGGCCCATAAAATCATTAACTCCTTCAGAATCCTAGGAGCTGCAGACATGACGGTGAAGAGTGTGTCATTTCTCCCACTGTGTGGTGAGCGCATCGAGGAAATATGCATTCCTCCCCAATACTTGCAAAGTGGCCTTATTATTATTTTTTTTCAATGTTTTTAAGCTTTCAGTGTCTCTGAGACACAGTTGATCCAGCTGGGTGCTGAGAACAATGCCTGGTGTGACAGCTTAAAATGAAAATTTTCAGTTTCAATGGTTTGATGGTTTTCCCCCAAGGGCAGGCTAATTTAATTGTTAGTTTAGTCCATGGATCTGTACCCTGTGGTTGGTCTGTAAAAACAACATTGAAACATGGATCTTAATTTGGCATCTGTGGGTAGGTTTCAAGGGGTCTCTGAACCTATTAGAATATGTCCAAAATATCATGTGTCTAAGCTCATTGCTAGTGGAGGCGGTCTACAGCTTTCTTCAATTCTCTTGGGGATTTGTGATCGTGATATACTGTAACCACTGCATGTAAGGCAAACCCCTCTACCATCAGAGAGTCCCTGTCATAAGCCACATAGGTGTCAAGGTCTTGTCAGTGATTTGCTAAGGGAGGCCCTTCCTCTTGGCAGTGATATGCACGCAAAAGCAGGACCCTTGGGCGTCAACGAGCCACAGGAATTTGTCATCAAGTGCAGCCCAAGCAGAAAGATAATAGATGATGCCTCTAGGGTCCCTTCTAATTCCTAGGTTCTAAGTCTCAGTGAACTATGACCCAGATATAGGAATTTGGGGCCACAGGGTAGGCATTTTATTCTTGCTTTTCTCTCACGGGATTCATCCTCTTTGCCTTCCTGCTCTTCAGGGGACCGAATCTGACAAGCAGAGTAGGAGATGGAGTGTGTTGGCTACAGGCAGAGGCTGGAGGGTCTCCAAGGAGCAAAGCAAATGTTCTTAAAAATGTGGGTGCTGGGGCGCCTGGGTGGTTCAGTCAGTTAAGCGTCTGACTTCGGCTCAGGTCATGGTTCGTGGGTTTGAGCCCCGGGTCAGGCTCTGTGCTGACAGCTAGCTCAGAGCCTGGAGCCTGTTTCAGATTCTGTATCTCCCTCTCTCTCTGACCCTCTCCTGATCACTCTGTTTCTCTTTCTCAGAAATAAATAAAACATTATTTTTTTTTTTAAATGTGGGTGCTCCTGGTGTGACATCTCTGAACAGGGAAGTGCCTGTGTTTGGAAAGGGTACGTGTGAGTTTTCCAGTATCTCCAGAAAATTGCTTTTAAAGAGTTAACTTAAGTCATTGTCTTCTCTCTTCTTTTCATTAAATGTAGCTAAACATTGATTGAGCTACAGGCCTCCACCTGCCACATCTGGTCCCACTTGGCTTCGGCAGGAACGGATCTTCAAAATAAAATCGACATCAGTAAGGCATTGCGGTGTGGTTGCTCCAGCTGAATCCAAACCTTCCTTACCTTCTGGGCTCCCGGGTCTGACTGTGGAAGGGGACTGGTGTCCAAGCAGTGACTGAATCGGTAGCCAAAGCCCAGCAACTTCAGGAGGAGGAGATCAATGGAAAGTTACATTGAACCCCTGTCCCTCAGAGGGAGAAACCACAAAAGCCTAGCATAAGGGAGGCAGGAGGAGGAGTAACTTAATTATTAATTAATTAATTTGTTCAAAAATTGCTAATGTTCTTACTGTGTGGATAGCTCTGCAGCACCGCATGAGTCCACCATGGGAGAACCTGTCCTCAAGGAACTGGTAAAGCCACTATACAGACCGTAATACTTTGAAAAGCCCGAGTGCAAACAGCCCAATTAACTCACTGGGTACCGACAGTAACTGTTATGACAGTAACTGTTATGGGAATTTAGAGAAAGGGAAGGTATCTCAATGGGGGATAGTCAAGGGAGGCTTTATGGAGGTGGTGAGAAAATAAGTGACCATAGGAAGTGGGTAAGATTTGGGGGAAATGGCTGACAGGGGGATTTCCAGACTGGAAGGGAAAGATGAGCACAGTTGTAGTGTAAGAAAATAGCAGGTATTATTGATCAATAGTGAGCTACTGTGCAGCTATTGGGAAAGACCTTGAATATCGTGCAAAAGGATTTTGATTTTCTCTTGTAGGCGAGGGCTGTTAAAATGTTTGAATGGAAGCAACGCTTTACCAAATGTGTCTTTTGCTTCCTCCCTTTCTCTTTTTCCCTCCCCATCTCTTCCTTTCTTCTTTTTATTTTTCCAAATTCAAGTTTCAGATTTTACCCAACTGCTGTTATGTACATTTCATTCGTGGTGCAGCCATGCAGGGTGCTGGGGTTATATTTTTCCTCTCTGGAATTAATAATTGTACTGTTTTAAAATTTATGTTCAGCGGGCTAGACTTAAGGGCTAAATCTTTTCTCAGAATGTCTGTTCAAACAGATAAGGTACCCTCTGTTTTAAGTTTTCCTGGAGACACACCTCTCAAGTCTCCTAGGTTCCTGCTTAATTTGGACTAGATGCTTTTTAGACATGCTACACGGTGTCTCTCTGGCATGTCCCCTCAACCCTTCTGGATATTCCTAGCACCCATCTCTTGAGTTGGAGATCCTATTTCTTGAATCTTGAATTTCCCCTTTTTGTTGTTTATTTTCTCATTCTGGTAAAGCACAAAGAATTCTTTCTGAAGAATGCGTGCAGAAAGACTGCTTTCTGGAGAACTTGTTTGTCTGAACACATCTTCACTCCACTCTGACTCTTTATTGATGCTAAGTATAGAATTCTAGATTGGAAATATTATTCCCCTGGAGTTTTGAAGGCATTTTTTTGTCTTCTGGCTTCCAGCATTGCTGTGAGAAGTTCTATGCTTTAGGATCTGCCTTCCTTTGAGGTTCCCTGGTTTTAACTCTCTTACAGGATGTTCTAACTGTGGTGATCAATTTTGTTGGGCACCTACAGCCCTTTCTATCTGGAAACTTTCAGTTTCAGAAAATTTTCTTCAACTATCCCTATGTTTTCTCTGGAACTCTTCTCCTTAAGATGCTAGATGGCCATGAATCCTTCAGTAATGTTATCATCTTCGTCTTTTTAGTTCCACCTTCTTTATTTTTTTTAATGTTTTTATTTATTTCTAGGAGAGAGCAAGAGAGACAGCGTGAGCAGGGGAGGGTCAGAGAGAGAGGGAGTCACAGACTGAAACAGGCTCCAGGCTCTGAGCTGGCAGTCAGCACAGAGCCCAACGCAGGGCTCGAACCCACGAACCGCGAGATCATGACCTAAGCGAAAGTCGGACACTTAACCGACTAAGCCACCCAGGTGCCCCAGTTCCATCTTCTTTAGCCCTACTTCTCAATCATTACATTAAATCTCATATCTCTTCTACCCTCTTTTATCCTCCTGAAGTTGTTAATTATAGTTTTCTTTCTCCTCCTCCTCCCACTTTTTATATTATTATTACTTCCAGCACTGTCTTTATTTCTTCTAGGGTATTTTTTTTTTTTTTAAGTCCTACTAACTTTTGATCTCTATCAAGAGTGAAGAGGTTTTTGGTGTGATGGGGGTTGTCCAGAGCCAACAGCCAAGAAAGAATTCTTGAAAATGTCTTTGGTGCAAAAAGGTGATTTTATTAAAACACAAGGACAGTACCCTTGGGCAGAAAGAGCTGCACTGGGTTTATGAAGAATGGCTGGTTATACTCTGGTGATAGGGAGGTAAAGTCAAAAGCAAGGTCTCCAGAGGGACTTTGATATGCTAAAGAGAACTCCTAAGATACCTGAGGCCTTGCTGTGGAGAAGCTAAAGGTGTTTTCCTTCTAGTAAGGTATTAACATTAGGAAGGTGGGGGGTTCCTGGAGAAATGTCATACTCTGTATTTGCCTCCAGTATTTGTTAATGGGCTGCAGGTTATGAGAAAATTTAATTTTACCTGCCATTTCCTTCTTGCCTTTGTTCCCCACATCGCTATGGAGGGATAATGTTGGGACTCCAGGAAACTGAGTCTATAGGTTTCTGGAGATTGGGCTACTGATAAGATTGCCTTTTTCTTGTAATTTACCAAGACATTTTTAAACTGATGGAGACCAATGTCCTGGGTGACTGATCTCTATCAGCTAACCATTTCTTTTCTTTCCTCTCCTCTGTCCTTGGGCAGCCAGGAGTGCCAGAGGACTATCACACACATGCCTCCTGGGTGGGGTTAAGGATGTGAGCTGGCTTGCACTTTGTCCACAGTCCACCCCATGCTCCATCATCAGGAGGTTTTCCTCAAGTATATGGTCATCTTTGACTCTCTCTTCTTACTAAGATCAGCATCAAAAAAACAAAACAAAACCAAAAACAAAAACAAAAAAACAAAAACCTATTGGAAGTTCTGTTTTTTTTTTTTTTTTAATCTAGGAGGTATTTGTATATATTGGTAAGCTTCCTGGTAGGTAGCTTGACCCCTGTGGTCAAATCTTTAGGTATTTTTCTTTCCATGGGATGACAACTTATTTCTATTTTATTTATTTTATTTTATTTATTATTTTATATATTATTTTGTTATTTTATTATTTATATTTTATATTTTGCAGAGAGATAGCCTCCAAATTCTGGACTGGTTGGAGGAAGAGTTACATGGACCCAAATCTGTTAGTATTCATTGACCTCAGAGGAAAAAACTCCCAAGGATCTCACTATTCCATGTGCAGGTTTTATGTTATTCTGTCTTTTTCAGTAATACCTCCCACCATCATCTTGCCTGACCTTCTAAGCCCAGAGATATCCTGGTTTGTTCTCTTCAAAAGAATAAACCTTCAGTCTTGTGCCAGGTTAAAGGACGGAAAGTTACTGCTTCTTTTTTTTTAAAGGATTTTTTAAATGTTTATTTATTTTTGAGAGAGAGTGAGACAGAGGATGCGCAGGGGAGGGGCAAAGGGAGGGAGGGAGACACAGAACCCAAAGCAGGCTCTAGGCACTGGGCTGTCAGCACAGAGCCTAATGCAGGACTTGAACCATGAACCGTGAGGTCATGACCTGACCAAAGCTGAACGCTTAACCGGACTAAGCCACCCAGGTGCCACCACTAACTGCTTCTGTAGACTTCAACTCTCATTTTTAAGCCCACCTTCTCCCTTGGTTTGAGAGGGATTCCATGTGTCTAATTACTGGGCCCTAATGAAGCTATTTGGAAAAAAAAAAAAAACCTTTATAATGTTGCAAATCATCTAAGTCAGCTACTATTCTCTCTTGCCATTCCAGCTTCCAAATCTCTGAAATTGTATCTCTTTTTCCAATATCTTGAGGATTTGTGTTCTTTCTATCCTTCTAATGTTATTTTAAAAACATAGTTTATGTATTTTGAGAGAGACAGTGATTAGGGGAGAGGGGCAGAGAAAAAGAGGGAGAGAGAGAATCCCAAGCAGACCCCTAGCTTACAGAGCCTGAAGCGGGACTTGAAGTCACGAACCCTGAGTTCATGACCTGAGACAAAATCCAGTCAGAGGCTTAACTGACTGAGCCACCCAGGCGCCCTGTACCCATCTACTGTTGTTTTTATAACAGTAACAAAAGGGAGCAGAAGTAAACATAAGGTTTTAATCTGTCACTATGAACCAGAATTCAGGACAACTTCAATAAATAACACAAGCTGCACGTTTGAAAGCCAGTACCATGTTCCTGTGCCATATTCACCCTTTCTTCAGTCTAGAGATAAATTTATATGTATCTATAAACAAACAAACAAATAAATATTTTTATTAAAATGGTTATTTTTTATTTAGATAAATATAACATTTATTAAAATAAGTATATACAGTGTACATATTATACAAAATAATGTGTAGTTTAAATGTATATGTAAATATATAAGTATAAATATATTTAAAGAAAAACATATATTTTTATTAAAATAATTATTTATTTTTATTAAAATAAATAAAATATTCATTAAAATATAAATATATAATTTTGTATATATTATACAAAATAATGTACATTTTAAGTATATGTATACGTATATAAATGTGTGTATATACATATGCATACACACACACACACACACACACACACACACACACACAATGGCATGTCTGTGTGCATTATATCACAGTAACGCCAGAGCATCCCATGCTCAGACAACATCCTCCTACCGCCACGTGTGACTGGGGGCTGCTGAAGGCTTCTGAAACTGAAACATTGAAAAGCAGTGGTTTGGAAGGTGGATCTTTGAAAAATGGGCTAGAGGATAAACTGGATACAAGACAGGCTAATGAGAGGGGCAAGAATGGAATTTTTGTCAATAGCTGGCATAAGAGAGTAAGGTCTACTTGGGGAATAAGTGTCATTCATTCGATCAGCCATTACATTTATAGAGATACCATCTAGGTGCCAGGTCCAGTGCCAGACCCTGGGTTTATGACCGGCAGGTCATACTCTCCAAAGATGGCTGCTGCACAGATCTCTCCCATCTTACCTGCTCTTCTTAGCCATGTGATCTGACCCACGTCCATGCGGCTGAGAGAAGAGTCATTTCCCTTCCTCTATTGAATCTCGGTGGCTTGGGACTGTGGCAAAAGAGGCCCTGTTTGGTTGGGCTATGTGACACAAGGCAAAGTGGCTTCTGCCTGGTTCACTATTTTCTGGAACATTTGGAGCCCTGAGTAGTTATAGGCAGCTACCCTGAAGCCACTGTGAGGGAGAGACCTGTGAGGAGAGACCACGTGGGGAAGGAGAGAGTCCCAAAGAACCCTGGAGGCTTGAGTTTACCCAGCTTAGTCACCAGCTATGAGTGTGATGAAGCCTTGGGGATGATCCCAGCCCCCAGACAGTAGCTGGGGAGAGACACTGGGTGAGAACTGCCCACCTGAGCCCCATGAAACTCCGGATCTGCGGGAGTAACAGTAATCTTAAATGTTGCTGTTGTTCAAAATCCCTCAGTTTTGAGGTGGCTTATTATGTAGTCATAGAGGAAGGTAAGTAAATAATGACAGCACAGGTGACAAGTCTCATAATAGCCGTGCTGACACTGTGCTACTGAACAAAGGAAGGAAGTGCCTGACTCTGCCACACAGTGCAGGAAGGGGGGTTGGTAAGGTCAGGGAAGCATTTGTAGGAGAGATAACTGGTGAGCTGTAACCTATGAATGAATAGATGTGTTTCAACTAGTACTGGCAATGGAGAGAAAGAGACAAATGTAAAAGGAGAAGAAAGAAAGAACTGATGGCATCTTGGAACCACCTGGCTATGGGGCAGGGAACCCAAAGAAAAGAGGCTATAAAATGGCTTTGAGGTCTCACTCTCTTTCTCTGATTCATTTAGAGATGTTCTAATCCCATGGCCACTGCCTATATAGCCTCTTTCACCCCATTTAAATGAACTACCTGAATTGGATCAAAATGTACAAGAATCTCTTTTGGTAGAAACAAGGGAAAGCCTGGAATCCAGAAGTGCAATAGCGATGGCCTCTAATAATGAGCATGTGACCTCCTCTCTCTATGCATGGATTAAATCATTCACTGCAGTGACTAGGGAGTGCAACGTGACTGTGTCTGTGATTCATGTTCTGAGCACCCTCTTTGCACCTACCAGGGGTTTGGGCCATGTTCCTCTCCTGCCACGCACATCTGCATTCATCCTGAGATAAACAGGTCTCACTTCCCAGTCCCCGGGCTTACTTACCTCTGGGTACTAGCTCGAGGCTGAGTAACATATTGAGGGTGGGAAAACGAGGTGGGTGCGGAGGAGATGGGAGGAGAAATGAGCATTTTCCTGGAAAAGGACTTCTTGTTATTCTCTTCTGATCAAGAGTGCTGAAGACAACTTAATTAAGAGACAGTGCTTAATGACAAGGAAGGAAAATGTTTCTTAGCTGGCAGATTCCTTTGCTAATGGAATCTGCCAGCTCACCCTGGCTAGGTCAATTGACTACACTAGAAGGATTCATTGCCATGAAAGCATGAACATGAAATTGCAGGGCAGGAGCCCTCATGATGCGGGCAAAGGCTGTAGCCATCCCCTCTTTTTGGATGCTCCTCTACCATGAAAATGTACCTGCAAGCACACCTGTGGGACTTTCCAGAAAATGGAGGTATTTTGCTTGATCGCATTTCCTTTTAACCCCATGCATGAGCCACATTTATTCCTGAAAGAGAGCATACCCATTTATGTCTTTCATAGGTGGCTTGTATTTCTCTCCAGGTTTTTCTTCCCTCCCTTCCTCATCCAAAAAACTTATTCCCATCCCCAGAAACAGACTTCAATGGCATCTTCTCTGTAAAAGAGGTAAAGTTGATTGCTTCTACTAGATGCTACCTCAGCCCATTGGCAGTAAAACAAAAGCTGTGACAATGGATTTTGGGGTCAGATACACATGGATTCAAATCCTGACTCTGAAGATGACTAATTCTGTAATTTGGAGGGAGACCGTTATACTAGCTTCCTAGGATTCTTGGAACAAAGAACCACAAACTGGGATGGCTTAAAGGCAACATAATTGTATCATTCTGCAGGTCTAGAGGATAGAAGTCCAAAATCAAGGTGTTGGCAGGCATTGACCCTTCTGAGGGATCTGAGGAGACACTCCCCAGCTTGTGCCTTCTAGCTTCTGGTGTTTATCTGTAATTCTTGGCATTTCTTGGCTTGTAGATGCACTACTCCAATCTCTGTCTCCATTATCACATGGGCATCTTCTCACTGAATTTCTCTACATTGTCTTCCCCTATGTGCAGTTTGTCTCTGTGTCCAAATTACTCCTTCTTGTAAGAACACCAGTCGTACTGGATTGGGGTCCACCCTAATGACCTCATCTGGACTTGATTATATCTCTAAAGACCCTATTTCCATCCAAGGTCATATTCACAGGAGCTGAGGGTTAAGACTTCAACATATTTTTGGGGAGAGGATGCAGTTCAACCCATAATAGCAGCTAACCTTTCTCAGCTTTAGTTGTTTATATGGGAAGTAAAGATTTTCAATATCATCAAAGAGCTATTGTAGGGGACATTTGGAGGGACACATCTGAAGTGTTAGACATGATGCTGCACAAATAGCTCTCAGTAAAAGGTGACCCTTATTAAGGAAAACATCTACATGGTGAAGAGCAAGTCAGCTTTGTTTCATCACTCCGATCCTCCAAAATGCACCTTTCCCATGAGATTTTGTCACTAAATCTACTGCAGGTGCCATATGTACAGAAATCCTTCTGAGGCCTGAGTGGTGGGGACAGTGCTAATTAGGAAATAATCACGAGTAAGTGGCTTTCAAAGAAGAGAAGTTGAGGCATGCTCTGGCTCTTTTTTCCATCTCAAACCATGGCTTATCCAAGTTTGATGTTATAAATGGAACTGGAAGGTCTCCTTATATTCAAAACAAGTACTATTTAAAGTAGAAGAAACAAGCTCCCCTTTCTCTTCTTCTTACATGACGCACAGGAGACACTATTTCAAAGGCTTCTCAGACTGACTTGACTCTCATCCTAAAGATCCCCAGGATTTCAGCACCTGAAGCCCTGAACGGAGGTCTGGCTGTATGAAGACTTCCCTTATGCACCTAGTGCTTGGGCCCAGTGACATGGCCCAGTTCCGTGGGGAGGAAATTTGAGAGTGAAAAGCAGCCACTTAGCCAACATCTTATCCCTGGCCTTCCCAGCCCTAAGGAATCATCCCAGAGTCCTGACAATTCCTTCACATCAGTGCTCAAATGAAAGCCATCAGCAAAAATTTATTTCAGCCCGGGAACCCTTCTGGTCCAGGCTCTGCTGCCTTTGCTACATGGTCATTCCTTGGCCTTCAAAGTCAGTAATAGTCAAAGCAATAAAGACTAATTTTATGCTCTAGAACCTGACAGTGAAAAATATTTTAGGCGATGGTCTGTGACTGGTTGATTTAGGAAACCAACAAACCCAACAGCTGAACATAATGCCGCCCTACAGGAGTGATGGGGTGATCATATGTTCTGTTTTGTACCATGCAAGGCAATTGAGATACAACTCATCAGATCCAATGTAACTCTTGTTGGCTTTTGTTCTTTCTCTTTTAGAAAATAAACACTTCAAACAACTTCAATATATCCCCTTATGTAGGCTCATGTTTTAAAAATAATATACTTGATTTTCACACAGTTAAGAATATGAGCTTTTGATTCCAAATGCCCAAGTTCAGATGCACACTCAGCTGTTTGCTAACTATTCCGCCTTGGGAAGGTTGGTGCCTCAGTTTCTTCAGCTGTAAAATAGATAATCATAGGCTCTACCTCATATAGTTGGTGTAAAGTTAGTTCAGGAAAGATACTTAGCACAGTAACTGGCCTTGGTGTTACCTCTTTTATTCCTTCCTTCTTCCCTTCTTCCTCTCTTTCCTTCTCTGTAAAAATTTTTAATGTTTTAATGTTTATTTATTTTGAGAGAGATAAAGAGAGAGCATGAGTAGGGGAGGAGCAGAGAGAGAGAACAGAACCTGAATCAGGCTCCAGGCTCCAAATTGTCAGCACAGAGCCCAATGTGGGCTCAAACTCACCAATCATGAGATCATGACCTGAGCTGAAGTCAGATGCTTAATTGACTGAGCCACCCAGGTGTCCCTTCTTCTCTGTGAATTTATAAAATACACACAAGACAGGGAGTATAAGACATGATTTCTGCCCTTGAGGGGTTAATGATATAATATGGAAAGATAAACTTGTGCACAAGCACCATGGACATAGAACTTGAGACAAGAGTATCTAAGTCCACTGTGAGGCACAGAGAAAATCCATGTGGCAAAACATTGAGAGGCTCTATATTGCTTGTCATTCTGATATAAGTGCAAGATAGAATTTCCCAAGGGCAATTACATAGTCTATAAGTATGGAAACCTGGCAGGGACAATAGCTCATAATTGCCCTTCAGTACCTCCTAACTCCTTCCTCTCTTCTTCTAGAAATGGCCTGCATTCTGTCTTCTCACCACCAGATCTCCCCTCATGCCCAAACCCACTGTTGTCAGGTTTTAATTTCTGTTTCTCCACTAAAACTTCTCTTCTGGAGGCTGACTTCAGTGGTCTGTTTTAAAATTCTCTTACTCTACTGTTTTTACTTGACTTCTTGATTTCTTCTTTGCTGAAAGTCTCCTGTTTGATTCCTGGGACACTATTCTTTTCTATGTTTCTTCCTCTCTCACTTCTCTTCCATTCCACTTGCCCTTTAAGTGCTACATTCCTCCATGGTTCCTCTTTCAGATTTCTTTTTCTCTTGGCCTGTGTGCATTTCCAGATGGATCTCAACTCTGATTCAATGATCACATCTGTGTTATATGTTCAACTCAGGTTGTAGATCTATTCCTTCTGAATGTTTTCCCTTGGATATTCTGTCAGACTACATACTCAATATGTGTTATCAGTTGTAGTTCATGACACTATCCTCCTCTGTCAGCCATGCAAGAAACCTGGTAGTCTCGAAAATTCTCATTCAAGTCCTCTCAATCCTATAGTCTCTCCAATTTGTCATCTCTTTTCCACTCCCCACTGACAGTGTTTCCACTTTGACCTTCATCAACTTGATCTCACCTTGCTACAATAGACTCCTGACTGACCTTAATAACTCGTTTTCCCTTGGTCTGGACTACACACCTCATACTGTTCTTTATATTAGACACGCATCTGATAAATGCACACCCTTGCTTAAAACTATTGTCTATTAGTTCGAGAAAAATTCCAAACTTCTTAGCTGAATCTTTAGAATTCTTTTTTTTTTTAAATATTATTATTTATTTCTAGGAGAGAGAGACACACACAGCATGAGCAGGGGAGAGTCAGAGAGAGAGGGAGACACAGACTCTGAAATAGGCTCCAGGCTCCAAGCTGGCAGTCAGCACAGAGCCCGACGCGGGGCTCGAACCCACGAACCGCGAGATCATGACCTAAGCGAAAGTCAGACCCTTAACCGACTAAGCCACCCAGGCACCCCTAGAATTCTTTATAATCTGACACCTCCCTACTTTTCTAGCCTACTTCCTCCAAGACTTTGAAGTACAATAGCCTGTTAGGGGATGAATTCTGTCTTTCTCCCCCATGCCCCAGCCCTCCCAAAATTCATACACTGAAGTCATAACACCTAGAATATAACTGTATTTGGAAATAGGGTCTTTAAAGAGATAATTAAATTAGAAATTAGGTCATTAGGGCCCTAATCTAATAGACTAGTGTCCTTGTAAGAGAGGAGATTAGATACACTAACAATGAACTATCCAGAAAAGAAATTGAGAAAACAATTCCATTTCCAATCATATCAAAAGGAATAAAATACTTAGGGATAAATTTTGCCAAGGGGATGAAAGATCTACATATTGAAAACTACGTTAATGACAAAAGAAATTGAAAAAGACACAAATAAATGGAAAGATAATCCATGTTCATGGACTAGAAGAACTAATTTTGTTAAAGTGTCGATACCACCCCAAGCTATCTGCAGAGTGAATGTAAATCCTATCAAAATTCAGTGGCGTTTTACACAGAAATAGAAAAAACAATCCTAGGACTCCTATGGAGCCATGAAAGAAATGAATAGGCAAAACAATATTGAGAAAGCCAAAAAAGCTCGAGGTATCAAACTTCCTGATTTCAGCCTATATTACAAAGCTATGGGAATCAAAACAATATGGTACTGGCATAAAAACAGATGCATAGACCAGTGGAACAGAATAGGGAGCCAGAGGTAAATCCTTGCTTCTATGGACAATCTAATGGATGGCGATTCTGTTAGCTGTAGATAGGGAGCTCTAACAAAGTGGTCTTGGCAGAGGAGCAATTATTTCCATGTCACACATGAGTATCTAGGAAAATCCATAAGGACACGTTCTATAGGCAGGTGAATGCACAAATCTGTGGTTGTGCAGAGAGATGTGTTGAAAAACTGGCTTTACGGTATTCATTAGTTCTTCTCTTGACTACCTATGGATCATTGGGCACAGTTTTCATCAGAAAAATAGCTTAAATTATTTGCATAAAAGGACTCTCTTAGACTTTGCATTTATAAAATCTAGTACAGTGCTCTCAATAAGTGCTTAATGATTGGTTAGGAAAATATATGTGTGTTTATTTTATTGTTTTAAATGACTTTTATTTCTTTTTCTTGTTATATTGCTCTAGGTGGGCTTCCAGTACATTGTTGACTAGGAAAGGTAAAAGAGGACATATATGTGGTTTTAAAAGATATATTTGTATATAAGTATAGAATGTGCTAGCATAACCTCATATGAATGGCTAGTGAGGTTGCTTTAAAGTGGGATAACACCCATACACCCTTCTTTCATTGTAATAGCATTTTAGCTGAGTATACCCTCTCTCAGAATAATGACTAATTTCTTAACTCCCTTATAAGGGTGCACAGGTGACTAGACATTGAAGTGTAAGCCAAAATGTGAAGCAGATTCTAGGGATTTTTCCCAGGGGTGGCTAGTCCATATTTCTTCAATTCTTTTCCTTTCCCCTTCTCTGCATCTGCCATCTTGGAGGATGCTGCCATTTTGGACCACAGTATATGAAAGCAAGGGTAGAACTATGAACTGAAGTGATATGGGAGCTTTGTTGGAATAGAACCATCATATTAGCCCTTGGGCTGCAAGCCTGAGGTGACCTGTATACGAGACTGAGACAAATTATTAATTCTTACCCACTTTCTATTAATATGTTCCTAACTGATAGACAACAGTCTTCATGCTCACCCATTTCCTGCCACTTCCTACTTCCTTCAGTTTCCATGAACATATTTTTTCATACTCTTGCCCAAAGAGAAGTCTTAAAATACTAAAAAACCACTTGATTGTCCTTGTGTTCCTAAAGTCCAATGCTATGGGAAAGTTGTGCATAGGATGCTACAGGAGCTCTGAGATGAGGTCATCTAAAGAGTGAAGACTGGGGAAAGACCATTTCTGGGTCATGGAAATAGCCAGTAAGAAGCCATAGAGGCAGTGAATGGTTAGGAGTTTGGTGTGGCTACAGTATAATATGGGCAGCTGATGTTGAAACTAAGAAGTAGACAGGAGCTTGATACCAAAAGGTCTCTTTTATTGTACTAAGGATCTCAACTCTCTCATTCTTTCTTAGAATGTTTTTTCCAAAAAACAACAAGAAGAAGAGAGCATCTTGGCAATTTACCTATATAAGCATGGATGTTAAAGCTGACTTGTACCCTCTGGTACATGTTGGGCATATGGAGGACAAATGCAATTTTAAAGAGGTGAGAGTAGAAAAAAGAATAAAGGTATCAGAGTCAACCTTATGAATAATCAAATAGCTCCAGGAAAATCGTATTCTAAAAATTATTCTCCCTTCCAGTGCTCACAAACCTAAAATTCTACCATCGGTGACATAGTTACTAATTCTTTTTTAATTATTTTTTTAATGTTTATTTATTTTTGAGAGAGAAAGAGAGAGACAGAATGCGAGTGGGGGAGGGGCAGAGAGAGAGGGAGACAGAATCTGAAGTAGGCTCCAGACTTTGACCTGTCCTCACAGAGCCCGATGCCGTGCTCAAACTCACAAACTGTAAGATCATGACCTGAACCGAAGTCGGACACTTAACCGACTAAGCCACCCTGGTGCCTCCATAGCTACTAATTCTTAATGAAAGTGTTTCTGAGTTAAGATGAGAAGCAAGGAGAAGAGGTTAAAATACTAATTAATTTTAACTAATTAATATTAATATTAAGAGGAGGTTAAAATATTAACAGTTTCTCTGTTATCTGATGCTGGGGGAGGGTCCTGCGACAATGGGGAGAAATCAGAAATCGAGGGACAGAAGCAGTAAAGAAGGATGGAAACGCGCGAAGTGGAACATTGGTCAGATGGTAAATCAGAGAGCTACTGCAGCTGACCACATCTCCCTCACAACTGTTTGTGCAGACAAGCTGGCCGGGTAGGAAGGGAGCTTTCCCAACAGACTATTGAGAAGAGCTGACAGATTAAAGGGATAGCAGCATGGAACGGATGTTAGCGTGGAAAGCAAACATGCCGGCCGCCTAATGCAAATTGTCCTCGCTACCACCACGCGTACATTCATGTTCCCCAGAACAGCCTCGACTTCGCTTGCCAAAAGAGGCAGGGGGTGGGAAGATTGTTGGCCTCGTGCCCACCTGGGTACCTGCTGGGAGAATTTTGCACTTGCTGCTAAGTGTCCAGTGGCACTCAGGCTCCCTTTAACATTCTTAATTACCCTGAAATTCAGCCACATGGTCCTTCTGCCTATCTGGATCAGTGCTGGATGGCAGCTGGTATTAGAAACCCACTGTGCTCCCAGAGCCCTCAAATTCCAACCTCACGGTGTCTCCAGTCAATGAGAGGAATGCGCATCTATATGCACGTGTGTGTGGGCACGTGTATGTGCAGTCACATATATGTGACTGGGTTTATCCCAGTCCTCTCGGTTCTAGAAAACAGTCTAGATTTATGTACATATGAGGAGCTGAGGGGGTTACGTGCTCATCTCGAAGAATTTCCCTTGACTCTTGATGATGATTTTAGGAGGGTGTTTTAGACTTTCTCCAGGAAATAGAAATGTTCCAATCCCAATGTGAGGAAGCATAGAAATATTCTGGTAGTAAAGAACTGATTGTGTTTTTCTTTCCTGAAGGAAGGGGGGCCATATTTTCAGAACATTGTTTCTGGGTATTAGGGCGGAGTGGAAGGAAGTGAAGTTGAGGGTGTTTGGAGAAATTTTTGAGTTGGAATCACTTCACCCTCCCTGCGCAAATCTCCCACACCTCCCTTCTTCTGATTTTGTTTTGGGAAGACTCTTTTGAAATGTGCATTGGTGTGGTGTGATTTTATACACACATATCCAAGCCCGTGTACTTTCAGGCATTAGCATGCTTACTCAGTACCTACAATGTGAAAGGTATGTTGGCTAGAAACTTTGGGTGATGAAGAAGTAGTTTTCCATCCATCTTCAAAGACCTCAGACTCTGTCAATGAAGAAAACTACTAGAAAGCATTAAGTGTTGGAAGCCAAATGGCTAGTATGGTCATTATGTGGGAAAGAAGTTCAGGGATGGAAATAATCACTCCCACGGCAGTGGTCAGGGAAGTCTGTAAGGAAGAGCTGGTCCTGAAGTCTGAAGAGTCCTTTCTTAGAAGAACGTGTTGTTGAAAACTGCCACCAGGACAAACAACAGACAAAGGCAAGCCCATACCTACAGATGGGCTTCCCAGAAGCCTGAGACACACCTTGGCCATGGTCCCTATAGCCAAAAGGGACTCTTCCTAACTTGTTAGGAAATTGTGACTATGAAATAATATGGTAAAAATTTCAAAGAATTATCATGAAATTATTCTAACAGATGAAACTTTTAATGAACAGAGAGTTCCACAGATGGGTTCCTTAAAAAACACCAAAAGTAATATAAAATGAAAAAAGTTGAGGAGCAGAGAAAAATATTGAACATACTTAATTCATTTAATAAAGTGAATAATCAACTAAGGAGATGAAATAATAACCTAAATAAAATTAATAAATAATATGAACACATCTAACCCATTTAAAATGACACCAATACAAAAATCTTACCTACAACACAAATGACGAAACTATAAAATTTTGTGTTGAATTTATGAAAGTGAATATAAAAAATTCAAAATAAAATATATAAGTAAATAACAATATAAGTAGTATAACACATAGGTAAATAACTGAAAGGAAATAACACATGAAATAAACTAATAAATAGTATGGTTAAAAAAACCATTTCGACATAGAAGACTATATTCCTGGATGAAGTTTATTAAAATATTATGCCTCTCAGTAAGTCAAAACAAGAAAGGCTACATGATTAAATCAATCGCATCTCATAAAATTTAGTATCCAGTATTGACAAAGAAAATCATAGTGAAGGAGGACAGTGCTCTTTCTTAGGATGAAAGAGAGTCTATATCTTAAGCCAATGACAAATAGTCACACTTATTAAAATTAGCAGGAGGTGAGGAGGAGGATATTTACATATGAAACAGAAATAAGAAATAAAACTATTTGAAAGAAAGAAACCAAATACTCATAATGTTCAGAATACTTTATTGTCTATTTGAAATCCTTAGAAAATGAACTGGAAAAATATTAGAATAAGTAAGCATTGAATCAAGTGGTGGGTTACAAAGTACAAATACAGTATTCAATTACTGTCCTATTATAAATGTTTGGAAAACATATTTATATTAAAAGGAAGCCACTTAAAGCATAGCAAGAATATAAATATAGAGTAAAATGTACAAAAAGCCTATATTAAAAACAGAACAAAATAAATCGATAAAAACATTAAAAATTAAACAAGCTGGCAAAGTACACAAATAGGCTATCTTCACAAGAATAAATCGAATGCTTAATGAATATAGGAGAATAAATCCCATTTGATCAGAGTCAAAGAAAAGAAAATGAAAACATGAAATACTATTTCCCACCCATCAAATTGTCAAGAGTTTTGAAAGTAATAATACTTAAATTTTTAAAAAACTGTTGAGAAATGAGACTTGTGAAATCATTTGTTAAAATTTAAATGAGTACTAACTTCTAGAAAGTGATTTGCCTGTAGTTACCAAGAATCACAGAGAAGTTTCTACCATTGGTCCTGGTAATGATACTTGTAGAAATATGTCCTGAGGAAATTATGAGGAATGTCTGCACGGATTATAAGGCTTTTCACCATCAGCATAATTATAATAGCAAAATATTAGAAGCAGTGAAATGTCCAATAATAAGGAGGGGTCTGGAATAGTTATGGTGTGTCACTATGAGGTAACATTTTAAGACCATTACAAATCATGTTTGCATAAAGTAGTTAATGACATGATGGAATGCTCAGAATATCTATCTATCTATCTATCTATCTATCTATCTATCTATCTATCGACAAAAACTGGGAGAAAACACACCAAAATATTAAAAAATTTTAATGTCTATTTAGTTTTGATAGAGAGGGAGCATGAGCAGGGGGGTAGAAAGAGAAAGGGAGACACAGAGTCCGAAACAGGCTCCAGGCTCTGAGCTGTCAGCACAGAGCCTGACATCGGGCTTGAATTCACAGAACTGTTAGATCATGAGCTGAGCCGAAGTTGGATGCTTATCTGACTGAACCACTAAGGTGCCCCTTCACACCAAAATATTAACAGTTTTAAATCTCTTTGTGATGGGATGACAGATTTTTTTTGAAATTATTTTTTACATCTTTCTTCTAAAATTCTAAAATTTCAAGAACCCCAGTCAGACAAAAAACATGAATGATGAGAACACTCTTGATTAAATTTCCTTTTTGCCAGGACTAAACATGACTGTCACAGCACCTAAGTGACTGCTAGTATATTTGTATTGCCTTTTTCTTCCCCCCCCCAAATTTCAGTTTTGTTTTATAATTTAAACTTTTTTTTCTGCTTCCCCATTCCAGGGACTGCTTCAATAGTTTGTGGAATGAAGCAAGAGAAATGAGGGAAAATGTGATTTGTATGTCCTGATGATTTCCACACTCAATTCCCTTTGGTTTGAGTCCAGACCATGTCCAGAACCTGCCCTTGGAGACCTCTTTTTTGAAGCTGGATGTGTTCTTATGTATCTGATTAAATGGCCCAACAGAAAGTGCTCAGGAATCAATGACCAGTCAAGCTCAGAGCTCCTGGGATCTGTAGCTCTTCTTGCCCATACATCAGTGCTGGGTAGAGAGCAATGACATTTCGGAGAGGAGGCATGGACAAATCCTACTCCAATCTTCATTCTCCACTTTCTTTTTTTTCAAATTTATTTCAACATTTTAAAGTGTTTATTTATTTTTGAGAGCAAGAGAGACAGAGTGTAGGTGGGGGAGGGGCAGAGAGAGAGAGAGAGAGTGAGACACAGAACTCTGAGCTGTCAACACAGAACTTGACACGGGGCTCAAACCCACAAACCACGAGATCATGACCTGAAACAGTCAGATGCTTAACTGGTTGAGTCACCCAGGCGCCCCTTCGTTCTCCACTTCCTAAATCTAAAAATGTGCTTGGAAATCTTGAACACGCTCAGTGTTTAATAGACTAAATAAGAGGGCCTTTCTTAGTGCCTGAAATTCTTTTAGCTGTGATGCCAGATTTAGGCAGATTCTTTCTCCATAAAGATCCGTTGCTGTTTTTGTTTTCATCTTTTTAATTGTTGACATGAAAACTAAGTTTTAGTTTAGTTTTAAACATGAAAGTTTAAAGGAGAGATCTGCAAAACCACCTTAAATTTCCCCTTTCATTATAAGAAAAAAAAAGTTCATTCTATGAAACCCTTGACATAAGGCTACTCTGATAAGCCTGAAGAAGTGTGAGTCACTACAGAACCATTCTCTCAACTCACAGCAGAAAACTTCATGGAATTACTATGGTTTTAATCCAAAGAGTTGGGTGTTTGGCATTCCACCCAACTTTGTGGTGTCATTCCACAAACCACAAACCAGGGGAGCAACTCGTGAAAACGCTGTATTGTTGGATTGTGGGTCTCTGCTCTACTGGGTTGATAAATAGCAGTCAACTTTTATTAAGACCCTTCTTGATTAGAGAAAGGATTCGTGGATTAAGGTGTGTCTGGGAATGCTTTAAACATTAATGTAAATTATATTTTGTACCGGGGATTCATGTGAAGCTGGGTGTTGTAGAAAGTTTGTTTGTTTGTATGACAGAACTGAACAGTGTAGCAATTCTTGGAATTCATGCAAAGAAAAATTCTAACCTCCTGCCTCTAAGTGTGTTAGGATGGGAATACCTATGTGTCTACGTAGGTGGGAGATTCATTGTTGTTGGAAGAGCACTAGTTGAGCAAGCATGAAGCAAACAGTAGCACTTTCCATTCATTTAACAGGTGGGGTCACATTCTAGCAGAGTTGACTGGTTAGAGTCACGGATGGAATGCTAAGTGTTGCTTTGTTTCTTACTCGAGTTCAACACTCAATCTGCCCTCCTCCTTCCCTCTCTTTTTCCTCCCTCCATCCTTCCCTCTCTTCATATTATACTGTTTTGCTATATTGTTCTGTGTAGCAGTAAAAGGCTCAGAAGTAATGTTAAAGCCAGGTGACTTTAGTGTAACTAGTTGGTTTAATTCTAACGGATCTTGTGTTTATTACACTTTCTGTGTTGACTGGGCCTCCTGACTTTCCTCCATCCTACTTGCAAAATGGAGATTTTTCATTATATGGTCCTATACTTTTCATTGTTTCTCTTTAAAAAAAGAGGATTTTTTATATATGAGCAAATGTAGTGACATTATATAGGTTCATGAAGATTTAATCCAAAATTTCTCTCTCTCTCTTTCTCTCTCTCTTTTACCTCATACAAGAAACTTGAATCTCAAGACAAATGAAGATGATATCTTCTTTTTTAGACACTCATAATAGGAGAAAAACATCCTAAAACTGTTAGGAATCTTGAAATACCACCTTCTGTTCCCTTTACATTCAGTGGCACACCTAGTATTATTGTTCCTAATGTTTGCTGCTGTAACAAACAAACCCGAAATTACATTAAAGGCTCACATGTAGAGGAAGTTTACTTTTCTTTCAGATAAAATATTTAATAGGTGTTCCTGACTGATGCAGTGCTCTTTTCCAAATAGTCATTCCAGGATGCAGATTTCTTCCATCATCAACATTTGGCTTCTAAAACTGTCATCATTTATCTATGACAAACTAATGGACGAGGAAAGAA
The DNA here is from genome assembly GCA_017311185.1 of Proteles cristata cristata. NCBI lineage: Eukaryota > Metazoa > Chordata > Mammalia > Carnivora > Hyaenidae > Proteles > Proteles cristata. The sequence continues at coordinate 1,879,146 of JAESUZ010000481.1, read as the reverse complement.
CATGATGAATGGTACGTGAGAGTTTTTTTAGGGCCAAGTCTTAAAGTGAAGCCTTTCACTTATATTCAAAATCCACTGGCTAGAGCTCAGCCACATGACCACACTTAGTGGAAAAGGCAGGTGGAATAGTCTAGTGCTGTGACAAGGAAAAAGAGGATATAGGCTTAGGGAACAGCTAGCCATTCTATGTTTTCTTAACTGAACAATTCTACTTGCTTAGAGCACTGTCACTGGTGTTTGGCTTTATGAGCAAATGTATTACAACATGCTAGTGAGATAAGATTCAGCTATTTACAAACATGTGGATCAGACCACACCCCCTGTACAACTCAAGAGTATCTCAATAAGTAGAAATTTTTCTTTGCATCTATTTCATATACAGGGCACTTGGGTGACTGTCAGTTAAGCCTCCAGCTTCAGCTCAGGTCACCATCTGGTGGTTCATGAGTTTGAGTCCCACATCAGGAGCCTGGAGCCTGCTTCAGATTCTGTGTCTCCCTCTTGCTCTCTGCACCTCACCTGCTCTTGCTCTGTCTGTCTGTCTCTCTCTTTCAAAAAATAAATAAATAAAAATTTTAAAAATTTAGGAGTGGGTTCTAATGATAAATGAGTAGACATCAGGAGTTACCTGTTGGAAAACCAAGACTCCGCAGCTGAAGAGAAGAAGAAGATGTATGGAGTAGGCAGAAAAGCATCATCGTGGTCAGAAGTTATGTGCTGCAGGGGCACTGGAAACCTGGGATGTTTTTCCAGCTGTTGTGTTAGCTAAGATCCAGAGGGCATTGAATAGGGCCAGACCATTATCACCACAGTATAGTAAAGGGTTAAAAAATTGAAAATCCAAGCAAACTTGCATTTGTCTGTTCCAAAACCTGTATTATTTCCATCTATGGTCTTACTCCAGTCAGGCAAACTGATTTATAAGGTATAGTTTCAGAGCCTCAATTAATTTCACTTAGGGCATTTTCACACTTGTACAATAAATGTTTGAATTAAGACATTTCTTTTCTTCTGAAATTGAATTGCATGTTAACTGGTTATTGGCTGTCGCTGGTGGTCCACACAATTACAGATAAGAGCATTGATCTGGCAAGAAAACAAATTGGTTCTTAAAAGAGGGCAGTTTGGATCTGACAGCTGCAGATGATTACGCATCTCTCTAATGGGTACTGTGTATTACCATCGGAGGGGTGAGAGATCAGCTAACCCTTTCTCTTGGTTGGCCATTTCTACCAAGACTACTTAATTCTGACTGCCCCAGCCCCGTCCCACCCCCCATCCCCCGCTTTGAGTGCCTGATAGCTGAATTCGCTGATAGGGAACAGGGCCCCAAATTATCTGAATGGCTGATGAGTTACTGATACCTAGATCATACCTTGAGATAGGCATACGTTTCTAAAAGAAGACTTCTTGATTTGATCAGGTAGATTAGAAGTGCTAGTGTAGTTGGTTTCAACTACAAATGCTTAACAGGCAACAGGCATAAACAACCTCAGCCAAGCATGATGCAATACTTCCTGGGATACTGGACCGTCAAGGGTATTACCCGGAGATTCCACTCTATTGGAAAGAGCCCAGATTTTGATCACCTTCACTAAAGGATAGTTAGATGGTTTGCTTAGCAGTTGGCACGTTGGCTTTTAGGGACTTGATCTGAGTTCAAACATTTTGGGGCAGAATGATTTAGGTCTGGCCTTATTCAATGACCTCAATATAGAGACAAGACCGCCTGCTTCCTTGTCATGAACATCAGCAACTTGACCTCTGCTTCTTTACCCCACTCAAGATAGATGGCTTTGGGTGAATAGCTCAGAACTGCCAATCAAATATCCCAGCTTCCCCCAGTAGAAGCCATTTTGGGATAGGTTCCTTTGATTTTTAAGAGTCGTCTATGCAACTCCTCCAGTGTAAGATGATCTCATTGTAAAAAATCTCTCTGTCCCCAGGGGAGTGATAAGCAATATTCTCTTTAAGAGCTTCAGGTCAAAGTCCAGATTCCTAGCTTTATTCCAGCGCTGGGTATATCTAAAGGAGGATATTATGTTCCAGGGGTCAAGCTTTCAGATCTTACCCCAACGAGAAGATAGTAAAAAAAACACTTGTAGGTTGGATTTTATTCATCATTTCTATAATCACTGAAATTACAGATGAAATAGGCCATTATGACATCCAGGCTCCCTTGCTAGCTAGTGTGTGTGTATTTTTCTTTTACAACATCCCATAAAAGCATCCAACACAGAGTTAGATCATAATAATCTCTGGGCCATTTGTGGCAAGTGCAAACTATTCCAAATGAACTGGGTTTTTGCCTGATTCCCATCTGAAAGATTCTTGAAATTGCTCAGTGTGAGCAACCATGTGCTTTGCTTTATCCTCCACATCTCTGTGATGCCAACATGGTCAACTCTGCCCAGATAGTGGTGTAGGACCCATGCCATTATGGGCTCTGCTAGAAGAAACTAGGGTGTTTCCCTAGTTGTATTTTTCAAGCAAGAATGTGTGCATTCTTGGGGCTGGGGGAGAGGGTGGTGGAGGCACATTTTTAGAAAGTCAAAAGTTCTTTATGAGAAATGTTCCATGTTATATTTTCATTTGTATGACTTTACAAACACATGTGAACATACTGTGAAACATCTGGGAGACCTTCTTTTCTTTTATTTTATTTTTTACAAATAGTTTATTGTCAAATTAGTTTCCACATAACACCCAGTGCTCATTCCCACAAGTGTCCTCCTCCATGTCCATCCCTACCACCCCCCCCAAATCCATCAGTCCTCAGTTTTAGTCAGCATTCAAGAATCTCTCATGGTTTGCCTCTCTCCCTTTCCCCCACCATTTCCGTCCTTCTTCTCCCCCTTGGTCCTCTGTTAAGTTCCTCCTAATCCTCCTATATGTGCAAACATATGATATTTGTCCTTCTCTGCCTGACTTATTTCGCTCAGCATAACACCCTCAAGGTCCATCCATGTTGCTACACATGGCCAGATTTCATTGTTTCTCATTGCCATGTAGTATTCCATGGTATAGATAAACCACATCTTCTTGATCCATTCATCTGTTGATGGACACATAGGCTCTTTCCATGTTTTAGCTATTGTGGAGAGTGCTGCTATGAACATTGGGGTACATGTGCTCCTATGCCTCAGCATTTCTGTATCCCTTGGGTAAATTCCTAGCAGTGCTATCGCTGGGTCATAGGGGAGTTCTATTGTTATTTTCCTGAGGAACCTCCACACTGTTTTCCAGAAGGGCTGTACCAGTTTACATTCCCACCAACAGTGTAGGAGGGTGCCCGTTTCTCCACATCCTCGCCAACATCCAGAGTTCTCTGATTTGCTCATTTTAGCCACTCTGACTGGCGTGAGGTGGTACAGGGAGCGATGCTGAGCATTGTTTCATGTGTCTGTTGGCCATCTGGATGTCCTCTTTGGAGAAGTGTCTGTTCATATCTTCTGCCCATTTCTTCACTGGGTTGTTTGTTTTTTGGACGTGTAGTTTGGTGAGTTCCTTATAGATTCTGGATATTAACCCTTTATCTGATATGTCATTTGCAACTATCTTTTCCCATTCCGTTGGTTGCCTATTAATTTTCTGGGTTGTTTCCTTGGCTGTGCAGAAGCTTTTAATCTTGATGAGGTCCCAATCATTTATTTTTGCTCCTTGATTCCCTTGCTTTTGGGGATGTGTCAAGTAAGAAGTTGCTGCGGTGGAGGTCAAGGAGGTTGTTTCCTGCTTTCTCCTCTAGGGTGTTGATAGTTTCCTGTCTCACGTTCAGGTCCTTTATCCATTTTGAGTTTATTTTTGTGCATGGTGTGAGAAAATGATCTAGTTTCATTCTTCTGCATGTTGCTGTCCAGTTCTCCCAACACCATCTGTTAAAAAGGCTGTCTTTTTTCCATTGGATATTTTTTCCTGCTTTGTCAAAGATGAGTTGGCTGTATACTTTTGGGTCCACTTCTGAGTTCTCAATTCTGTTCCATTGGTCTATGTGTCTGTTTTTCTGACAATACCATACTGTCTTGATGATGACAGCTTTGTAGTAGAGGCTAAAGTCTGGGATGGTGATCCCTCCCGTTTTGGTTTTATTTTTCAGGATTACTTTGGCTATTCGGGGTCTTTTGTGGTTCCATACAAATTTTTGGATAGTTTGTTCTAGTTTTGAGAAGTATGCTGGTGCAATTTTGATGGGAATTGCATTGAATGTGTAGAGTGCCTTAGGTAGTAATGACATCTTAACTATATTTATTCTTCCTATCCATGAGCATGGAATGTTTTTCCATTTCTTTGTGTCTTCTTCAATTTCCTTCATAAGTTTTCTATAGTTTTCATCATACAGATCTCTTGTATCCTTGGTTAGGTTTATTCCGAGGTATTTTATGGTTTTTTGTGCAGTTGTGAATGGGATCAGTTTCTTGATTTCTCTTTTTGTTGCTTCATTATTGGTGTATAAAAATGCAACAGATTTCTGTACGTTGATTTTGTACCCTGCAACTTGGCTGAATTCTTGGATCAGTTCTAGTAGGCTTCTGGTGGAGTCTGTCGGGTTTTCTATGTAGAGTATCATGTCATCTGCGAAGAGTGAAAGTTTGACTTCCTCTTTGCCAATTCTGATGCCTTTGATTTCCTTTTGGTGTCTGATGGCTGATGCTAGGACTTCCAGCACTATGTTAAACAACAGTGGTGACAGTGGGCATCCCTGTCGTGTTCCTGATCTCAGGGGGAAAGCTCTCAGTTTTTCCCCATTGAGAATGATGTTCGCTGAAGGCTTCTCATAGATGGCTTTGATGATGTTTAGGTAGGTTCCTTCTATCCCAACTTTCTCGAGAGTCTTTATTAAGAAGGGATGCTGTATTTTGTCAAATGCTTTTTCTGCGTCTATTGACAGGATCATATGGTTTTTATCTTTTCTTTTATTGATATGATGTATCACATTGATTGATTTGCGAATGTTGAACCAGCCCTGTAACCCAGGAATGAATCCCAGTTGATCTTGGTGGATGATTCTTTTTATATGCTGCTGGATTCGATTTACAAGGATCTTGTTGAGAATTTTTGCACCCGTATTCATCAAGGATATTGGCCTGTAGTTCTCTTTTTTTGCTGGATCTCTGTCTTGCTTGGGAATCAGAGTGATGCTGGCTTCATAAAATGAGTCCGGGAGGTTTCCTTCGCTTTCTATTTTTTGGAATAGCTTGAGAAGAATTGGGATTAATTCTGTTTTAAATGTCTGGTAGAACTCCCCAGGGAAGCCATCAGGTCCAGGGCTCTTATTTGTTGGGAGATTTTTGATCACTGATTCAATTTCTTCACTCGTTATGGGTCTGTTCAGGTTTTCTATTTCTTCCCGTGTGAATTTTTGTAGTGAGTGTGTGTTTAGGAATTGTCCAGTTCTTCTAAGTTGTCCAATTTGTTGGCATATAATTTTTTCATAGTATTCCCTGATAATTGCTTGTATTTCTGAGTGGTTGGTTGGAATAAGTCCATTTTCATTCATAATTTTGTCTATTTGGGTGCTCTCTCTTTTCTTTTGGATAAGTCTGGCTAGAGGGTTGTCAATTTTGTTTACTTTTTCAAAAACCAACTCTTGGTTTCATTGATCTGTTCAATTGTTTCCTTGGTCTCTATGTTGTTTATTTCTGCTCTAATTTTTACTATTTCTCTTCTTCTACTGGGTTTAGGGCGTTCTTGTTGCTCTGCCTCTAGTTCCTTTAGGTGAGCTGTTAGATTTTGGACTTGCGCTTTTTCTAATCTCTTGAAATAGGCCTGGAGAGCAATGTACTTTCCTCTTAGGACTGCCTTTGCCGCATCCCGTAGATTTTGAATTGTTGTGTTTTCATTTTCATTTGTTTCCATATATTTTTTAATTTCATCTCTAATTGCCTGATTGGCTCATTCATTCTTTAGAAGGGTGTTCTTTAACCTCCATTTTTGGAAGTTTTCCAGACTTCTTCCTGTGATTGATTTCAAGTTTCAAAGCATTGTGATCTGACAGTGTGCATGGTATGATCTCTATTCTTTTATATTTATTGAGGGCTGCTTTATGTCCCAGTATGTGATCTATCTTGGAGAATGTGCCATGCGCACTTGAGAAGAAAGTAAATTCCCTGGCCTCAGGATGTAAAGTTCTAAATATATCCGTCAGGTACATCTGGTCCAATGTGTCTTTCAAGTCCATTATTTCTTTAGTGATTTTCTGTCTGGTTGACCTACCCATTGCTGTAAGCGGAGTATGAAAGTCCCCTGCTATTAGCACATTCTTATCTATAAGCTTGTTTCTGTTTGTGATTAATTGTTTTAGATATTTAGGTGCTCCCATATTCGGTGCATAGACATTTATGATTGTTAGTTCTTCCTGATGGATGGACCCTGTAATTATTATGTAGTGCCCTTCTTGATCTCTTGTTATTATCTTTAATGTAAAGTCCAGTTTGTCTGATATAAGTATCGCTATTCCGGCTTTCTTTTGATTTCCTGTAGCATGATATATATTTCTCCATCCCCTTACTTTTAATCTGAAGGTATCTTCCCGTCTAAAATGAGTTTCTTGTAGACAGCATATAGATAGATTTTGTTTTTTAATCCAATCTGCTACCCTATGTCTTTTGATTGGAGCATTCAGCCTATTTACATTCAGTGTTATTATTGAAATATGTGGGTTTAGAGTCTTTGTATCTTTTGTAGGGTTCATGTTTGTGGTGGTGTCTCTGGAATCTTTGTTCCTTGCAACCTTTCCTTCAGAGCGTCCCCCTCAGGATTTCTTGTAGGGCTGGCTTCGTGGTGACAAATTCTTTCAATTTCTGTTTATTTGGAAATGTTTTTATCTCTCCTTCTATTTTGAATGACAAGCTTGCAGGACAGAGGATTCTTGGCTGCATATTTTTACTGTTCATCACATTGAAGATCTCCTGCCATTCCTATCTGGCCTGCCACGTTTCAGTAGATAGGTCTGTCACCACTCTGATAGGTTTCCCTTTGTATGTGAGGGCCCTTTTCAGGGAGACCTTCTTTTAACTGAATATGACCATGTAGTTCCAGTGCCCCAACTGTATTTGCATTAGGGCCAAGTAACACTGCCTTGCCTCACCAATGAGAAATGCAGTGATGTAGAACTCACTTGCACCATAGTGAGGACCAGAGGACATCAACATGTGCTAAGGAGGGGTGCCTGGGTGGCTCAGTCAGCTAAGCATGGGACTCTTGATTTCAGCTCAGGTCATGATCTCATGGTTCATGAGATGGAGACTTGCATTGTGGGGCTCTGTGCTGGCAGCATGCAGCCTGCTTGGGATTCTCTCCCGCCGTCTCTCTCTGCACCTCCCCTGCTTGCACTCTCTCTCTCTCTCAAAATAAATAAGTAAATAAACTTTTTAAAAATGTTTTATTTACTTCTAGAGGAGAGAGGAGACAGCGTGAGCAGGGGAGGGCCAGAGAGAGAGGGAGACACAGACTCTAAAACAGGCTCCAGGCTCTGAGCTGGCAGTCAGCACAGAGCCCGACGTGGGGCTTGAACCCATGAACCACGAGATCATGACCTAAACAAAAGTAGGACGCTTAACCGACTAAGCCACCCAGGCGCCCCAAGTAAATAAACTTGTAAAAAAGTGCTAAAGAAATGGTGGTTTTTCAGAATTCTCATAAAGAGCAGCGCTAGGGGATAGAGTATCTACCCAGCACACTGATGTTGGAAGCAAACCAAACTCAAAAGCAGGTGCCCCACAGCACTGGGGACCACACTCCTATTGTGAGCAATAATTCCTTTTGATCAAACTGTCATATGTCATACTAAATTAATGGTGGTAAATTTCATTAGTAATTTTTAAATTTCCTTTGCATTTAATTTTGTAAATTAACTTTGTATTGCCTAGGACTATATGCAGAAGGAGCTTCTGTCTAGTTTTATGATTATACATGTTTTTTTCAAAAATTTTAATGTTTTATTTATTTATGAGAGAGAGAGAGGCAGCGTGAGCAGGTGAGAGTCAGAGAGAGAGGGAGACACATTATCTGAAGCAAGCTCCAGGCTCTGAGCTAGCTGTCACAGAGCCCGACGTGGGACTCAAACCCACGAACCGTGAGATCATGACCTGAGCCGAAGTAGGTTGCTCAGCTGACTGAACCACCCAGGTGCCCCATGTGTTTAAGGAACATTAAACTAAAAAGAACTGGAGTCAACATGGATCTCCATGAAAATGTTTTTCTCTTGAAAGACATCCAGACATTATTCAAGTTGAAGAAGTACTGATTTACAGGATTACATTGTGCCCTTCTTGGGGCCTCTGTACTCAAGTGTATTTACATCTCCAAGGGTTGTCCACAAAAAGCACCTTTGCCTAAATTCAGTGAATTGTGAAGCCAAATAATTGGACTAGACTGGACCATATTAAAGGAGGAAGAAACCTGATTAAAAAAAAATTTCCTTGCAGAATGTTCTGGCCATGTCCCTTGAGCAAGACCTCTTATGGACCTCTCTGAGCAATTGCCCACAAACATTGTGGATTGACAAAAATAGATCAGTGGTATAAGCCCTTCCTCTGTACTGCCTGCTGACCTCTGATGAGAGGAAGTCACACTGTAGCACAGCTTTGGATAACAACTTGTCTTGCAGAAATCGTTCAATAAAATGAAAGAAAGAACAAACCTGGGTAAAGAGCAAGAAGCCACTATGACATGAAACAGACATTAGCAATTGGTTAGTTGATCAAAGAATAATCCACTAGGATGGAAAGCATTCTCCAAAGCAGTCTCTGGAAAGTTCTCTGATGCACAGTTTACTGGGCAGGGTTCCCAATGGGCTGGTGTATATTAAGCTCCTTCCTTCATATTATAAAAACAGGAGAAATCTAGTCCACTTGTCCTGTCATCAGATGCTTGATGATTCTCTGGTAGAAATCTCTTCAGTCATGAGCAGGAAGGTACTCAAGAAAGAAATTATGGCTAGAACACAAGGAATGTGAGAGGCAGAGGAAATGCGGAGGCAAGAGGCTGGGAAAGGTCACATAACCACCCCTATTGTGTGTTCTCTCTCCTTTTTTTTGGATCCTTCTCAATGGTACTATATAAAGAATTTGATTGAGGTGGGGATGCCTGAAACAGTCATCCCATTTGGGTTTCTCCTTGCTTTCAAAAGTGGCATGGTATGAAGGAGCACTTCTTTTGGAGAAACGCCTTCTCTTCTCTTCTCTTCTACTGAACAACCAGCTTTAGGTGGGAGAGGTCTACTCAGTGAGTCACAGCAAGTGAGTGGGACCCTGGTGACCCCTGCAAGATGAAGTTGCATAGGACGGGACCCTCCTATCTGACAGGGAGCAGAAAGAGCTTTATCTCCAACCTGTGAAATATCTTTGGAATAATCCACTTTTTCTTTTTTTCTTTATTCTTTTTCTTTATTCCTTAATTGTCTCACATATAAAATAAGGGCAGTGATGCTTTTTGTACTTTTGGGGTTATGATTGGGATAGGTCTGCCCTTAAATCACTTCAAGCTTTGTGGGAGAAAAAGTCCTCATGCAGTTCTTTCATTACTATCCAGTTTATGAATTATTTACATCCTATGTTCTTTGGCTATCCCCCCTTCTCATCATCCACCATTGGAAAAATTATTAACTAGAGTTTTTCTTTGATATTTCTTTTATACTCTTAGGAATTTTGTCATAAAAAAACAGACTTGATGCTGAAGAAGTGGGGAGTTAATTTCTCTTGTTTTCCACTTACCACAGGACTTCATACATGTGACTTAGCCTCATTGACGGCCCATTTTCTCTTGCATAAATCTGGCAATGTAAAGAACCTTCAGGATGGTTGAGAGTCATGGGTGTGAAGGTAGCCACTCAAATGCTAGGTGCCAACAACTGTCAGTTACCTGACCAAAATTAGTATTCAGAGCCATCAAATCAGGAAGTCCTATTTTAGTTGGCTCTATGATACCATCTTTGCTTTGCTATCTCCTTGATTCTATGTTTGCTGACTGACTCTCTCTGACTCAGACAGGGCTTGGGTGGGAAACTTGAATGTATGTACTCAATTGGTTAATGTTAGTCCCTCATTCTTTCTGATAAAATCTCTGTCACCTGTATAATATCCACTTCCCTGTATATTTAGTACAAAGGCTTATAATGGAGACAAAACTGAGACTCTCTGGACAGAGTTAATAATTTTTCTCCTTTGCCTCAATAACATCTTAAACCTGCCTTTGTTATAACATTTATGACACTGACTCATAATTACTTATTTACCTGATTATCTCTCCCATTGGACAATAAACCCTTTTTAAATGTTTAATTTTGAGAGAGAGATAGAGATAGAGAGAGAGAGAGAGAGAGAAAGTAAATGGGGAAGGGGAATAGAGAAAGTAAGGGAGACAGAGAATCCCAAATAGTCTCTGAGCTGTCAGCACAGAGCCTGATGTGGGGCTCGAACTCACAAACCATGAGATCATGACTTGAGCTAAAATCAAGAGCTGGAACTTAACTGACTGAGCCACCCAGGCACCCTGGACAATGAATTCTTCTAAGGAAATATAGATTATTGCCTTGTATTGTCCAGAATCGAACACAGAGTAGATGTCCAATACTAAATGAAGCATTGCTACTAGAATTTTCTCTCTCAATAATCTTGATTTGGACATTCTGGATATGATTGCTTCCTTCATAACTAGGGATGGAGATGGATCTGAAAGAATAGGGTTATACTCAGATGATCAAAAGAAAGAAGATATTTTCATTTGGCCTGTGCACACTGCTAAATTCATTTTTCAGGAGATACTATAACGCAGGGTGGGATGGGTTCGTAAGAGTTCTCAACACAAACCTACTTGTAGTCGAGACTGATGCCAAGTTTGTTCAGTGAGACCAGAGGTATGTGTGGTGTGGGCATTGCCTTCCTTGTGGATTTGGATCTGCTGTCTCCATAGATGCTGTCTGCTACATACTTATATCAATTTAGAAATTAAAGCTTGGAAGTTAAGGATATTTATATAGGTGTGGGGATTCAGGAATGAGGAAGAGAGTGGGAGAAGAGGAGAGATAAGGTGGCACCAATCATAGGCAAAAGAGTATGACAATCTGCCTAGGCCATGTGGCTGACAACCCGGTTGACACTTGTTTTGACTTTTCTCTAACTGCACAACCGGTGCATGCAGATGACTTTACATCTCATAGCAAAATGTGAGACAGCAATGTGCTAAGCAAATGCAAACAAAAATATGCTTCCCCCACTCCAAACAAATCTCTCACACATCACAATGATGCCATGGCATGGCGAGAGACAGGAGACAGGGACCACCAGGAACCAAATTTTCTCACTGTTGAAACTGCTCTCCAGGGCCAGTAAGATACACGCTGGCACACCAACATCAGCCATGCCAGATTACTTGCTGTGGTGTGGACCTACTTGCTGTGATGTGGCACTTTGATTTTGCTCGTCAGTGGAAGCATCACCTATCCCGTTCTTTCAGTATTCTTTGTGCACCTGCTGTGACCCAGGGCAGAGACAAGCTACATGCACATCCTGTCTTTGAGGAGCCCCAAGTTGCTCTGCTTTTGCCAGAGACACTGTGACAGGCGCTTCAGCCTGGGATGTACTTCACTCTACTTTCTCCCTAGGGAAATCCTGCCCATACCTTAAGGGCCAGCTTGGAAGCATTTTCTTTCTCATCTTTCCCCTTCTTCACCACAGTGAGAGTGAATCATTCTTTTTAAAGTGCTCCTACAGCATGGTGCTTCTCTGACGTGGCAACAAAACTGCCTTCTGCCACCATCTTTCTCCTGCTTTTCTTTTTTCCACCTCTCCCCAGCATATAGGACCCACTCTTCCCTAGCTCTGGGAAAATTCTAACAGGAAGAAGTATATTAGTGGTCTAAACCTCATGAAAGGGACTCTCACAATTAAGTTTGTATTTTCTTTTTTTTTTTGCATTGAAAATCTCTTTGGGTTCAAATATAGGTGCATTGCTCCCATGCACCTTTCTCAAAACATATTACCGAACTAGAATAGGGACAAGGAATCATGCTACACTTCCAGAATGGTGTGTAGTATGGTGGTTAAGAGCATGGAACTCTAAGTCCGGACTTGTCTGGCTCCAAACCCCGGCCCTGCCATTCATTAACTGTGTTACTCTGTGGGAAGGTATTTAATGTATTTGTGCTGGGTTTTCCTACCTTTCAAATGGGTATAATAATAGAACATATTTTATAAGGCTGGTGTGAGGATGAAATATGTTAATACATGGAATTACTTGGAACATTGTATGGCATTTAATACATGTTCAAGAGAGGCTGGTTATTAGTTGTTATCCTCTAGATAAAGTGACTCCTCCCTGGAGCTTAACTGTAGCATTAGACTCTGCTGGTACTTTCATATCAGATTTATCTGAATTCTTTGAGGCTCCATTTCACAAAAACCAACTGCTGGAGACAGATACTTTGAGTTCTTCTCGTATTTGTCAAAAGTAAGTCATTAGAAGTTCAAACTCAGAATTGGAGTTTCAGTATTTTTTATTACCATTGGATATCTTACCTGGAAGATGGTACTTAATTTCCCTGATTGTCTCTTGCCTCGACTTGAAAGTGAGAGGTGATCATCTGCTCTTCATGGGGCTGCTGTGATGCTCACATGAATGTGGTGAGATCTGAGTTAAGTAAGCAACACGGAAGTGTCCAGCATCCTGTGTGACAGTCTTAATAAAGGTTTGCTCTATTCTTCTATTTTTTTAAAGGCCTTCATGACCATTGAATCTGACCCACCTGGGATGAGCCCTGAAAACTTTGATGGTGGCTTTCAGTGATCCAGGGATGATCATACACACACACACACACACACTCACACACACATACAGATCTAGATCTAGACGTTTAATCACTTAATTCTTCTTCACTGTAGCCCTATGGAGTAGTACTATCATGATCCCTTTTCTAAGAGAAGCTTCTCAGTCTTTGCAGACCTATTCTGGTAGCAGCTCCATTTCCCCTGTAGACTGAGTCTTTTCCCCAAAGCCTAGCTGGGAGCAAGCCTCTGCTCTTGCCTTCCTCATGACAGCATTCTTTTCTCTGGGATGGATCCTGCGTGCTGGGCTTTTGTGTGGAATGGGCTACGCTCGGGATTCCATTCTTTGCCCTTCCCTCCTTCCAAATGGTCAGAGGGCTGGGTCTCCAGAGCTAACCATGCTCTTTGACTATGGTGTCCTAGGTGGTCTGACTATCTTCCATAAAGTCTGCCTCTACCACCAAATTAATCCCCCTCCTGTGTTTTCTGTTTCCTGTTTTTCTAAAAAACATGCCTTCTTCCAGACATGGTCCCTTCTAGCCTTGGCGGCTCATGTTATTTGCTTGATTCACAGCCCATTGTAGGCCATGGGGGTTGGCTGACTATGTCTGCATTATCTCGTCCAGGTGCTGGGGTTCTATTTTGTGTATTAGTGAACCGGAATTGACCAAAGTCATTTGCAGGTCTGTAATTCATGAATAGAAGTATTCAGAAGATATTCATGTAAAGGAGAGGCGTATTACACTTGGTGAGCAAGTGATCGTGGAAACAGTGAGTGCAGGAAATAATTGAGCTTTGCATCTGGGGCCTTCAGGAGGCTTCGAATTGGATTGCTCTGCAGTTGAGAAACATGGCAGCACCGTACTCTGACAGCACTTCTTGACTAATAAACACGGATTGTCAGGCGACAGAGAGAACCCTGATCAACTAACATGGACTCTTGGTACAGAACCGCTGTGGAAACCATTCAGGAGAGAGCTAGTGTTCCTGATGGGGAAGTTTGTTATCATTGCCTTTGGAGAACAAAATGCACACTTCTTTTTTAGAGCAGTTGATTTGAGCGAAAACCAACATGAGGGAGAGATGGGGTTACTTTGCAAAGAGAGTAAATGGTGAGCCAAGGGTAAGCGACTTGGACAAAATGGCGGCAGGTATGAAGTAACAAGTGGTACTTGTCTCCAGCATCCACCTAAGCAGTCATTTGCCAAGGCTCTCACCTTTGACCCATTTAGAGGCCCTCTCACTGGGACAGAGCAAAGAGCAGCCTCCTGACCATTCATTCCGTGTCTCTTGGCTGACTGAGGGAGGCCAATTAGGTGCAATTGTGGTGGACGCAGGATGGAAAGATTCCTCTATTCTGCTGACCCTTCGGGTGACTCCATCTGTCTTAGAGGAAATGGGGGTGGGAGATGGGGGGCTATTCTCCATCTCATCTGTCCACAGGCAGCCCTGTGTGCAGGGATTGGTTCTGTTCCTTAGCCGCACATCCTCATGTCCCTCAGATCTAATGCCCTTGTGTCTCCCCCAAATACAGAAAATTACTGTTTGCCATTTCAGAAGCTGGATGTTTAGGGGTGGGAGGAAGAAAGATAACATATAAATACTAGTTATTGGTTCAATTTCCTTTTTGTTTCAGAAGTAGCACTTACATTGGTAAAGGGCGGCAAATGTCAGTCCTACTTCCCACCACCCACTTCCCACTGCCTGCCTTTTTCTCACTGTGGGATACAATGAGTGAATTCATCAGAGGCATTTCAGAGAAAGGCTGAAGACAAATGTATCAGGGTTCTTTCAGGAGTTCCAACCAGTTTACAATCTAAAAAGCTTGCTAAATGTTAGGGCTCCCAAAGTACCCTAAGACATTTTCATCAACTACCAAGGATTAAAATTAATGTGCTTTGAGAACCTGCACGCGCACACATGCGCGTACACACACACACACACACACATACACAAACACACACACACACACTGACAGCTGCTTTTGCCAACAGGGCTTTGGGAAACGTATATAATCGCATCCTTTCCCTCTATGTCCAGGAACTTCAATCTGCTACTGTGCCACATCAGATATGAAATGAAAGACAAATGACAAGACATCTAAACAGAGCAAGGGAGCTTGAGTAACTGTAGTTTTTATGTTAGGGAGAGGCCCAGAGAGAAAAGAAGCATTGTAGCTTGGATTAACAGAACTGCAGGATTTCATTAATGACAGCCCAGCTTTTTAGCAAAAGGAAGATAGTTAGGGCAGTAAAAGAGAACATGACTAGAATGTGCTCTATTAATTGGAAATGTATATCGCCCCAAGATAGGGCGATGTGTGTGCGGGGGAGGGAAGCTGATGTAGAGGAGGAGAAGCACAGAGCGAGGAGCTGGCAGGGGGAAACTGGGCCCAGGGCACCCCAGCTTGGGCTGAACCAACGGGCAGTTAAAGGGCCCTTTCTTATAGACAAGAACGCTGGAACCCACAGCCCCCCCCCCCCAACTCCCCCATTCCCTTTTAATTCAGTGGCTACTTAGGGCCTTCTTTGATGAGGCTTTGAAGTTGGTGGCTTTGAGATTACTCTTCCTCTGTGACCTTGACCACCAGCCATGAGGTTAGGGGGGAAGGGGAGGGGAGGAGGAAGGCGCTGGAGTTGGAAAAAGGAGAGGAAGGAGAAGAGAGGGGAAGGGAGGGCCGCTCTGAGATATTTCTGCAGCATTCCATGACTTTTCTGATCACTCTGCAAACTTGAAATATGATTGCAGCCTTTGCACAGGGAAGGAAAGAAACCATTTAAATGAAAAATTAGCTGCCTTAGCAGGTCAAGCACATAGTTACATTAATGTCGTGTAGAACAATAAATCAACTTCGATCTCCAATTGAAAAAATGCTAATTTAGCTGAGCGATTCACTGATTGTACTTTCCTCTGATAGAAATCTTTTCTTTTATTTAATGCGAAGCCGTGATTTGACAGCCTCCTCTAATGGTGCTCACAGACTCTCAGCGTTTCAGTGGAATGCTGATCATGGTTTTAATATTCCGTGCAGCTCTGCCCCCTCTGATTTCACGCTCACACATTAACGAGAGCTGACACTGGAGATTAGACGCAGACAGCTGGAATGCCAGGTCTTTGTTGAAGCATGGACAGGAGCCAATGTCGTTCAACCACAGCCAAGAGGGACCTGGGAAAGTCTTCTTAAGAAGGAGGGGAAGGCGGGGTGGGGGGCTTGAGGGAGGGCTTGAGCGGGGGATGGGGGCAGAAAGAAAGCCAAGGTAGTTTCTGAAGGGCATAGGAAAAGAGATATTTGCAGAGAGCCCTTTTGTCTCTGAAATCCACATTTGAACCAATTCTGATTTATTTAGAGGAAGTGGATCATTACAGGGAAATCCCAATTCAGCTGCCGTATTTTTCTGTAAACTCTGAAAATACAAGTGTGGTGCCCAGAAATGGAAATTGCTCCCTGCTTCGGCTGCTCCATAGCCTGTCTAAGAAACAATGGTGATTAGGAGCTAGAGGAAGCGTGCTTACATAAGGAAATATGTTCTCCTCTTTGCCTTAAAAAAAAAAAAATCACTTGCTTCCAGGTGAATAGATGGGGAAATAAAACTAGATTTATGAGCCAGGGCTGCCTGCTCAACTAGGGACTACCCAGGCAAGAAAGAAAGTCTTGTAGCCTAACTGCCTTGATCCTAATAAATTATTTCCTGATACCAGAAATCAACTAAAGATCCATGGCCTCATCTAAACCATGAAGCAGTCTGAGCTCAGGTAGTGCCCATATTGCAAAGGGAAAGGCAGGGTGCTGTCTGAAACAGTGGCACACAACTTTCTTAAAAAGAAAATGACAGATGATCAAGGTTGCAAAGCCGGCACATTAATACTATGTCAAAACAAAAAACAAAACCCTGTTTCTGTTCCCAGGGGAAACCAATTGAGTAGAAATAACAAATGTCCTTCTTGCTAACTGTATCATTAATAATAATCGTACTTTTCATTTTTATGGGATACCAGAATTCAAGAGGCCCATATAAATATTCATAGGGGAAGGCTGGAGAAGAGGGGTGAATGTACCCATTCTCGAGGCATGGATGGAGTGACTGAGGCCCAGGGCTCTGCAGGGGCTCACTTGGACAGAAGCAGCCAACATATCATAAAGACACAAGCTATAGCTGCATAAGGCCCTCCAAGCAGTTTCTAGGACTCCCACAGCTCTGTCCTATGAGCATGGCTTTTGTCATGAGGATTAGATGACTGAACTATCTTGTATCCTTTTGGCCTTTTGTTCTTATTTGTCCTTGTTCTTGGTTGGACCAATGTCACTGACATAGGTTTGTAAACTCAGTGAGTATTTATTGAGCCCTGAACTAGGTAATGTTTAGATTAAAAAGAAATATGAGTTAAAATGGATATGTATATACATTCTACACACACACACACTGACATATGATATATATTACATATATCACTGATACTTTAATAAAAATGCAGAGATCATGGGGCGCCTGGGTGGCTTAGTCGGTTAAGCGTCGGACTTTCGCTTGGGTCATGATCTCGCGGTTTGTGGGTTCGAGCCCCGCGTCGGGCTCTGTGCTGACTGCCAGCTCAGAGCCTGGAGCCTGTTTCAGAGTCTGTGACTCCCTCTCTCTCTGACCCTCCCCTTCTCAAGCTGTCTCTCTCTCTCTCCTAGCAATAAATAAAAAACATTAAAAAAGATGCAGAGATCATATCATAGTGGTTAAGAGCACAGTTTTTAACAGCATATATCAGAGTGATTAAGAACAAGTCAGAAAGATTTGTACATGAATCTGGTTTTTTTACTGGCTCTGTAATCTTTAGCAAGGTACTTAGCTTCTCTCTATGCCTCGATTTTCTTGTCTGTAAAATGGGAGCCAAAATGAACTAACCCCTAGGGCAGTGCCTGACCTGTTGTAAGCACTGGATGAAAACCATTGTTCTTGCTGTTATTTTTTGACAGTCATTGGGACAATTCAATGAGAATACACACCCGTACATACAGGCATGCACACATGGACACACTGCTTGGTTTGTTAGAATATATACTCCTAAAGCACTCCTACTGCCTACTGAGTCATCTCTTTGATTGATTTACACTATTTCCAACATAACGCAAAAGTGTTCAACATTGGCTATCATATGCAAGGGTGAATCACAAAATTCTACTCCTGATACACTATGTGTTAATTTAGTTGAATTTAAAATAAATAAATAAATAAATAAATAAATAAATAGAAAGTGCTCAAAACCTGTTTGGAACTCCTCTTCAGAATTATGTATGTACTCTATTGGCACTCTCTCTTAAATATCTTCAAATGTGGCACATCTTCCTCCTCGGAGAGAGGATTTGTTGTTAAAAGCTACTAAAACTTGCCTCAAAGTTATGTCCAATGATGATGTGGGCAATCAAGCTGAGGAAACATTGTTTGGGAAATAATGTGCCTAAAAAGAAATGAGACTGGTTTTTGCCTAAGGCACATAAACTGAATCTGACCACAATTCTGAAAGAGACCCATTGAACAAATGCAGCTGGGTTTGGAATCTACACATAGCCTCCCAAGGAGAGCACTTAGAAGGGATCATAGCTCCAGATTAATTGGTGCGACTCCTTCCTTTCACAGTCACTGTTTTGGACTGGCCTTCCCTGCCATGGCTTCTAGTCCTATCCAGAAGGGGAAGCGTGTGCTCATGAGTGCTTCAGATAGTCCAAAAACTGAAGTTCACTTCTCTTGACTTTGCCCTCTTGGCTCGTGGACAGCTTTAGTGCGGGGTCAATTTGTTCATTTAGTTAGAATTGCTGAAGCATCTACTGGGCTTCTGATAGGTACTAAATATTAAAATTTACTAATCCTACCTTCAGGAGACTCGCAGTCTAATAGGGAAGGCAAGATAGAGAGTTGAAGGACACGTCAGGTGTGGGCAGATCCTGGATAGCCCCATATATATTATGCTCTAGTGTGTGGACATTATCTTAGAGGCAACAGGAAGCTATTGACTGGAAAACCTGAGAAGTACTATACTCCAATCTACCTTTTCCTTTTCTTCTATCTACCCTTATGCCTGGCCTCCTTTTCTTAACAACTGACCAAATCTTAGACTCCCTACCTTAGCCCTGAATATGGCTGAGGCCCTGTTGTTCTTTTTCTTGATCTGTCTCCTTTATTAGGGAGAAATTTGGCAGAGTGAGAGAGGAGACCTTTCCAGTGTCCTCCCTCCAGGAAGATTTAGGAGGTGTGATTTATTATAACTTCAATTATATAAGGTTTGGGTTTGGCTTAAAAGGTGTTTTTATTTATTTATTTTTTTTAACTTACAATGTCCGAGTCTGTTACATGGGCTATAAACCATGGCAGACTTCCAGTAGCCCTAGGTAGCACCCCCCATAGTCACATTACTTACAATTGGTAATAAATGGTTTTGACCAAAGGGGAGAGTAGATTAGTTGAATAGAATGCTTAAGAATCTGAAGATGTGAGAGAGTACCTCTGATGGTTAGATAGCATTGATCATATATGGACCACAGTGCAAATATAGAATACGCTAGAAAACAAGGAACCTGGGGTAGTTTGATTTATACCTCATTGCCTTGCCTCTGTGACGTTGGAGGCAAGAGTACCATTTGTGCCAACACACTGACATTGAAATAGATCCATTTGTTCAGTGTGCATGGAGAATTATCCAGACTTTGTGCGTTCACTCAGGGTCACAGCACCTCGGAGTGTGTAGATAAGATGTGGGAGGCTGCCATTGTCCCCTTGGATCTGAATTGTCTAGCAAGTTTGGAGTCTTTTAACCATTCCGAATGGCCATGAGAACAACACCTCTCAGAAGACTCATTCCCAGCCTCACTATCGTACTGCACAGAGGTTTTTAGGTGGGTTACAAGCATAGCTTTTGTGGCTAAATGGCTCAAGTTTGCACAAAATTTAACTGGGCAAAAATTAGGGAGGTTAGTTCTACAACCCTCATCATCTCCTTTCTAGTATGTTTGTATGTTTTCTTTTTTTTAAGTGTGTATTTATTTGTGAGAGAGAGATTGAGAGACAGAGCATGAGTGAGGGAGAGGCAGAGAGAGAAAGAGAGGGAGACACAGAATCCAAAACAGACTCCAGGCTCTGAGCTGTTGGCACAGAGCCTGACATGGTACTCAAACCCATGAACCATGAGATCATGATCTGAGCTGATTTGGTCACCTAATCGACTGAGCCACTCAGGTGCCCTTCCAGTATGTTTACTTGAGTGGGAGAGAAAGGAGTGGCTATGGGAATTAGAGGATTTCTGAAGACCCCCCAGAGATAATGCTGTATATGCTAATTTATGTTAATGTCACATGTGTGCCCCCACGGGGGAGGAGGGGAGGTTGAGATCAAGTATGCTAGAAAATGATCTTCAAGGTAAACACAGGCATATCAGGTATGCAATTCAAACCGAGTTTAGTTATTGTGAGATGAAAAAAGATGACATAATTATGTATACTTTCAGTAACTGAGTTTCACGACATATCTCTTGAGCCTGGTGTCTGCTGTGCGATCCAAAAGAACAGGTTGAATGCAAAGCAATCTATTTATTTGTCCCATTATTACTTAATCTTAGTTGCTTTTATTAGGTCTATAGATGTTCCAATTCCTTCAGTTTGTCTCTAAACAGTTCCTGGGATTATTAAGGACTATAATAGAAATCATGGAAGTCATGGGTAATGAGAATCAAAATTTGTTGAACACTACTGCATGTTGGTTATAATATATAATATATATATACATAGAATACATATATTGGTCAGTCATATATGTAATATATGTATATTATATACATATAATATACAAGACTGATCAATATATGTATTCTACTATATGTATTTTATATTATATGTAATGTGTGTATGTAAAATATACATATATATTATATTTTTCCCTCTGTCACCCCTTCTCTGATCTTAGTGTCAAAAGAATTGGACCCAGGGGCACCTGGGTGGCTTAGTCGGTTAAGCGTCCGACTTTCGCTTAGGTCATGGTCTCGCGGTTCGTGGGTTCGAGCCCCGCATCGGGCTCTGTGCTGACTGCCAGCTCTGAACCTGGAGCCTGTTTCAGACTGTGACTCCCTCTCTCTCTGACCCTCCCCTGCTCACGCTGTCTCTCTCTCCTAGAAAAAAAAAAGAATTGGACCCAAAGTTCATGCTTCTCCTCTTGCTCATGATGTTACTCTTGCAAGTTCATTTCACTTTTTCTGAGTCTCAGTTTTGTCGTTTTTTGACAAAATGTGTTGGAATTATGGTGCAAAGTCAATGAAATCATGGAAGCAAAGTCTTTGGGCCAGTGTCTGATACATATGGCAGATAATAAATACTGGGTACATATACATTATATATATGTATATATAATATATATTTAATCCTCACAATAATTCTACAAGGTTTTGTCCCCATTGTGCAAATGAAGGATTCTAACACACACACACACACACACACACAAACCCTAAATAATTGCCCCCATAACATCAAAAATTGGAAATAATAAAGGAGTCATTTGAATCCAGATCTTTTTAAATCCCCAAACCCTTGCTTCTTTCCTGGCCATGTGCCTTTTACAGGGTTGTGGGCAAGATAAGGTAGGATGGATAAATTCTCAGGGAGACATAAGGGCAGGATTGAGCTCAGTCTAAAATTTGAAGTCTGCGGACCAATTTATTTTATTTTATTTTATTTTTTTATAAATTATTTTTTCAACATTTATTTTATTTTTGAGACAGAGACAGAGTATGAGTGAAGGAGGGTCAGAGAGAGAGGGAGACACAGAATCTGAAACAGGATCCAGGCTCTGAGCTCTCAGCACAGAGCCCGACATGGGGCTCGAACGCACGGACTGTGAGATCATGACCTGAGCCTAAGTCCGCCGCTTAATCGACTGAGCCACCCAGGTGCCCCTGGGGACGAATTTAAATAGTCAGGACCAAGTAGGGCTCATCCATGATGGTGCCTAATGGTATACAGAGGCCAAACAATGTGAAATAGCCAATACTTAACCATTTTTCATCAATGAGGATGGAAACCTTATATGGTTCACTTCATAAAAGTAGGGCAAGGGCGCCTGGGTGGCTCAATCGGTTAAGCGTCAAACTTCAGCTCAGGTCATGATCTCAGGGTCATGGGTTTGAGTCCCATGTCGGGCTCTGGGCTGACAATGAAGAGCCTGCTTGGGATTCTCGGTCTCTCTCTCAAAATAAATAAACTTAAAAAAATAGGATAATCAGGACTAAGCACACTTCATATGTTTTTTCTTATACATGAATCTGGCTATTGAAATGGAAACAGAAGGGTCACCAACTTTGATCCCCAAAGTTGTACATTCTATGGCTCTTGGATATGCTGAGTGGGGCAGCCCAGCTTGAGATTTGTGGCATCTACAAAGACAAACTTCACATGATAAAAAGAAGAAGAGAGATGACTTCTAACCCTCTAATGCCATCCTAGGCTCTGGGATATGAGGCACAGTCTCTCTGCAACAACTAAAATCTAGAATCACCTGTGTGCATCACTCTAGGTCCTGAGGAGGCTAGTTACCCATTATGGTTGAGTTGTTTCCACCTAAGAAACGTATATTGAAGTCCTTCTAACCCTGGATAGTTCAGAATGTGACCTTATTTGGAAATAGGGATGTTGTAAATGTAATTAGTTAAGATGAGTTCACACTGGAGTAGAGTGGGCCCTTTATCCAAATTGACCCATGTTCTTACAAAGAGAAGAGATAGTGGGGAGGAGAATGCCATGTGGCAAGGGAGGCAGAGACTGGAAAGAGGTACCTGCAAGCTGAGGCTTGTAGACAAACCTGGGAGCAAGGAGAGGCAGGAAAGAAGGAGTCTCTCCTACAAGTTTCAGAGGGAGTGATGTCCTGCTGACACCTTAATTTCAGATTTCTAGAGTCCAGAACTGGGAGACAAGAAATCTCTGTTGTTTTAGGCCCTAGAAAGCCCAATTTTCAGGCTCTGTATTGATGCTCTTCTTCTGATCTCAGTCATGATGATAAAGAAAATAAAATTGTTGGGGCACCTGTGTGGCTCAGCCAGTTGGGCAGCCGACTTTGGCTCAGGTCATGATCTCATGGTTCATGGGTTCGAGCCCCACATCCAACTCTGGGCCGACAGCTCAGAGCTTGGAACCTGCTTCAGATTCTACATCTCCCTGTCTCTCTGCCCCTCCCTACTTGCATTCTGTCTCTCTCTTCTCTCAAAACTAAATAAACATTAAAATTTTTTTAAAAAAGAAAAGAAAATTGTTGTATAAAAAGGCAAATTCTAGATTTCAGAGAACATGGCTCATCAGACTGACTCATTTCTAGAGTGTTCTGTAGTTTCATTTTTTTCCTGAACCTTAAGTTTGGGGGCTATAGATGCAATTTATGACAGTTAACCTACATGTTAGATTTACTCTGAGCCTAAGTCAACAGTGTAATGAATTTTGGACAAATGGGCTGTCTTCCCAGTGAACACCAAGGTAAGGGATGTCGATGAGGTCTTCCCTGAAAGCCGTGATGGGCCTTTGCACCATCAGCAATTAATTTGAGTTATGTTAAATTGTCAGTGTTACTGCGGAGGCACAATATTTTATGCTATTATCACCATTGGTAACTAATCCAGGATTCATTTATCAGGTTAGTCGATCATTTGCAGGACACAGACACAAGTCGGCCACAAATAGATTCACCCAGTATTTATTGAGTATCTGCCATATATATCAGACACTGGTGCAAAGACTTTGATTGCATGATTTCATTGACTCTGCACCATAATTCCAATACATAGTTGTCTCTGTCAAAAAATGACAAAAGAGGGGGGCCTGGGTGGCTCAGTCGGTTAAGCGCCTGACTTTGGTTCAGGTCATGATCTCACAGTTCGTGGGTTCGAGCCCTGTGTCGGCCTCTGTGCTGACAGTTAGCTCAGAGCCTGGAGCCTGCTTTGGATTCTATGTCTCCCTCTCTCTCTGACCATCCCCTGCTCATGTTGTCTCTCTCTCAGAAATAAATAAAACATTTTTTAAAAAATGACAAAAGTGAGACTCAGAAAGGTGAAATGAACTTGCAAGAGGGGAAACGTGCACTTTGGACCCAGTTCTGTTGACACTAAGATCAGAGATGGTGACGGCAGAGGGAACAGCTCCCATGAAAGTGCCACACTGAGAGGGTTTGGGAAAATGAAGGACCTCTGAGAATACTAGGGAGCAGAAATTCGTACTCAAAAATTGTTGGGACAAGAGATACCAAGTATTGGTGAGGATGTGGATGAAAAGGAACCTTCATGTACTGGTGGTGGGAATGTAAATTGGTGTAGCCCCTGCATAAAATAGTACGGAGATTTTGCGAAAAAGTAAAAATAGAATGACCATTTGATCAGTAATTCCAGTATTGGGTATTTACCCAGAGAAAACAAAAATACTAATTTGAAATGATACATGTAGCCCTATGCTTATCGCAGCATGATTCACAATAGCCAAGATGTGGAAGCAGCCCAAGTGTCCATCGATAGATGGATGGATAAAGATGTGAGACACACACACAGTGGAATATTATTCAACCAGAAAGAAGAATGAGATCTTGCCCTTTGTGACAACATGGATGGACCTAGAGGGTGTTATGTTAAGAAAACTAAGTTGGACAGAGAAAGACAAATATATTATTTCACTTACATGTGGAGTCTAAAAAACAAAGGAAATGAACAAACAAACAAACCAGAAACAGACCATAAGTACAGAGAACAGATGTAGTTGCCAGATGGGGGGTTGGGGGGGAGGCAAAATGGGAGAAGGGGAGAGGGCGATCCAGGCTTCCAGTTATGGAATGAATAAGTCACGGAGACAAAAGGCACAGCACAGGGAATACAGTCAATGGTATTATAAGAGCTTTGTGTGGTGACAGATGGTAGCAGCACTGTGGCGAGCAGAGCATAACGTATAGACTTGTCAGATCACTATGTTGTACATCTGAAACTAATGGAACATTGTGTGTCAACTCAACTTCAGTTCCAAAACAAAAACAAAAACAAAAGCAAAAGCAAAAACAAAAGCAAAAACAGAAAACACTGTTGGTATGAAGGAAGAGACCTAGAGGAGACCTCCCCAGGCTGTGGCTGTCAGAGGTTGTCGAGGACTGAACTCTGAACTTGGACTCAGAAATCTGTCGTTCAGCTCTACCATTTACTGGCTGTGGGTCCATGGGCTACAAACTGAATCTCTCTGAGCCTCAATGCTCTAGACTATAGTATTGAACTAATGATACCTTCCTTCTTGAGCTGTTCTCAGATTTGCCCATGACAACGCAGGTACAAATGTGTAGCAGATGTTAGGGAATCAGTAAAATGTAGCTATATTTTCCCAATTGCATCTTGGGCTGGGCCTGAACTAGAGTCCTAGCTTTCTGGGAAGTTCCACCATGCAACGTGCTACCACGAGGTTAAATTTTTCTTAGGCGGCCATCTTTTAAAATTTGTTTTAAATGACAAAGAAAACATTTTCAAAAGAACTGTAGTGATTTATTTATTCAGTCATCAGATGTTATTTAGGATCCTACATATACCAAGTATGGTTGGATCAGATACAGAATTGGAGGATACTGCTTGCCGTTGAGAAATATGCATCTTTATTACTTTACTGAAGCATTATAAGGATTTATATTTTCATTTTTCTATGTTGATACATAACTCTATGTACACATAATGGCAGGGAATATACAATTTTGTGTTTCAGCTGTTTTCTTATCATTATTTTCTGCATGTGTTTCCTTTTATCTGTGTGGTAAAAATCATGTTTCAGCCACAGGGCCTTTGCACTATCATTTCCCTCATATATTCTCATGGCTTGCTCCTTAACTTTCCCTCAAATCTCTAATCAAATGCCATTTCATCAGAGAGGCTTCCCTGATCTTTTCTCTAAAATAACCCTCTCCTCATGCTACTGCTTGTCTTTCTCTTCCCTCTTCCAGGCAAATTGACTCTTATGTGGATCATTACCTATCATCATCTCATAGGCTTGTAATCTTATTTGGTTATCATGTTTCCCCATATTCACCCCACTTCCCTGGATGCTACAGTGTAACCCGTATGAGGATCAAGACTTTATTTGGTTCTTTGATGTATCCCTCGGACTACAATGTGCTCAACAAAAGTTCCGTGCTTAACCTTTCTAGTGACTATAAAATAAATCACATAGTCTTCCTTGCGTTTCCAGAGCCACAAGACATCTGCTGATGAACCTCACTCAATTCTGTTTGCTTTACATTGCCCCCAACATGCAGTCAACATAGGGCCAAATTCTGTGTTTACATATTTTGATAAGGACTGCTTGGTCTTCCCATCCCTCCTTCAAAGTCCCCTGTTCAGCTGCCCTCTGAGTATGCACCCATTCTGTCCCCGAGAGCAGGGTCACCTGTGCCATGGCACTTCCTTGAGAATGGACACTGTTTCTCTCCCTCTAAATCTCCATTTCCAAGCTACCTACACAAAGGACCTAAAACCAGTTTTGCCGACTGACCAGCCTATGCTTACAGCGCTCCCAGACTCCTCACTAATGGCTATGAATGTGCGAAGGAAGGAAAAGTGAAAAGTTGAATGTGCAATGAATCAAAATTGACCCGACCTCTATTGGTGTCCTTTCCTGACCCCCATCTGAGACCTACCCACCTTGCTATCATTATCTCTGATTAGGAATGACTCAGGAAGCATGAGATAAGCAGTTCTAGGATGCCAACCAGATTTGTGGGGTCGTGTGAATAACAAAACCACATTTCTCCCCATCCTCCTCCTTTGACTGGCTGTGTAGCAGGCTCTTTCCGAATAAATGTTTAGACGTTAGCGAGAAAGTAATTAGGGCCAGGATTGCAGATCAGCAACATTAGTCTGTTTTCCAGTGGCTAGCACAGTGGACTCTGAAATGTGTACCTCAGTACTGAATTAAATCAGAATTTTTAGCTTTTTAGTTTTAGAGTTCATTTTTGTTTGTTTCTTTGCTTACATAATTCAAGCATCTCCTACTACTGTATGGGAGTGGCTGGAAAGCAGACATAGTTATTGGCTCCATCCTTCTTCTCCTTCTGAGAATTTTCCATGTATAAGGAAGCATTCGTGTACACTATTCTGTTTTTTCCCTCTGCAGATGGTAGCATATGTACTATCCCACACATCCGTCTTAGCTCTACAATTTATCTTGCAGCTCTTTCTTTCATATACACATAGAGATAACCCCACTTTAAAATCACTAACTAGTATTTACATCAATGGATATATCCTGTTTTATTTTACCAAGGCCCCTACCAAGGGACATTTAATTTGCCTCCATTGTTTTTGCAATTACAAACAATGTAATAAATCATTTCACATACGTGCCCGTATATCACCAGGAAAAATTCATAGAGATGGAATTTCTAGGTCAAAGGATGTGGGCTCTTTATGTTTTGATGGATCATCACAGATGCCCCTCTGTAAACAATATGACAGCACACAACCCCATACAATTTGGGTAACCACACAGGAGAGGGACTCCTTCACACCCTCACCAACCTTTTCATCTTTGACAACCTAATTGGCAAACATAGTATTTCATGGTTTCTACTTGCATTTCTCCTATGTTTAAGCCCTATTTATATTTCTGCTGAATGTCAGTTCATGACTTTAGTCTGTTATTGTTCTGGGTTATTGGTCATATGACTTTTGACAAGGGACTCTATATTAAAGACACCAGCTCTTTGGAATACAGGGATATATCCCTCAATTTTGCTCATCTGTATATTTCATTTATACATATTTACCATGCCAAAAGATGTAGTTAAATGTATCACTTCTTATTCTGAGATTATTTTAAATTCTTAGGTATTTTAACTTCTTCCCTTGTATTTTAAATAGGATATTTTCTTCCATTACATTCTCTTTAACTTTTTTATTATGAAACCATATTTTGAAAGGCGTAGGAGTGCCTGGGTGGCTCAGCTGGTTGAGTGTCAGACTCTTGATTTTGGCTTGGGCCATGACCTCACAGGTCATGAGATTGAGCACCACGTTGGGCTCTGTGCTGACAGCCTGGAGCCTGCTTGGTATTCTCTCTCTCCCTCTCTCTCTGTCCCTCCCCAGCTCACATGCTCGCTCGCTGTCTCTTTCTCTCAAAATAAATGAATAAATTTTTAAAAATAAATTAAAAAGGTATAAACAATAATAAACAATTGCCCATGACCACCACTTAGTTTAATAAGTGAAACATCACTAACAAAGTTGAAGCCCCACACATATCTGCCTACTACATGCTTCTCATTCCGTTCCTGAAGAAACTGTTATCTGCATTTGGTGTGCGTCGTTCCTATACATTCTTGACTTTTTCTACATAGGTATGTATTCTTAAACAACACATGGAATTGTTTGTATGTTTTTAAACTTCACATAAATGCATTCTTCTGCAGCTTGCTTTTGTCGTTCAATATATTTGTGAGAATTCATCCATATTGATAAGTATAATTCTAGTTCATTCATTCTGTTGAGTGAGTAGTTCACAATTTATTTACCCATCCTTCTGGAAAGGTACATTTAGGGTGTTCTTTTTCTTTGTTTCCTGTTTGAGACAGTGAGCTAAGAGACATTCTTGTTTGTATCTCCTTGTACACAAGAGAGTTTCTCTGGGAGTGGAAATGAAGGGCTTTTGGGCAATTTGCCATCAAACTTAGCAGGTAGCATCAAATAGTTTTTTTAAGTTTTTTTTAAAAAATGTTTATTTATTTTTGAAAGAGAGAGAGAGGACAGGCTAGCGGGAGAAGGGGAGAGCAGACAGAGACACAGAATCCAAAGCATAGTCCAGGCTCCCAGCTGTCAGCACAGAGCCCGACGTAGGGCTCCAATTCACAAACCGCAAGATCATGACCTGAGCCGAAGTTGGCACTTAACCGAATAAGCCACCCAGGTGCCCTGAACCTGTTCTAATTTACCTCCTTCTATGCTTTCAGGTGAGTCTCTGGGCATTCTTCCAGAGACAGTATAATGGTTCTTAAACTTTAGCATTATTTCTCTGTGAATCTCTCAGAGCTGATGCTCACTCTTGGCTATTGTCTCCAGGATTATGTAATCTGTCTCCAGGACCATGTGTTAATGCAACTGCCAGGTTTACATGGAGAATGTTTTCCTCCTTCTGTGTGCAAAGCCTGCTTTCCCTCTTAGAGAGGTGTGCCACACTTGAAAAGAGTGATGATTTTCACCTTTGAGTAGATAATTCTCTGGGATTAGGAGACACCATTTGCTTCTCCTTGGTTACCTGTGTCTCTCATGACTCCGTAGATCCCAATAGACTCATCCTTCTAAATTAAGGAGAATCACAGAGATGACAAGATCCATGCGGGTTTTGGTCTTTGGGTGATTGGGGGAATTGCCATTTTTCCCCATCACATTCTATTAACAAGCATTTTGTATCAATGGACACATTTGGGCTTCATATCAACCATCTGAGGCCCATATTTCTTGCACCTATGATGTGTGGTATGCAGAATTTGACCACAAGTCCATGACTCCAAATTTCATGCCCTATCATGAAATCTAGAGATTGATGGGGATACATCTCCTTTTCCTTCAAGGGACAGAAGCCGTTATACATTGTATACCAGGAAAAAAAGAATCATTCTAAGTAAAACTCAAACAGTTACATCTGTATATCAGAGCACAAACTTCTGCAAATCTATTGATGGAAGCCTGGCAGGGACTGAACAACTTGGATTTAGTATTTTTTTAAACTCTTGCATAAACATCCTTCCAAATATTTACTTAGGAGTCTCTTAGAAATTTTGGGGTGCTTGGGTGGCTCAGTCGGTTAAGCGTCTGACTTTGGCTCAGGTCATGATCTCAAGGTTCATGAGCCCGAGTCCCATATCGGGCTCTGTGCTGATAGCTCAGATCCTGGAGCCTGCTTCGGATTCTGTTGTCTCCCTTTCTCTCTCTCTCTCTCTGCCCCTCCTTCCACCATCTTAAAAATAACATTAACATTTTTTTTAAAGGAATCTCTTAAAATTTTGCCTTCAAAGAGGTCTCAAAGATTATGAGATATGTCCTCATATCTCTCATATCATAAAAACTAAAGTTTTTAGATACATTTGTTACTCACCCGAACTTCTGTAATTAAAAAGTCATGTATTCTTTAGCTCAAATAGACGTGAGCTGTTCTCCTGAAAGGTGAGCTGAGAACCAGACATGGGCTGTAAAGAGAGCCACATGGGGCCTGTAGAAGTGCGTGATGAATTTCATTCCTTAAAGTCCTACTTTTAAAATGACAGTGTCCAGATACTTCTAGAATGCCATAGTCTGGGCTCAATGCACAGTCTCAACTGTCATTGGCATTAGGAGGGCATGTGACCCCCTGGTCAACAGGAGGGTATGCTATTAGGAGGGGTGCCAAGAGCCATATGAAGTCAGCTCAGTACTGACTCTTGAAACTGAGCTAGGGTGCGCACCATGTGCTTGGAGACAGGGCCTTGATGCAGTCTGACACTACACTTGCTCATCAGCTCTAAATACTCTTTTGCATGCAGAATACATTTAGAATGATTTTAAGCTGAGAATGAAAAGAACCAATGCATATTTAATAAAGTTCAAGAGCACTAAATATATTAGTATTGATCTTTGAAGAAAACACCTATTGACTCAGATTTCCAGTGCTTTGAATTGTATTGTCTGCCATCTCCAAGAAGTTTCCTTGCCCTACATGAGGACCAGTTTAAAAATATTCAGCTTAAATTCTTTTTTGTTTAACTTACTGAGTTATCCATTTGACCATATCCTTTATTTCATTTTATTTTAATTTTTAAAAATTTACTTACAAGTTAATTAGCATATAGATAAACAAGGATTTCAGGAGTAGATTCCTTAATGCCTGTTACATTTTTAGCCCATCCCCCCTCCCACAACTTCTCCAGTAAACCCTCTCTTTGTTCTCCATATTTGAGAGTCTCTTATGTTTTGTCCCCCTCCCTTTTTTTTATATTATTTTTGCTTCCCTTCCCTTATGTTCATCTATTCTGTGTCTTAAATTCCCCATATGAGTGAAATCATATGATATTTGTTTTTCTCTGACTGACTAATTTCGCTTAGCATAATACCCTCTCGTTCCATCCATGTTGTTGCAACTGGCAAGATTTCTTTCTTTTTGATTGCTGAGTAATACTCCATTGTCAGCTTAAATTCTTTTTTTTTTTTTAATTTTTTTTAATGTTTTATTTATTTCTAAGAGAGAGAGAGACAGCATGAGCAGGGGAGGGTCAGAGGGAGTCACAGACTGAAACAGGCTCCAGGCTCTGAGCTGGCAGTCAGCACAGAGCCCGACAGGGGGCACGAACCCACGAACCGCGAGATCATGACCTAAGCGAAAGTCGGACGCTTAACCGACTAAGCCACCCAGGCGCCCTGTCAGCTTAAATTCTTAAATGAGCATTCTGGTGAAGTCACAGTATGGTAGAGAAGGCCAAAGAAGAGAAAGGGATAAAGACTGTCTTCTATCTTGAGAGGAGCTTTCAGACCTGGGAAGCAACAATTTCCAGCTTCCGTACTTGACCATGGACTGTACCTGCCGGGGGTCTTCTGTGCATAGGGCTCATACTGGAATTCCATGAGCAGCATTTGTAAAGACTGAAAGAAGGTAGTGTGGTGTGAATACCCTCCAGGAGCACAGTGAATTGGGTGGATAACAATGATTTCTTCTCTTTTCTGGGTCTGGTAGGGTGAAATGGAGACAATTCCTAAGGCATCGGAAACTCTCTGCCTTGAACCTAAGCTAGCTGGGACCATGCACAAACCCACTATCCAGAGAGGTGACGTGTGAATATACATCCCCTCTGCTCTTTAGCAATCGCCTGATAATTTTGGTACTATTATAATAATATTCCCAATTTATTATACTTGTTTCTACTTTGCTCTGATTCTGATGCATTTCTGCCAGACTCAGAATGCTTCCTCTGACAACATTTGGCTTTTGCGGCAGCCATATTGATGAGCCATTCTGGCTTGCCTTCAAGAGATCTGCTGTGAGAAGCATATCTGACGACCTCGAGCTGCAGCAACTTTGGATCCTCTGCACAGTTGGTGCCAAGGGCACAGTTTCTGCAGGGAAGGCACTAGCGCTGGGCTGTTTCTTCCCAGTGCAGTTCTTTCCTAACAAATTTGTACTCAGGGCTCCCCATCAGCCAGGTTGAGACCTTCCCCATGCTGGGCTGCAACCTGAGGCCTTCCTACCTTTCCTTTTTGCTCTTTTTCCTCTACAAGTGTCATACCAGAGTAGCAATCTGAAAACCGGCCCCCCACTCCGCCATGCATTTGTGCTTTCCATCCCTTACCCTATACAAGTGTTTCCTCCAATAAATCTCTTACACATTTACTTTTGCCCTGCTGTCTGCTTCTTGGAAAGCCTACACTGGTACAAGTCCTTCTGGTTCCTACACTCACAGTCCTTGCTTGCTTTCTCAGACATTTGAGTCTTACTTCTCTCCAACCCACTTAAGTTCAACCATCCCTCTGGTTAACCCTTTGAAACATTTTTATTCTGGCTCCACGCTTTCAGAACTCCACATTGACTGGCAAGCCAATCAACCCCTAGTAGGTACACATAACAAATACTGAGGGTATCAGGCATAACAGAAATACTAGTAGCTTTTACTAATGCTAATACCATCAGTGTGGAAGTGCAGACCCACAGTTATTTGCCAATACCCTCGCAAACAGTGTGTTTCAGAATACAGAATGCTTTGAATTTTGGAAGGGTGCTATGGTATATAGACTGAATACTATGTCATATACCCAGGGAGTTTGTAACAGGAAAAGTAGTAATACTTCTGCAGCAAAATGCACATATATTCATACTACATTGGGTAATCTAGAATTAAAAACACTTGTTAAAAGACAAAAAAGAAGTACAAAAGTAATTTCAGGTCCATTTAGCTTGGGCTTTGCAGTAAAATAAGTTATTTAATTTTTTTTTATTTTCAGAGATTTTTATATTTCTTTTTCTAAGTTTATTTATTTTGAGAAAGATAGAGCATGAGTGGAGGAAGGGCAAAGGGAGATAGTGAGAGCAAGTGAATCCCAAGCAAGCTCTGCGTTGTTAGTGCAAAGCCCCACGTAGGGCTTCACAAACCATGAGATTATGGCCTAAGCTGAAATCAGGAGTCGGATGCTTAACTGAATAAGCCACCCAGGGACTGCAAAGATTTTTATATTTCTGAACAGTGATACAATTCTGATTTATTGAGCACTTACTTTGTATCAAGCATTGTATTCAGCCTGAGTACTCCATAGGCATTTTTAAAAAATTTTACATAAGTATCATAAATAGGCATTTTAGCTCCATTTTACAGGTGAGATAATGGAATGTCAATTAACTTATCCAAGGCCAAACAAATAGCAAGGGCCAAAGCTAAAATTTGAACCCCAAGGAATCTACATCCAAAACTTTTTATCTGAACCACACTGCCTGTCCACATAAATGTCTTCAAGCCCTGACCAAGCCTGATGTGATGGAATAAGCCTTACCTAGAAGTCAGGAAGCCTGAAGCTAACACTAGTTCCATTATATGTAGTTTTTTTTTTTCCTATTGAGCCTCTATTTCCTAATATAAAAATTGGGGTCAGCAATGCTCAACTCACAGGATGATTTTCATAAGGATCAAAGTATAAACTAGGTGTGGAAACATGTTTGGGATCACATTGTGAAGGGCCAAATAAGACACTACCATTATTGTGGTGATGATGATATAAACCATTATTATTGCTGATGCTTCAGAGAGCTCTTAAGCCTATAAATAATTATTCTCTTGGCAGAGAGGTGGGCAGATACTTCATCTTCCTTGAGCAGCTTTGCATTTGAGCACCAAGAAGAGTTGGGGCATTGAGATGATGTAGGAAATCAGGCCAATTTGCAATGGTTGCTCCACACCATTTGAATTTGGTAAGGAAGAGCTGTCTGCTCTGCATGGTAATTGCTTCTCTAAAGATTCCATCTCCATGTTCAAGTAAATAATTACAGATATACACACACAGCAGGGAAGGCAGACTTTTGAGTCTTCCAATTTGAATAGCTATGAACCCTGCAAGTGAAGTCATTGCTTCTGGAACAAAATTGTTGACAGTTCTTTATCATTGTGTTGTTGTTTTTTTTTTTTTTTTTTCCAAAATCTCTGATTTCTCATTAACATTGCCACGTTGTCCATTTTTTTGCTTTCTTTGTCTGGGCCAGTAAGGGGCATCTGCTGAATAAGGCAGGAAGATAAGAAATGGTTCCAATTTGGGTACAGTGGGTAGCCCAGAATACAAGACAAAGTCCTTGCTGGAGAGTGTAGAATGCTCTTGCGAGGCTTTGACTTGAAAGAGAGGCTGTGTGATTCCATGAATTTAGAGTGTGAGGCTGCAGTCAATATTTTTAATTTCAAGTCAAACTAGAAAGATGGACAAGAGGCAGAGAATATTGATGAAGGGGTGTTAAAAGATTGACGTCAGTGCTGGGAGATTCCAAATCACATATAAAGATACAGGCAGAGTCTAAATCTACAGGCAGTGGGTGTACAGGTGTCCTACAGGTGGCCTGGGTGGGGACTTAACAAACAAAAGGAGCAAGAGACAGAATACAGGTGTTTTAATGGGAAACAGCAGCATTGAGTCTTGAATAGCGAGGAAGGTTCATGTAACTGTATATAACTTAGCAACTTGCTGATGCTAAGTCAGCCAAGGAAGTCAGTTCCATCTAGGTTTGAAATTCAGCTCTGTGATATTAAGTTTCCAAACTATCAAAATTTGAATGTATTCATCTAAAAAATGGGGATGATCATTTCTTTCCTGGAGGGTTAGTGTGAGATATATAAAACAGTTGAAGAGGTGCCCAGAACGTGCACGTGTTTCGTAAATGTTGGTGATGATTAATTTACTGAGGAAAGTGACAGCTCCCCTCCAGACCTCCTTGGAGAGTCTCTGGAGAGTAGGGTCTGGAGACAGGCATGTGGCCTCTGGAATCCCTTGCATTGGTAGTGTTACACTACATCCAGAACTGATCGATTATTTTGTTTTACATCTGAAGATATTTTTTTTGGTTAATTTATTGGAAATAAACAAAACAAAAGCTTCAACAATGCAAGAAAAACCCTCTCCAAACTACACAAGAAAAAGACGCTGTTGTCTTTTTACTACTTCCCTCTCTGCCTAAAGCCTTTAATCCAAAGGAATAATAAGAAGTAACACACGTATGAATCTCATCTATTATTTTTGCCTTGGGCCACATACAAGCGACTACATGTCAGATCAACACCTCTTCCACTCCATCCTTCACCACAGAATGCTCTGTTCAAGAGAATTACAAGAATCTCAGCTTTGAGGAAGTGCTTTGAGATGAGAAGTGTTAGTCTCCGATTCCAGTCAAGTGCTCTATTGAGCAAGTGCTCTATTGCTCTGTTGGGCTCTATTTCTATTCTAGAAAGAAGAGGAGACACTCAGCAGCAGAGGGAACAAGAGTGTGAGTGTGTCCAGTAAGTATTCAGTATGAGCTACAATGAGCCAGGCTCCTCTGTTTGAGTGGTTCTGGCTGCCTTGAACCTGTTAATACCTGCTGATATGGACTATTTGTTCTGTCACTCATTTGTTCTGTGATCTTGGAGGAGCTCCTTTCCTTCTGTCTGAGTTTTAGTTTCCTCATCTGTAAAATGAAACATTGATAGATGTTTCCTTGATTTTATTTATTTATTGTAGTTGGGATTAAACAAAAACATTATCAATAAAACAACCAACACGGAGACTGGCACAAAATATGTTAGCTGCTAGAATGGTGCTTGGGGAGATAGTAGCCATGGTGGTGTAGAAGAAGTAGTGCCAGTGATAAGAGTGGTGTAAATAGTAGAAAGAGATTTGGAAACCAAGCAAATCTCAGCTCTTTCTAACAGAATGTTAGACTCATACATCTGTACTTAGGAAACTAGACTATTGTTTTACAGATGACATTTCTCCAACAATTTCCCTTTATTTCCCTTTAGCATTTAGTAAGCTCTATTTGACAACTGGAAATGAATCCAGCTGTCCCAAGAGTTGGGAGAAGGAGAGACAAGGCAAGGAGGCTGTATTCTTGCCTGCGTCAGAGATTAAAGTCTGAACAGTCAATGCTAGAACAGGCTGGAGTGATGGTAGAAGGAGCTCAAGGAGAAGATAAAATTGATCATCCCCAACTGGCAACTGACCATCCTAAGCTGTTCAATGATTCTCCAAGGACTTCAAGATAAAACTCAAACTCTTATGCATGGTAAGTACAAGCATTCTCACCATTTGGGCTCGCCTAATTTTTGATTCCAACTCTCAGTGTCTTCCACCCTCTGCCTCTTCAGGACACAAGGCTATTTCAGACCTCAGTGTTTGTTCATGCAGTATCTTAGGCCTGTGCACATGATGAACACCAACTCATCTTTTAAGATGTGTCTTGTGCCACCTGCTTTTGAAGATTTCTTGAATTTCTCTCTCCTTGATGATACTGGCCATATTTTACTCCGTGTTCCAAATTCTGACTATTTCTATCATGATCTGAAAAGTTGGATGCAATTCTTGTCTCTTCTTATGAAATTCCAAGAAGCCAGAGATTATGAGTCTTATGCATATTCCTGACAAAATTAGGGGCATAGTTAATGGTTTTTATTTATTTAATTTACTTTTTTTTTACCTTGAAGATACACATATTTTAATTAGTAGTCCCATTTAGGGAAACTGTCAGTTTATTTTTCTACCCAATTCAATATCAGCGATATACAAAAGGATTTAAACAGATTATCATACTTATACACAAAACAGCTATCAAGGAACAAATGCAGCAAAGTAACAAATAAAAATATGGAACCCTTCACGAATTTGCATGTCATCCTTGCGTAGGGGCCATGCTAATCCATCTCTGTATCGTTCCAGTTTTCATGTACGTGCTGCCAAATCGAGCACTGTTAACGCTTTTTAAATGAATGAGGAAAGGAAGGGAGGGATAGATGGATGGATGGATGAATAAATGAATGAAAAATGGGGGAGCAGATGAATAGTAAGTGAGTGAAAATACAAACAAAGAGATGCTCTTCAAAATGCCCTATAGAGGGATTGGCACAGATTTGTCAATTTTGCTCCCCTCCCCCACTCCAGATCTTTGCTGCTCAGAACTTGGAAGTTTCTGAATTTTATTTCCATTTGTCTTATTCTTCCTTTTTTGGGAAGTCAGGATGAGATACAGGTATGAAGAAATAGGTGATAATTTGGTTTTTAATCATACTGATTCTGAGATGTTTAGAAGGACATACGTGTGGAAGTATTAAAATGGTAAATAAGAATATGGGGCAAGTGCTCAGATGAGGGGCCAAGTAGAGAGTATAGATTTAGAGGTTATATGAAGCAGTGATGATAAGAGCCAGAAAAAAAGGAGGAGACCACTGAGGGTGAGGGAATAGGGCAGGAGACAGGAGAGTAAGATAAATGCCTCTTGAGGAGCATGCTGGAAAACACAGCAAATAGGAAAACCAAGTCAACAGGAGAATAGGAGGAATCTTTCTCCTAGAAGCCAGAGATGAGACACTCAAGAAGAAGGCCATAGTTAACAATGCCCAATGCCAAGAGAGAGCAGGTAAGACAAGGGCTACTAAAAGACCATGGGATTTGGTATTACCTAGGTGATTATAGAGAAAGCTAAGTTACGTGGGGTCAACAAATGAATACGTAGGTGATGGAAGAGTGAAGAGCAAATATAGACTCCTCTCTAAATCATCTTTCTTATGAAAGAAAAGAGGAGAAATAGGACATTTCCATGGGCTAGAAAGGGAGACACCTGAACTGAGGAAGAGTGGAGGGGATTGAGGGCATGCCATTGTTGGGGATATTAACAGAACAGGGCTCTGTAGACAATGGGTGGGAACCAATGGCACAAACAAGAGGGAAGAGTGGACGTAGTCTCTACAAAGGAGCAAGAAGAAGGAGAAAAGGAATAAAGACATGGGGAACCTTTCCCGTGGAGCATCAGCTCCATTATCCCCCACATATTCTAAATTCACTCATTCATAGTAAAGCTCAGACCCAGTCTTTAGAAGTGGGGAGCTCTCTTGTGCAGTCCCAAATTCAGATCAGTTCTCATGGAAAGGAAAGAGTTACAAAACTATTGAAACTATTGTTCGAAAATATCAAACCAGCATTTTTGTTCATCAATTCAGATTTAAAATTTAATTTCATGGTACAATGAATCCATACACAGTTATATCTATTAAGGTCACCCACTCCCAGTTCATCAGCTTCCTTTGAGCATTGATGACTGTAAAACTCTTTAGGAGATAAGAATCACTGCTTCATACTTCTCAGTGCTTACACTTTTAATGTGAGTCTAGATTTTCCGACTCTGAAATGCCCAATGAAGTTTATCCTTCCCCCCATCCCTGTTTTCCCCTACTGTTCCTCCATCCATAGGTTTTTTTAAAATAAGTTTTTATATTTTTATTTATTTCTAGGAGAGAGAAAGAGAGACAGCGTGAGCAGGGGAGGGTCAGAGAGAGAGGGAGTGACAGACTGAAACAGGCTCCAGGCTCTGAGCTGGCAGTCAGCACAGAGCCCGACACGGGGCTCGAACCCACAAACCGCGAGATCATGACCTAAGCGATAGTCGGAAGCTTAACCGACTAAGCCACCCAGGCGCCCCTTTCCTCCATCCATAGTTTTAACAAAACAAGCAAAAAAAAATCTGTTAGAGTCTCAAAGGTTTGAGTCAAGGAGAGGTAGGAGGGGAGTTTTGACTGTTTCATTGTTTCAAAAGAGCACACTTACAGTTTGTTTGAATTATTTGCTTAATTTTTCGTTAACAGAGTCATTGACGTCTTCTTTCTGCTACTCGAAATACTAAGTCTTGAATCCAACCAGTTTTTATTGTGCTTCTTATTATTGTAATAGTGGGTGCTTCATTCATTAATTTTTTGCCTTCCACACCAAGTAAATCTAGAATTTTCCATTAAGGCAATGTGGTAATTAGGCAATTTGGATTTTGTATGCACACATACAATATTACCTCTCTCTCTCTCATATATATATAAAACTATATACACACATATAATATATATACATACTTATGTATAATGTAATAATATAAATGTATAATATAATGCATATTATATACAATATGTATAATGTATAATATAATTAATATTATGTATAATATAATAATATAAATATATATAAAAGATATATAAATATATACCCATATAATACATACACATATTTATGTATAACCACATATATGAAATATATATGCATATTTGTATATGTGTGTGTGGATATATAATGTGAGACATGTTTTACATATATATATAATTTATATGTGAAAACTCATGAAAAAAACTGCCTGCTCTTACCCTACCTTCCCCAGAAAGTATGCCTTCAGTTCAATTGTTGAAAATTCAGCACTTTCAGATATTTAAACTGGGTTAGCAACAAGGCTTACAGAAGTCGGGGGTGAGGGAGGACAAAGAACAACCTCAGAAAAGTTATAAAAGCATAATTAGGTGGAACATTGCAGACCTAGAAAGCTGTTGAGGATTGACTCCCCACTCTATCCAGACTATGTTACACTGTCTGAATTCCCTGGATAATTGGCTTGCTTTCCTCCTTTCTTTCTGCTTTCACCTCAGTAGGAATATTTTCTCTCCCTCTCTTTTTTTGTATTAAGTTGAAAAAATGCTAAATTCTGACATTTTTTTATTATATGTGACACTTTGAACCTCACCTCCCCAATCCAGTATATATATATATATATATATATATATATATATATATATATATATATACATTTTTTCTCACTGCAATGAAGATATCATAATGCATATTAAGTATCATTTAGCCAACCACATATTTAACCACTTATTTAACCAGTGAATGGTGGTTGAGGCATCTTATTCTGGCAATGAGATGGAAACAAGGGCAAATAAGGCCTGTTTCCTGCCCTCAAATAGGACAAAATCTATTGGAGGAGATCACTCCGCATATAAATAATTATAACACCATGAGATACATGCTAATGGAGGTATGTGCCTGGCCATGTGGGAGCACTGGAGCTGAAGCACCTAATTGCATGGAGATCACAGGAGAAGAAACCTTTTAGCAGAATCTGGAAGAAGAGTAGGAAGGACCTGGTGGTCTAGGGGATTAACGGCATCCCAGCTAGTAAGAACAGCATTTGCAAAGGAGAAGAAACAGGTCATGTTTGAGGAATCACAGTGGCTTGGCATTGAGGAAGAGAGAATAAAATAATAACAGTGTGAAGGACAAAGGGCTAGGTATGCCATGTTAAAAATGTTTATTTTTTCCTAAATAGTCAAGAAGCAATCTTCTAAAATTA
Organism: Proteles cristata cristata; assembly: GCA_017311185.1. Lineage (NCBI taxonomy): Eukaryota > Metazoa > Chordata > Mammalia > Carnivora > Hyaenidae > Proteles > Proteles cristata. Next base: position 1,839,024 of record JAESUZ010000481.1, on the reverse strand, counting down.
CTTCTCTTATCAATTAGAAATAATATATAAAATATTAAAGTTGACCTGGTTACAAAGAAAAGAATTGGGTATCAGTGAAAAAAGTAGGTGCCTGGGGAAATGTTGGACAGTGGGCTTTGAATCTTTCATTTTCTTGAAAGAAATATGGCTTGTTCCAATGGCTGGACATTGCAGATTAATTTGGCAGATTGCAACGTGGTCATGATAAGATGCCACATTTTGAAGACTTTTCTTTGTGGCCAAGACGGAGGAGCAATGTGAACTGGGGATCTCCACTACACCCCAAAAGGATGAATGTATTTTCTTCCTTGGAGGTGGAGACCGCAGGAAAGGCAGTTGGCCAGTTTGGGAAGGAAAATATAATTTCACAAGCTGAAAACATCAAGCGATTCTTTCAAACTGTGTTTTGATGAGGTAAGTGTAAATGAATGAGAAACATATGGATTCCATGTTCCTGAAGATCCATACAGATTTAAAATTAAGGAACAAGGAGCTTGTGGCAAAACATGCTTTAGACTTAATCCAAATATAAGTGTTTGAGAAATCATTTGGAATTTTCATGAATCTACATAGAAATTCAGTTCTGCATCTTTCCATTATATGCTGTGTGAATTTTATTCAGAATCCAGCCCTCCTGAAAATATAGTGTCATTTGTGGGGAGGAATGGCCTAAATAGACTTGGGAAAATTTAGTTATTATGTTAGGGACACAGTGACCTCAGACCAGTCAATAAAACCATCAGCTCCTAAGATAAGCTCTCTGAGACCATCACAGAATCCCCCCTACTACTCCCCACCCCATACACAAACATAGCCTTTGTATGAATCAGATTTTACTAGGATGAGCTACAATTATAAGTAGTCCCCAAATCGCAGTCCCCAGATCAACAAAGGACTTCTTTCTCATCCTTGTCTCATTCACATTGGTTGTGGGAAAGCTGTCTTCGTTTAGGCCTTGGAAGGAAAGGCAGGGACACTCAATCTAGGACATTCAATTCTTGAGCCAGAGGGAAAAAAAGCAATGGCAAAACCACACAGTGGTTTGTTAAACTTTTGCCTAGATATGGCATAGAACATGTCAATTCACGATTCATTGGTCAGAGCACATCACACATCCAAGCTTGATCTTGGTGAAGTAAGAAAATACTTTGTACAGGGATGGGAGATGTTCAGGGAGATACCCCATAGGGGATGGCTCAAAAAAGAGGACCAGCAAAGAATTTGAACACATAATACAGTCTGTAGTCTATACTATACTACAGTCCTTTAGTATTATTAGAGTTTGAAAGTGTTTACTCATTGGGACGCCTGGATGACCCAGTCAGTTGAGTGTCTGATTTCGGCTCAGGTCATGATCTCATGGTTTCTGAGTTGGAGCCCCACATCGGACACTGTGTTGAAGGTGTGGAGCCTGCCTGTGATTCTCCATCTCTCTCCCTCTCTCTGCCCCTTCCCCATTTGCGCTTGCTCTCTCTCTCTCTCAAAATAAATAAACTTTAAAAACAAGTGTTTACTCATTTACTTGCTTATTATCTTATCTACTTCCCTCAGATTTGCAAACTGCAGAAGATCATATCTTATGTTCATCACATAGTAGGTGCTGGTACTTACAAGGTGTTTGATAAGTATTTGCTGGATGAATAAATGAAATTTCTGCTTTTCCTTCTAAAAATCGGGCATGTTGATATCTGTTCTTTATAGGAATGCTAAGAAAATCAAATGAGAGAATGGGTCTTCTTTCCATATTCTCAGGGAACAAGATTGCAGCGATGTGTTAGGACAAAGAACATGAAAACTTTCCAGACTGATGAGAAACAAAAACAAAAACAAAAAACCCTGCACTCCAGAAAGGAGATGTTTGCATATAATTCTCAGACTTCCTTCTGGTTTCCAACTTGCTCCCCAACCTCCCCGTGCCATCTACAGTACCAGTGGGTCTCTCTGTCAGCAAGGATTGGTCTGTTCCTGTAGTTTGTCTCTGGGTGAACTTGTTCTGGGATATCTAGTCGCATAAATACAGGGCGTCTTATCAAGGCTCTGGGCTTCTCTATTAACGGGATAAAGGGAGTCTTTTCTTGCAGTCTTTAGATAGCTCAGCACTCATACAATAACCCATCTGTGCAACTTAAAAATACCTCTAGGAGAGCCTCCTCCAGGTCAGATGGGCAGAAGTGGCTTGAGAGCCTAGTGCGTACATCTGATCTGTTGCCGGGGACTTAAGAGTTTTTAAAGAAATGTTTTCAGATGGGACATCCAAGAGCAACCTGTACTGTGTTCTCAAATTCCCCAGGGAAACAACTAACATTCACATATATATTGTAAACCAGCCTTGAAAACAGGGAGCAAACAGGATCGACAGTGCCATAATCGTGCCACTTTTTTCTGAATTCTGGAGCTTTAAAACAATGTTTGTTATTAATCACAGCTAGGTTCATTCAACACAGAAAATAATTTGGACGTTTCAATGTGTCTGTTGTGCTTCTGGGTGTTATTATTACAGTTCTCTCTCTCTCTCGGATATAGATCACACATACTTGTTTCTCTAGCTTTTAAGTACAGACTCTGGAGTTTATCCTTTATTAGCCAAGCTATTCGGAGGTCCTAATTGTCTTAGAAGCTCTTTGGGGACCTGGGCACTTACCAGTTTCAATCTGCTGTTATCAGTTCCAGTTACTCTTTGATGATTCCTGGGGACCTCTGTCTCAGGAGCACAGATTGCTTTTCTCAGAATGCCACTTAATGACCCATACCTTACAAGTGATATGATACCATATCACTTATAGAATAGTGAAATCTATTCAGGGTCTGTGGATGTGTCTAGCTGCTCCTCAGTTTCTTCTTCAGTGGATTATCTAGAACAACTTGGAGAATGAGTCCTCTCATACCTTAGTAGTAGAGGCCATGGCTCTAGACTTCTCCATGCTAGTCAGCAGCATGGACAGATACCAAACTGCTGCCTGCCTGGGCAAATTACACTACTGGAAACAGGCTAAGGTTTAGGCAAGAGAGGATGCGAATATACACCTCTTGCCCTGTTCCTTTCATCCTCCAAGTCGGATGAATGCTTTTTGAAATAACACAGTATTGTTCCCTTTGTCCCTTAAAGGTTGGTTTCTTCCAGACCCCCTTCGAGCCCCTTTTCCTTCTATTTATGACCTCCGATTAGCCTTAGGATTCAATTTACCTCTATATCTGATAACCCCAAAAATTCAGCCCATGTTTCTCTTCTCTCCCTAAGCTTTTATATCTGACGCATAATGGACATCTTCATCTAGAGGTGCCATAGTGACTTAAATATCAGATGTCCAAAATGATACTGCTTATTGTTCTTTTCTTCTAAAAATTTTTAAATGTTCATTTATTTTTGAGAGAGAGAGAGAAAGAAAGAGAAAGAGGGAAAGTGGAGTAGAGGCAGAGTGAGAGGGAAAAACAGAATCCTAAGCATGCTCCAGGCTCCAAGTTGTCAGCACAGAGACCGACTCCAGGATTGAACCCAAGGACTGTGAGATCATGACCCAAGCTGAAGTCAGACACTTAACTGGCTGAGCCACTCAGGTGTGCCTACTGTTATTGTCAAATCTGCTTTCCTTCCTATGTGTCTCCCTGAGGGAATTGAGTCCAACCTATTCACTCACCTGGGTGAGCCTCCTTATATCAATGCCTCTGCTGCATGAGACTGTTCTTGCCTGTTTCCTCTGCTAGACTGTGAACTCATCCCCATAAACCTCAGTGATGGAGCCTAAACGGTAATAGGCTGTAAATGTTTATATAAAAATGATGCAACAAAATTAGTATCGTCATGGCTCATGATGTGATCAAGCATGGCTTTGTCAGTTTCAGGAGCTTGGAGAAACCCTGGAGGGGTCTGGACAAAGGACTTGATTAGTTCACTCTTTGAGGGTAAGGACCAGGAGAAAGTTTAGTCCAGCAGCCAAGACACGAAGTCTGGAAAGCATGGTACTGACAGGCCTTATTTCAGGTGAGTAGTGACCCAGGCCCACAGGCAGCTTCAGGAATACATACAGGTAAGTAGCAGGAGCCAGGCAGAGCCCTTTGGAGCCATAGAAAAGACAGATAAAAATCAAGGTCAAGGGGCGGAGTTGTCCCTAAGCTGAGAAGTAAGCACATAGTTTTTGACCTGAGTATGCTGATGGGGACACTTGTGAAATGGGGCAGAGGTCCCATGTACATTTGCTCAGGTCTGGGACCAAAGGGCTGGCTGAGCTATCCATAAGGGAAACGTGGGGCTGAGGGCCAGAGCATGTAGCTGGGACTGCTTTATTCCTCCTGTGCTGGTCAGGCTTCCCCCTGAACCTTAGGAGTGAGGCACTCAGCGGGATGCTAGCACTGAGGAACAGAAATGTTGCTGCTAATTAGGCAGAACTAAAAAATCCTAAAAGTCTGCTTTGGTCCTATTTAAAGCATTAGTCTAAACTCAGCCAAGTATTAAAATTGATCTCAGTTTCTAAACTGAGCGAAGGGTATGTGTGTACGTGCAACTTTTCTGTAAACCTAAATTATTTCCAAAATGAAGTGTTTATTGAAAAAGCACTTATTAAAAATAATCATTCTGGGGTGCCTGAGTGCCTCAGTCAGTTAAGTGTCTGGCTTTGGCTCAGGGCATGATCTTGCAGTCTGTGGGTTCGAGCTCCATGTCAGGCTCTGTGCTGACTGCTTAAAGCCTGGAGCCTGCTTCAGATTCTGGTCTCCCTCACTCTCTGCCCCTCCCCCACTCATGCTCTGTCTCAAAAATGAATAAATGTTAAAACAATTTTTTAAATAATAACCAATCTCCTATTTGTTTCTTTTTAAATATTTATTCATTTTTGAAAGAGAGAGAGAGAGAGAGAGTTGGGGAGGGGCAGAGAGAGAGGGAGACAACCTGAAGGAGGCTCCAGGCTCCGAGCTTGTCAGCACAGAGCCCGATGTGGTGCTCAAACCCACCAACTGTGAGATCAGGACCTGAGGCAAAGTCGGAGGCTTAACAAACTGAGCCACCCAGGCATCCCTTGATCCCCTATTTGTAACCTAACTAGGTTTGGAATATTGGATTAAAATGGAGCACCTGGGAGTCTGCCACAGAACAGAACCAAATAGATGGGGGTTTTCTCTTACTAGTGTCAGAAACTTCCAGGCTAGCTAGGTTTGCCATAGAGGATGGAAAGGCATTTTCTAAGAAGATAACTTCTTATTATGTTTCTTACAGTCTGACCCTTCTACCAGGACAGGGCTAAAAGGTGGGGATGAGCTCTGGAGGGAAGTGCAGGGGGAGAGGGAGGCTAGGTGCAGCAGTGCTTCAGAAATCAATTCAACCCTCTCTCTGTGGCGTCTTCTACTTTCAAACTCATCACCCCCTGCCTGTCCTCAGATGACCCAGGAGGCTTGTTTCTGGGAGCTGCCAGTTAACAAGCAAGGTTGCCAACGGAAGCCAGTTGCTCTCTCCTGATGCTGGAACTTACAACCTGTCATCCTTTGTTGTCCACAGAACAGAGAACACAGCCAAGCCGGCAGGCAGGGGGAGTCTGTTATAGGAGTCCAGATCTCACTGGAATGATGCAATTTATTCACACATATCAAGAAAGAGCACTAAATCCTCACCACTCTTACCCTTTCTCTGTCTCCAAGTGGTCAGGAAAAAATTATGATGAGTGTGAGCTAGAAAGAAGCTAACGTGGTGATAATTTCCCCCTAGATGTAAACATAGTACAAAGAAGGGGCACAATGGTCACAATGCAGGCATATTCACTAGCCTGCATATCAAACAGCATCTTTGATATGACACACCCTGACCTGTCTACTAGCCAAAGCTCCCAAATACAGCAGCAGGGAGAAATGGGCAGATTCATTGATTGAGAAGATTTCAGACAGCCTGAGAGAAAGAGCACTCAATAACGAGAAAGGGAAAGCATGAAAGAGGAGACCCAGCAAAACTGGGTACAAATGAGAAATTCCTCTTGAGCATTATTTTATTGGTGCAGATGGGAACGATGGACATATAATCCGTGAGCTCAGAAAGAAAAATCTAAATTATTTCTACCAGGGCCAGCCTGCAGCTGGAAGGAAAAAGCATGTATTTGCCAGGAATGTTAGTGTGCATCTGGTTAAGCAGCTCCCAGATTATCTACTTCTTCTCACTCTGCTTCTGCTGGCTTACCTTGGATGGGGCAATGACCAGAAATTCCAGGCAGGGAGGCTCTTCAGGTAGAATCAGCTGAAGAGAGAATTTGGAGACCCTCCAGGGCCAAATGATACATGGATGTCAGTGCAGCCCTGGGGAGTTTGCTGGCTCAAGAGGAAGGTCTTATTTACAGAGAATAGGCATTAAATGGGCCTAGGTTACCGAGTCATTGAAGAGGGACCAACGAGAAGCAGATTCTCCACAAGTAAGAGCAGAAAGTATTAGGGCAGAAAGGGCCTCAGAGAAAATACTTAATTCCCCAAGCAAGTATGGAGTAGTAGGAAGTACCCCAGCTCAAGAAGAATGACCTGAGATTAATGTTAAGAAATTAACATTCCTGTGCATACTGTCCCCTGATCCTGGGTAAACCCAAACCATCCTCCTCCTTGGATATGAAAAGGGAACCTATCCTTTCTATCTTCTTATGAGTGTTATGAGAACCAGTTACAAGGACACTTAAAAGTCTTTTAAGCAAATGCAAATTGTGATTGAAATTGTAGATCAGATAAGACAGCTTTGACCTTGGCCAGGACCAATTTTACCTGTTTCCTCCCATTCTTGCCTCACCATTGGTGAGGCTAAGTGGGTTGTTTTTTTTATTTTTTAAATTTTTATTACAAAAAAGATCTTTCCTCTTTTAATTCACACACATTATACAGAGAGGCAGTATTTTTGATGACTAGTTAGGCTGTTAGGATATTGTATTTACAGTGAAATCCCTACTGATATTTCCCTATTGATTTCTTTTCCCACATCCATCACAATTGCTTTAAAATACCTACAAATTGACCAAAGCTCCCTGCTGAACAGTTCTCCTTACCCATAATTCATTTCTTTCAGTATCTTGAGATAATCAGTGAAGGATTATCTATGTATCTACATATCTTTGTGTGTTAACATAGATGCACACAACACCTACCTCCACAGGATACCGGACCTTCCAGAAATATTGCACAATGAATTCTCTTGGCTTCCCTTCAAACAAGGAATAGATATTTCCCTCATTTCATGGATGGAAAACAGAGGCCCAGTCACTCATGGGATGAATATTATAACTGATTATAACCGAATAGACATTTCCCCCATTTTATGGATGGAAAACAGAGGCCCAATCACTCATGGGATGAATATTATATCTGATTAGATCTTACTTTACTCTGCAAACCCCAGTCCTCTTATATTCAATAATAGAGTCTTTCTCAGTCATCGACAGATGGAAGAATTTACCAACAGCTCCTTTTAATCTTCATTGTGCCCTCTGTGCAAAGCTACAATCCCTGTTTGGGCTGGGACCATTTACATTGGGGCGAGGGGGATGGAAGCAGACAAGGCAAGGGTCTTAATCCACTACAGGTCTACCCCAAATACCTCTTGTAACACTTTCCCAGTTGGTCTGTGTATCTGGAAAATTGATGCTGCGCTTGCTGGGTCTCTAGTGTTCCCTCATCTGAACCTAGTTCCACCAGTTGCTTAGAAAGCATGGAGTACTGGGCTATTGTATCATATACCTTCAAGGCACAGCATATGAATCTTAAGGTGTGAGGCCAGAAGAATAGATTTTAGGAGCTCAGGGGACAAGAAGCAAGCCTGCATCTTGCTTTCAGCCCCAGAGTCAGAGGTAGATGATTGGATGTCATTACAAGAGAATTCCTAAGCCTGGGGACATAATTAACAAAACTGTGGCCACCTGCTGTCAGGTGCCAGCATTGGGGGTAATTAGTAAACCGGTTACCTGAGAATCACAAGGTCTAAGACAGAAAAGAGGCAGAAAAAGAACATTTAAAGAACCAGAATGAAATCCCAAAAAAGACCTTGTGAATTCAAAATAGCAGTCTGGAAAAAAAAAAATCAATTGGCTCCTTTATGAGTGACTGATGCAACAGCAACCCCAGTCTAGTATCTCTGGACCTATGTGCCTGGGGTCAGGGGCTGACCTAACTGTGTCCAAAGCCAGCGTCATTGTGCTGAAGGGTTCATCCTGAGCATCCCGCAAATAAAGAAAAGGGTAGCAATCAATACGGGACATGACGAAAGCCCAGGAGAGCCAAAAGGAGTTGGCAGGTCACGGCAGAGAGAGGCAAGAGAAACAAAAATGCCCCGGAGATGTCAGCCTCAGATTTCTCAAACAACACAAAAGATGTTGGATTTCAATGCACACTGCTTGGCTCTGTTCAGAGCATAAAAGGGAACAAGGTGGTCAGTGTTAAAGGAAAGAGGGGAAAATGGCTGACGACAGCGTTGGAGCTGAATTAAAAAGCATCAAATTAAAGGCATGTGTATTGAACTGAAGAGCTAAGTGAGAGTGCCCTTCCAAAAACTTTGCAATTACCAGATTCGGTACCTAGGTTCCCAGGCAGCTCTTCCACCACTCAGGAGTGTCAGGGAGACCAGGAATGCCCCCAAATCACCCTCTGCCCACAGGCTTCCCCTCATTTAAAGGTTAAGTCCTTTCATTTATTGCTTTGATTTCCACCACCATGCAAACTGTCCTGAAGAGACATAACCTTAGTGTGAATTTCAGTATTTTTCCCCAGGGCATGTTTGATAGTAGACATCATAAGGCAAGATTTACTTCCCATCTTTCATCTTTAACGTTTTAAAGACACTGGTCATTTCCTAGTGTTTCTGACCTGCTCTTCACAGTAGATAATAAGAATGATGACCTCTGGAGTTGTGCAAAATGGTGACCCTGTACCCAGAGGCCCCAAGTTGGTTTCTCCTTGACATTGTTATCTACTTCAAGGTCAAGCACTCTCTGCTCCTAAAGCTTTGGGTCTGTTGTGTTATCCACTTGATTCATGATCTTCCTTCCAGCCTAGGACCAAATACAAACTCTGTTGGGGCTCTTGTTCTTGGATCTCTAGGTTTCTCCTAACTTCCAAATCCTAGGACCCTCTAGGTCTTCCCTACTCTTGCCTTGTCCTTTCTTTGATGTCTCTGGTCTTATCTCCTTTGACCTTGGCTTGCAATTGCCCAAAGGATTGTCCCCTGCTCGTGGTCATTGTAGGAAGCTGAATACCTGAAAAAGGTAGCAAAAGGGATCAGAAGAGAAGACAAGACAGAAGGGAGGTGAAACACGAACGCATAAACTATACTCAACATGACCTCCACCATTAGAAAATGTTCTTTTAGCAGCCACCACTGAGATGGTGAGTCGGGTAATTTTTAATGCATTGTATACTCAGATCCTTGCTTTCTAGGATTTCAAAACCAAAGCAATTATAGCTATTCTGAAATAGCTCTCCCAAAGAAGGAGAAAACGTATACATTGGGAGGAGAAAGGCATTCCCTTCGATTATCCTAATATTTGGATGTCTCAGTAACTGAGACATTCTACTTTGAATGGACCTATGTTCTAGTCCTAGTTGTGTTATTAACAAAAGTGCATAGATTTGTCCAACTCAAATCTATTTTCTCACATCTACATAAAAGAAAGCTATCTATAATCATTTATTAGAGATGCATTTTTAAAGCGAGAAATTTATTAGAGATAAATAGAAAAGAGGTCTATAGTTACCAGCCTAAGAACCAAAGGCTGGAATCTGGGCTTTACAAGTGCCACAGATCTGCCACTCAGCAGTGGCATCTAGATAAAAGCACTCAAACTTAAATTTAATGCAAAATTAACCCTGATATCTCTTCCAGCACTAAAATTTTAAAATTCGGTGAATCTAAGAGACTAGAAATAAAAGAATGTGATTTGGAAGTCTTGCTTTAGCTAATTGTTTAGATTAATTTAGTTGCAATTCTTTATAATATTAAAGGCTTTTCTAGCTAAAGACACTACATTATGGAAATGGGTATTTCTTGGTTAAGTGATGGAAATCTAGAATTTCTACCTTCTACATTGAGAATATTATTTTAGAAATTCTGGGATGCCTGGGTGGCTCAATTGGTTGAGTGTCCAACTTGGGCTCAGGTCGTGATCTCAGTTTGTGAGTTCGAGCCTTGCATCAGGCTCTGTGCTAAGTGTTTAGGTACTGTAGCATGTTTCAGATTCTGTGTCTCCCTCTTTCCCTGCCTCTCCCCTGCTAGCACTCTGTCTCTGTCTCTTTCTCAAAAATAAATAAACCTTAAAAAAAAGAAGTCCTAATTTTATTACATGAAGAATTTACTTTATAAGTTTGTTTAAGAAGTTTAATATATTCTGTTTTAATTGTGACTTTTAAAATTCAGATTTGGATCTTTTATATTAGCATGGCTACATAACTCAGCATCTTCTCCTTTCCTGACCTAGAATTCATACAAAGCAATAAAGAAAACTTATGAGAACTTCATTCTAAATGAAAGTGTACCAACAGTATAATACACAGGTAGGAAAGAACATGTAAGGATTGTCAGCAGGTATAATGTTGGGGTGTAGCCATGAAGACAAATAGACACAGTAGCGCAAGAGTGGCAAACCTCAGAAAATGATAGCAAAAATGTTCTTATTAAATGGGAGGGACTCACTCCATTCTTGACCAAAATAGGGGGCAGAGATGAGAGTGGGCTGCATTGGTGATTGAAGTCACTAAAAATAAACAAGGAAAACAGGAAAGTCTAGACTACATAAAGAATAAAACAAGTGGCCATATTTGTAGGAAACAATCTGTCTCTGTATCAGTTATAAACCTATTTTATCATCTCTCCTTCTGTAGGAAACTCCTGCAAAAAGCATGTGTGGGGAAGTGAAACTCATTAAATAATGAATAATAATAAAACAATTAGAGAGTATTTTTAGAATAACATTATAACAAAAATCTGTGGGGAATATATCAAAATTTAAGAACAAAAACCATAAACCTACTATAAAAAAACAAATCCAAATAAATGGAGAGATATTCCATGTTTATGGATTGGAGAACTCAAATTGTTGGTCTCCTCAAATGGCTCCATTAATGGAACACAATTCTAATAAAATTCCAGTAGTATTTTTGGCAGAAATCAACAAGTTGATTCTAAAATTAACATGTCAATGCAGAGGACAAAGAATAGCCAAATCAATCTCAAAACGAAGAAAAGGGCTACAGGGTTATACTATTTGATTTAAGACTTACTCAAACTAGAATAATCAAAACAAGGTGTTATTGGCATAATAATGAACATAGAAGCCAATGTCACCATAGAGAACCTAGACATATGTATGTGTGTGTGCACGTTCATGCATGTGTGTTATTTTTGGCAGTGGTGCTAAGGCAATTCAATGGGAAATGTAAGTCTTTTAAACAAATGATACTGTTACAATCGAATAAGTATATGCAAAAACTAAAAATGAACTCAACTCTAGAACTTTCCCTTATATTCTACATGAAAGTAAATTTGAGGTGGGTTTTGAACAAAATCCAAACCCAGTTCAATGACTGATGGCACTGAAATAAAACATATCTACAGACACACACATGTGACCTGACATACATGTCTCCAGAAGAGACATGACCATTTCTGGACATACATGCTACTTACCTCTATATTTACTGTTGGTCTACATATAAAGTCTGGCATTCAGTAACATATTAAGACAAACAATAACCAAGGGAAAATAAAAACCCATTATCAAGTGATAGAGCAGTACAGATCAAAAATTTGGTTTGGATGTTGAGACTAATAACACTTAAACACACACTAAAAAAGTATGAAAAAATGTATTACTCATATAGTGAAGCTTACTGGGCAGGGTGGGGGGGAAGACAAAGAGAGCTTCCAAGTTGAATCTGAACTGGCATGAGAGGGTAGGGAAAGGAGACTTACTCAGCTTTCATGGTGTTTAGAGGAAGGAGCTTTTATGATTTAAAATTCCGACTAATGCCAAAGAAGAGAGAAACTACCTGGGCTTTCTCATTAAAAATCACAGATATGAGGCAGAAGGAGAAGGGGGAAATGGTGGGGCTAGAACATGGATTACTTCATAGAAAGGCATAAACTACAGAAATAAAAAAGAATGAGACATAATTATATTACTGTATACATATATAATTTAATATATGCATTAGCTTGTATATATTGTGGGTATAAATAATGTATTTCTAAGCTAATGTGTATATTAGAATAATACAACACTATAATATAGGCATATATGTATTTCATATCTTTCAAACTTCCATCACAGAACATTTCATAATCAGATAACTTCAGTGATGGATTTTACCAACCATTTATGGGCAGAGTAAAGCTAATTCTACACAAATACTTCCCAAAAAATCAAAGAAAACAAACCATTTTTAATTCATTTTATGAAGTATTATCCTGATACCAAACTAGACAGGCATTAAAAGACAAGAAAATTACAGAATATAATCTCTCAGAGCATAAATGCAAACCCCAGTACCAAAACTTTGGCAGAAATATATCAAAAGGATAATATATTATAACCATATGAAATGGATCCCAGGAATGCAAGTTTGGCTCTGCAATTGAAAATCAGTAAGTTTAAAAAAACCCCAACAGATTAAAAAAGAAAAAAAAATGTAGTCATCAAAATTAGATTCAGGGGGTGCCTGGGTGGTTTAGTCAGTTAAGTGTCCAACTTAGGCTTAGGTCATGATCTCATGGTTTGTGAGTTTGAGCCCACAACAGGTTCTGTGCTGACAGCTCAGAGTCTGGAGCCTGCTTCGGATTCTGTGTCTCCCTTTGTCTCTCTGTTCCTCCCCCTGCTTACACATACAGTCTCTCTCTTCCTCTCAAAAGTAAACAAACATTTAAAATTTTTAAAAAAATAAAATAGATTCAGAAAAAAATGATAAGACTTAATATGAATTTATAATATATAATAAAACATCTTTCAGAAAACTACCTGACAGAGACCATCTATAAAAAACCTTCAGCTAGAATCATCTTTAATGCTATTTAATGTTTTCTTTTTCTCAAAAACTCAAGGAACAAGACAAAGAGGTTCATTCTACTACTGGTTTTCCACACTGTATTAAAAATTTCAGCTGGAACAATAAGGTAAACAAAGAAACAAATAACTTCCAGATTGGAAAGGAAGAAGTAAAATTGTTTTTATTCTTAGATGACATTATTGTATATGTAGAAAATCCTATGGAATCTGCAAAAGAGATATAAGAACTAATGAATGAATTTAGCAATGTTACGATTTAAAATCAATGCACAAAAACCAGTTGTATTTCTAAGTATTAACAAAGAACAATCAGAAATTGAAAGAAAACAAAACCAAAGCAGGTAGAATAACATCAAAAATATGAAATACTGAGTGAGAAATAATATAAAATATAAAAACCTTATCAGCTAAAAGCTATAAAACATTGCTGAGAGATTAAAGAATACCTGAATAAATGGAAAGAATAAATGGGTGTCTTCATAGGTAAGGACAATCAATATTGTTAAGAATTTTACCCATATTGAACTGTATATATGCAATGTGATCCTAATACAAGAGCAGGTGTTTTGTAGAAATTGTCAAACTGATTCTGAAATTTGTATGGTAATATAGATGACTTAGAATAGTCACAACAGCTTTCAAAAAGCATAACAAAATTGGAAGACTAATATTATCTGACTTCAAGACTTATTTAAAACTAAAAGAATAGGGGTGTCTGACTGGCTCACTGCAGAGCATGAGATTATTTGGGGTTGTGAGTTAGAGCTCTAGTTGAAGGTAGAGCTAACATTAAAAAATGTTACAAGAATAAAGACAGTGTGGTATTGTCATAAACATAGCGTAAAAATAGATAAATGAAAGAAAAGAGGGAATCCTGAAATGCCTAAATATTTATGGTCAATTGATTTTTAACAAAGGTGCAAAGGCAGTTTGGTACAGAAATGATAGTCTTTTCAAGAAATGATTCTGGAACCATCTGATGTCCCCATGCAAAAAGGCAAGCAAACAAATAAACAGATCTTCAGTCCATACCTTGCATATATAAAAATTAACTCAAATGAATCATAACCTAAAATGAAAATGTAAAGTATTTTTTAAAAATCTGGAAGAGCTTTAAACTACAAAAATTCGGGGTGCATGGGTGGCTCAGTTGGTTAAGCAGCCAATTTCAGCTCAGGTCATGATCTCACAGTTCGGGAGTTCAAGCCCCATATTAGGCTCTGTCCTGACAGCTCAGAGTCTGAAGCCTGCTTCGGATTCTGGGTCTCCCTCTTTCTCTGACCCTTCCCCACTCACACACTCTCTCTCTCTCTCTCAAAAAAAAATATTAAAAAAAAAATTAAAAATAAATTATAAAAATTCTAAAAAAAATTTAACCCTGGACATAGATTTCTTACCTGTGAGCCAAATGCATTATCCATACAATAAAAAATTGATAAAGTGGGCTTCATCAAAATTAAGACCTTCTGATCTTTAAAGGACATTGTTAAGAGAATCAAAAGGCAAATCACATAATAGAAAATAATTAGAAAAAAAATCACAATAGCATTTCTGATTATGAGCTTTTACCCAGAGTATATAAAGAAATTGCAAAGCTCAATAATAATAAAAAAATAAATAAACATACAATAGAAAGGGCACAAGATCCTAGAAAAGACACTTCACCAGAGAAGACATGCAGATAAATACATGAAAAGACATTCAATGTATCGTTCATTAGAAAAAAAAAAAAAATTAAAACCTCAAAGAGCTAGCACTATACAATGATTAAAATATCTAAACCAAAAAAGACTGACCACACAAAGTATTAGTGAGGATACAGAAACATTTCAACTCTCATACACTGCTGATAATGATACAAAATGGTACAGCTACTTGAGAAAAACAGTTTGGTGAGGTACATCAACAAAAATGATGGCTTAAGTACCTCAGAAATTTTCTCTTCCATAAAAACAATGCGAAAACTGGCAATATTTGTTATATTCACTTTTCAAAACTCTATAAGTTACAAGTGACTCAAATGATTGCAGCAATCGAAGAAACATTTATTTAAAAGAGGTGGGGGTTTGTGTGCTAAATCTTGGTAAAGAACAGTAGGTTTATAACACTTTAACTTGCCTTACACCCATCTCTTGTTGTTCAGGCCCGTAGCAACTCTGCAAAAATAACAGCCTGAATTCTTAAGGGGGAAGGAACCACTGGAAGGAGCCACTGGAAGGAGTAGAATAAAACTAAAGCTCTTGCAAACCTCAAATACAAAGAATTGTCATTATTTGTCCTTTCTGTTGGTCCCCTGGAAGATTGTCACTTACGAGAAAGCATGTATTTGACCAGACTTAGAACTTGCTCAGCATGAAAAGCCTTCTTTCCAGGATGCCCTTGTCAAGAACAGTTACTGACAAGTGTTTTAACTTGGTGGATATCTGAGGTGGAGGATAATGACTAGGGTAAATGATAAATGAATCAAAAGTCCTAAAAGGAAAAGCTAGGATAAGAGAGTTTGCTTAAGCAGAAAGTGAAGGATAAGACAGTTGTCAATTATTTGGCGGAGTGTTGAAGGTGTTCCTCAACACACACACACACACAGACACACACACACAGATACACATACACACAGCCTTTTGGCAAAGAAGATTTATTGATTTTTGGCTTTGGCACACTGAATATGGCCACCAAAAATGTCCAAGTCATAATCTCTGGGACCTGTGAATATTACCTTACATGGCATAAGAGACATACTGATGTTTGAAGGATATTGGGATGGGGGATTATCTTGGATTACTTGAATGAACTCTAATTTTACAATCATATGTGTCCTTATATGAGGGTAGCTAAGGGATATTTGACACAGAAATAAAAAAGAATATGTGGGGGGCCTTGGTGGCTCACTCAGTTAAGCTTCTGGCTCTTGATTTTGCACTGAGTATGGAGCCGGCTTGGGATTCTTTCCTTCCCTCTCCCTCTGCCTCTTCTCCATTTGCTTTCTCTTTCTCTCTCTCTCTCAAAAAAAAAAAAAAAAAAAAAGGCAATGTGAAGACTAAAGCAAGATGCTGCACTGTTGGCTTTGAAGATTGAAGAAAGGCCTATGAGCCAGGGAATGCAACTGTAGAACTTGGAAATGACAGAGAAACAAATCCTGGCCTTGATCTTCTGGAGACATTGCAATCTTGCTAACACCTTTATTGCAGCCCAGTAAAAATTAGTTCAGGCTTATGACATCCAGGCCTATAATAGAATAAATGTGTGTTGTTTTAAGTCACCAAGTTTGTGGTATGTTTTTATAGAGCCACAGAATTTACAGAAATCTCTATCCAATCATTAGGTGACCACTAAGCTAGCCAAATAGAGACTTCAGTAGCCACACATGACAAATAATAATACTTTATAGAATTAGTTCAGAAAAGTCAGTAAGCAAACAAGTACTATATGTAGAAACAATCACCCCTGGAGAAGGAGGAGAATCTGATTTCCAGAATTGCCATATTTAATTATTTCAAATATCCAGTTTTGAGTAAAAGTTTATGAGACTTGGAAAGAGATAAGTAAGTATGGCTTATACCCAGGGAAAAAAGCAGTCAATAAAAACTGTCCTTGAGGAAGCTCAGAAAAACTTGGACTTGGCAAACACAAATTTTAAATCAACCATTTTTTAAATGTTCAAAAAAACTAAAAGAAATCATGTCCAAAGAATTAAAGGAAAGTATGAGAATTATGTTTTCTCAAACAGAGAATATTAATAAAGAGATAAAAATTATTTTAAAAAGAATCAAATAGAAATTCCAGAATTGAAAAATACAATAGCTGAAATAAAAAATTCAAAGGAATTTTTAATTCAGCTGAAGATTTGAGCACACAGAAAAATTAGTAAACTTGAATACAAATAAATTTTTACTATCCAATCTGAAGAAACAAGGGTGGGGGGAAATAAAGAAAAAATACACAAAGCTTTAGAGACATTTAGGACAACACAGGATTCTATAAAGGCACTAGTAAAGGTAACTATACAGGTAAATGTAAAAGACTGAATAAATGTATTTTTGTTTTTAATTCTTTTTTTTCTCCCATCTGATTGAAAAGACAAGTGCATAAAGCAACAATTATAAATCTATGTTTATAGGCATACAAAGTATAGACATGTAAGTTGTGAAAATAACAACATAAAGAGGAAGTGGGTATAGAGCTCTACAGAAACAAAATTTTTGTATATTAGTCTGCTTGTGCTGCCCTAACAGACCTCCATAGACTGGGTTTAAATAACAGAAATGTATTTTCCCATAGTTCAAGAGGCTAGAAGTCCAACATGAAGATGCCATATTTCTCCAAAGAAGATAGACCAAAATGGCCAGTAAGCATTTGAAAAGATGCTCAGTATGATCAGTCGTTAGGTAAATGCAAATCAACACCACCATGAGATACCACTTCATACTAAATAGAATGGCTATGATTTAAAAGAAGAAGGAAGGAAAATAACAAATTTTGGCAAGGAGGTAGAGAAATTGGAATCTTGTGCATTGCTGGTGGGAACATCCCCTGGTGCATCTGCTGTGGAAACCATGTTGACAGAAATTAAACATACAGTTACTATATGATTCACCAGTTTAACACCTGCATGTACATCATGACAAGTGAAAATGTTCACACAAAAATGTGTACGTGCATTACACAATGTGGAATCAACTCAATGTTTATCAACTGATGAGTGGATACACACATTTGGTATGTCCACAAAACGGAATATTATTTAGCCATAAAAAAGGAATGAAATTCTGATGCACACTGCAAGATGGGTAGCCTGGAAAATACTATGCTAAGGGAAGGAAACCAGACACAAAAGACCATGCATACACACAACTGCATTTATATGAACAGCCAAAAAAAAAAAAAAAAAAAGGCAAAACCATGGGAATAGAAAGTAGAATGGTAGAATAGTGGTTGATAGGAGTTGGGTGGAAGGAAATATTGGGGTGACTGTTAATGAATACAGTGATAAAAATGTTCTGGAGTGATAAAAAGATTCTAAAACTAGATATTGATGATAGGTACAATCTTGTGAGCTTATTAAAAACCATTGAATTGTACATTTTTGAAATGGTGAGCTTTATGGTATGTGAATTATACCTAATTTTAAAAAAAGATAAAGAAAAGATTGGTGTTTCTTAAAATGTTCAACACACCCCTACCATATGACACAGCAGTGATACTCCTAGATATTTACTCAAGACAAATGCAAATACACATCCACACAAAGACTTGTACATAAGTGTTCACAGCAGTTTTATTTGTAATAGCCAAATAAACAAGGAACCTGGAAACAAACCAAATGTTCACCAACAGATGAACGAATAAACAAGTTATAGTGCCTCCATAAATGAGATTCTACTCAGCAACAAAAAGAAATGAACTATTGACACATGGAACAACAAAGAATTTTTTGGAATAATTGTGCCAGTGAAAGGAGCCACACTGAAAAATAAAAGAAAAAAAAGAAGCACATATTGTATGATTCCACCTATAGAAAATTCTAGAAAAGGTAACCTAAGTAACCCAATATCTATCTGGCAGTATAGACGTGTTATCAGTCACCCGAGGATGAGTGTGAGAATTGAAAGGTTTGTGAGGAGAGAGATGACCATGGGTCAAGAAGAAACTTTTAGGGATGACAGATCTATTCATTATCTTGATTTTGGTGATGTTTGTACATCTGTCAAAACTTATCAAGTTGTATACTTTTACTATGTGCAGTTTACTGTTTGTTAATTACACTTCATTAAGTTGTTAAAAATAATTAGAAGAAGACAAAAGTCCTAATTAAGCAATGGGCAAAATATTTGAACAGATACTTTGCCAAAGAATAGATACAGATGGCAAATAAGCCCATGAAAAGATGCTCCACATCATTAATCATTAAGGAAATGCAAATGAAAGTCACAAAGAGATGCAACCACGCACCTACAAAATTGCAACAACAAAAAAAAAAGAAAAAGAAAAAAAGATAAGGCAAATTTCTGGCAAGCATACAGAGCAACCGTAATTTTTGTATGTTGCTGGTCTAAATGCAAAATGGCACAGGCACTTGAGTTTGGCACTTTCGTATAAAGTTAAGCCTATATTTTTATCACACAGCTCATGTTTTTCACTCCTACGTATTTACCTCAAAGAAATGGAAGCATAAGAGCACACAGAGGTCAGTAGGTTGTTTATAGCAAACTGAAATCTGGAAATATCCCAAATGTCTGTCAACTGATGAATGATTGAGCAACTGGTACGTCCGTCCATACAATGTGCTCCTCAACAATAAAAACAAACAAGCTACTCATAAATGCAACAATATGGGTGCGTATCAAACGCATTAGGTTAAAAGAAAAAAGCAAGATACAAAAAAAAGCTATACGAGCTTTTTTTTAAATAGCTATACAAGCTATAAAAGCTGCGCAACTCCTTTTATTCTGGAAAATACAAAACCATGGATAAAAAGATCAGGTCAGTAGCTGTCAAGGGTAGGAATGTTAAGGAAAGTGACTATTGAGTGGCCCAAGGGGACTTTTAGTGGAGATGAAACTATCTTATATCTTGAATGTACTGATAATTAGAGAACTGTAAACATTCATCAAAATTCTCTGAGCATGACACCTATAAATCTGAATTTTGCTCTAGGAAACTATTCTTCCATAAACCTAGCTTTTAAACAAATCCATCAGTTATTCTTGATTTTTAAAAACTCAATAAAATAGAGCTAGATACTTTTCTGATATATCTACATATTTCTGAGAGCCAAAATGAGCATCATTTTAAATTGAAAAACCACAGAGGATTCCAAATAGAAGCATAAAGAAGGGGTCCACCCTCATCACAATGTTCTGTAACCTTGTACTGAAGTCTCTAGTGAACACTGCTGGACAAGAGAAAAAAGATACAGGCGCAAATTCGGAAACAAGGAATAAGACACAATATTGGAAAGTGTCTCGTGGTAAGCCAGAAAAGCCAAGAAGATAAATTGAGTAAAAGTAGAAACTCAAAAAACACAGTCGGTGTGGCTATACAGTTAATAAAAATAAATCAATGATTTTCATATATCTACATAATAACGAGGTGGCAGATATGAAAGAAGAAAAAAGTTCCATTTACAATAGCAACACAAAAAGAGGAAAATTCACATGAGAAGTCCAAACTATACTAAGAAAACTTTGTAAAATCAACTAAAGATAGCAAAGTTTAACAAATGGAAAGATATGCAAATTTTAGTTTGGGAGAACCAGCATCATAAAGATGTCATTTTTATCTAACCTAATTTAAAAAAAAAATTGATGTGATCTCCATAAAATTACCAACATGTAAAAAAAATACCATACCTCAAACAAGGATAAATTCCAAAAGGATCAAGATTTAAATATAAAACATGAAGCCATAAAAATACTGAAAGAAACCATGGAAGGATTCCATTATAGGCTTGGAGAGGAAAAAGCTTCTCTAAATATAAATCAAAACTCCAAATTAAAAAAAATTATTATATTTGACTACATAAAATTAAAAGAAAATTTCAGCATGAAAATGTACCACCTAAAAAGGAAAATATAAATGTTAAACTGCATTAAAATACTTATAACTAGTATCAAGAAAAGGAACTTCTCTCCCTAATATATAGAGAGCTCCTAAATTTTGATAAAATCCAGTGGGAAAATGGGCAAAGAGTATAAAAGGAAATACAAAGTATTTTTAAAAATATGAAACAACTCATAAGTAAAATGTAATTTAAGCACTATACTGAGATACTATTTTTTCACCTATCAGATTGTCAAAAATGTGAAAGGGTGATACATACAATCTGTTGCTGAGGCTATAAGAAAAGATTTACTTTCATCCATTATAGATGGGAATGTAAATTGTTACAACCCCGAGGGAGGGCAATTTGGGAATATCTATTAAAATTACAAATGCATAGACTCTTTGACCCAGCTATTCCACTTCTGGGAATGTATCCTAGAGCTATACTAGGTCACATGCAAAATGATATACATGAATATCTATTGCAGCATTGTTAGTAATAGCAAAAGGTTGGAAGCGACCCAAATCTTCCATCAATCTGGGACTGATTTTTCTTTTAGTTTGCTTTTACAGCTTCAAAGTGGAAAAAAAAAATGAGCCCCTGTTCCTAAGCTCCATTCCTTCATGCCTGGACTGCCCATAGTTCTACCAGTCCTTCCTAGGTAGTGGGGCTGTCCCAAGGGGAGATGGATGCAGTCCCCTTAAGCACCTCAGCATCCTGGGACGAATGAACAGAAGAGGGAATGCAGAACTCTATCCTCTACGAATTTCCAGATTAGAACTTTTCTCCGCTGGGGTCAGTGGTAGTGTGTGAACTTTCTCTAGATGTAGGATGTGTCACTAATACTTTTTTTTTTTTCAAGTCTTGCTTAACTTTTAATTAGGGAAAGATATGACTAACATTGCTCAAGATTTACACTTGTCGTTTTAGTAAAGTGGTCCATTTTTCTAAAAATTATACAACTGGGAGGGAATGCATGATGGTATTTTTTGCCCAGATACTAATGTTTATGGATACTTCATGACACCATAATCAGGGCAAAAATATTCACCACCGTCAACTTTCTAACCTCAGACAAAATATCTAGAGGATATAAATAGTGTCCCAAGAGAGGTTCCACAAACCGAGGTTATAAAATGATGGGAAATACTAAAGTTAGGTGTTCTTCTTCTTGTCTGCATTTACCTCCACTTCTTTTTGAGGCCACATGATTTTTGTAAAATTTGTTGGTGCCTTTGGCTTCTCTGCTGTTCGTCTGTTTGCTTCGGTTGTGCCTTATGGTAAAAATAAATTCTTCAACGGTCATTTAGAGAAAAGCAGTTGAACCTCATCGGAGTGGAGACAGCAAGAACTCTGCTGGATGGCCTTAGTTTAAATAGAAACCACATTGTGTAAAAAGGCTCACTTCAAGTGGGTCAATCTGTATTAGTTGCACCACTTGAAACACCGAGAACACACTTTTGTGTATTTAGTGTTTGGGGACTTTTTGGGAACACACTATATTTATACTCTATTAAACTAGGTCAGCTCCTTTGTTGGGACAATCCCACAGGGAGCTATGCATTTCACCTAAAGATAGCAAGAGTTCTGGCATTTTCCTGGTTTGTCTCTCCCAACTCATTCTGCTGAAGTCTAATCTAGTAATGTCCTATGTCTCAGTGAATAAACAGTGACTCATTCATTTAAAAATATTTCTTTGGTGTCTAGTGTGAATTCTTCATTGTGCTCAGTGTTATGGGAAATATGAATTCCAGTTGTCAATAAAACTGCTCTCTAAAAGGGAAATAAGGCACATATATTTATATATATAACTATATATATACATATGTGTGTTTATATATATATATATATATCTCCACTAAAAAAAGATAGAAAGATGAGTTAGATAAAGCTGTTGAATCTAAGGTACCAGAGAGTAACTAAAGTCAAAGTGTCTTCCGGGTAACTAGAAACTAAGATTTTTACTGAAGAGAGCTCAGGGCACAATAGATAGATGATGATAGATAGATAGATAGATAGATAGATAGATAGATAGATAGATAGATAGATGATAGAAAAACTAATATATATACGTATATATTATTTTTTTGCGGTAGCAAATGAAACTCTCAGAGAAAAGAGAGACCTTGACTTACCCATAATTTTTCCCAATTAAAAGAAATAAGTGAAAAAACAAGATGTGATTTCTGATATTTTTCAGCATACTTTAAAAATAATTTTTATGATAGTCATATAAGTAAAAATATGCTAATCACAAGAACAACATCAAAACTATAGAGATTTTTTTGCATGAACTTTGCATGAAATAGGTTGCAGATTTAGGGAGTCACAGACCACTCACCGTTTCTTCTGGCATCTAGTCCCACACGTTTGGAGAACAATATTGAATTGCAATTTTGTATTTTAATAAGGGCACCAATAACCAAGTGTGCATTAAAAATCAGATGAAATGTCCAAAACTCTGGTTATGTGAAGAATGTCAATTCAAATGGGCTATTCACCTTAGAAAAGAGAAGTCTTAGAACCAATGATACCTCTTTACATGATTGTGGTGGGTGGTAGGTCAGAATTTTTTATTGTTATTCCAGTGACCAGAAATAGTAATTTGTATTGTTATTCCAGAGACCACAACTTCTAAGGAGGCAATTTTTAGCTTATAATGTGGAATGACTTGCTAACAATTACAGCTGTCCAAGGACAGCCTAGGGATTTTGTGTATTGGTGAGCAGCCTAAACAGCAGGTGAATGTCACTTGATTAGTGATGCTGCAGATGAAATGCTTCTCAAACTTGAAGGTGCATTTGAATCACCCAGAGCCTTGAAAATGCCATGGACCAGCAAATACACTTTAAGTCTCAAGGATATGGAGAATTTTCTTTCAGTGTGTAGTCTGGCAGTAGAGAAATTTTAAATTCCTTCCATCCTGAAAAGACTATTATTGTATCACTTATTTTAGTCCCAATGCAAGGTATTTGCTAGAAGTTATGGGGCTTAATAAAAGTCAGGGTGCCTGAGGTAATAGGGTAAATTCTAGAAACAGGAAAATGCATATCCCATGTGGAGTATATTAACTTGATCACACACACAAAAAATGTTTCTGGTAGAAGTGTTGTAGAAACAGGCTTAGAGAGGTAGGCCAAGTTTCCATTGTGAATATCATATTAAGAACTTTTTGTACCTGAGGGGATAATGGTATATCAGCTCAGATTTCTATCCACCCCTGTAAACAACATACCCCCAGGATAGTGGGTTAAATGTACAAATGTTTACTTTTCTAATAAAATATAAAATACAGAATTAGGCGGCCCGGGGTTGGTTGATGTCACAGTTTTCTAAAGTCATTTGAGACTGTCTCCTATCTTTCTATTCAGCCATCCTCAGAGCTGACATCTACCCTCAAGATTATCTTAAGATTTAAGACATTTGCTGGAGCTCTGGCATTGTGTTCACATTCCAGCACTGGGAAAGAGGAAAAGAGGATGAAGAAAAGACCCCTTTTGAAGCAAACAACTCAAAAAAGAATCCATGAGGGGCGCCTGGGTGGCTTAGTCGGTTAAGCGTCCGACTTTTGCTTAGGTCATGATCTCGCAGTTCGTGGGTTCGAGCCGCGCGTCAGGCTCTGTGCTGACTGCCAGCTCAGAGCCTGGAGCCTGTTTCAGTCTGTGACTCCCTCCCTCTCTGACCCTCCCCTGCTCACGCTGTCTCTCTCTCTCTCCTAAAAATAAATAAAACATTAAAAAAATTAAAACAAAACAAAACAAAACAAAAAAACAAAAAAGAATCCATGAAAATGCTGCTTATATCTCATTGGACAGAACTTGATCACATGACTGAATGTAACTCCTAGGGGGACTGGAAAAGGTGGGTTTCTGACCTAAGCACTTTGTCTAGGGTTTTGTTTCTCAGGCCTAATGAATGGATTAATGTACACTGGGAGTCATCTAGAAGTCTCTACCGACAAATGATATGTCAAATTGTTATGAGTTGAAAAGGGACACCTGCAAAAGACTGGTTTTTTAAAAGATTAACGTGGAAGTAATAAAAAGAATGACATTGAATGTTGGGAGAGTCTGTCATCAAGATGATTCATTTCTAGATGTAAAGGAATCCTGGAGATACTGAACTAGACTAGAGTAGTAACAGATGAAGTAGAAAGAGGGAAGGGATTTGGGGATGGCCGTTAACAAAGGTATGATTGATGGTGCTTGGCAAATTGACCTGAACAGAAAGAAAGAAAGAGGAGCATAGACTATCCATGGGATATAGAAGCGAAGTGATTTGAACAATAATGAATTTGGAATGGAAATGACAAAAAGAAAGCCAAGTTGCTGAAGAAGAGGATGTGTACAGTTTCAGACATACTAGATTCGTTGCGTTAATGGAACATCCAAGGGGAGATGTGGAAATGTCTGAACCTTTTATGATGAAGATTGTAGGATGGTAGCTAAGGGGATAATCAAGTGTTGAAGGGGTGGCTTCTGAGGTTTTTCATATACTTCCTGCTTCCACTTCACATTTTGTTTCCAGAATGGAACTCTGAACCTCCTGTACCCCACTCTAGGTATTGAGGACCCAAACAACGTTGGTCTGTTTTAACATTCATCTCAACAAAATAAAATGTATAGGCGACTATGCTGAGAAGGAGTTAGATAAAATTCTAAAGCCAAATATAGATTATTTGATAGTACCTACTCTTTGAGAATAGTCCCCCCTGAATTTTGAATTATTTCCTCTAATCCGGTTTTAAGATGTCTTCACATTTAATTTAGCCATTGGCTTAAGGGGAATGATAACCCATAAAAGCAAGGTGTCCCAATTTAGCCAGCTTCCATGGCATGTTCCTCATAGACAAATTCAATTTTCCAAATTCCAGCTCTGTATGCATCTGTTAATTGAAGTGTAGATGAGGTTTTCTGCCTTTTCACTGGCTATGAATCTGATTTTCCCTTGATAGTATATTCCTAATGCCAGGGGTCAGGCTTGTATTAACCCATTCTGAACCTGCCTTCAAGTGGTTAATGAAAGATCCCTAGAGCACAGCCTTGACCTTCACCTGAGCTGCATTTTCTCTAATTGGATTGGATTTCCCCCCTTCCTCCCTTTGTTCCTTTAGGCTCCAGGCAGAGAAAGAAGCCAATTGACCTCCTGGGATATATTAATTACAACATGTTTTGGTGGACTGTGTTTTGGTTTTCCATTATGTACATGTCATCTTTTTATTGTCCTATACCACAAAACATCATGTAGACTAACTCTCTGGGAGTTCCCTATTTGCATTTAGTCAGGAAAGGACAACCTACCCCCATGGAGGTGGAGAAACTCTGATGATACCAAGTCAATAAGCTGAGGACTCCCTAAAGCTTCCAGAAATGCAGGCCATCCCCCAGACAACTGGGTAAATGCTCGACCATTGTCTGTGGGAGGTCTGGACTTTTTGGAAGAGACTGATATTTGTTACTAAACTAGAAAGCTGAAAATGTTGAAAAATAAATGCATTTCAAATGAAAACATTTCAAAATCCAAGAGAGCTTTCTCATTAATAGCATCATACCAATGCACAGAGCATGGTTAACAACATGCTCTCACATTCTACCTCTTGCCATCCTTAGAAATAGGCACGATGAGTACTATATTCATTTTACAGATCAGAACAAGACACTGAGAGAGCTATTTGCTTGCTCAAGGCCATATGGCTGTAGCAGAGCTGAGATATGTCTTACACTCTTGCATTTCACTCGAGTGAAAATATGGACCAGTGTTTGCTTACCTACCAGGTGGTATAGTACAGACTGCTCTAAGTTACGGATGTCAAATATGTTGGATCCACTCAATTGAACTGCCTCTTCGAATTTATTCTACTCCCTTCCCCCACATGCATAAACAACATTCCCTTCTCACCTGCGAAACACTTCAAGTTTATGCTAAGTCTTCACCAAACTACTCTCCACTCCCCAGACAGGCTGCACTATGTATGTATATCTGCCACTTTGCTCACAGTATTCCTTGTGCTAGGTTCTCCCTCCCCCACATTGTCTGTCTGCTCTGAAGCCCAGTATGTTTGTATTTCTCTGCTGCAAAGTTTATTATTCCTTCTTTATAACTCTCATAACAGAAGGTTTAATCATGTACTTATATTAATGAGATAATGGATTTAAGGAGCAGGCACAAAGTCCAGGACATGGTGTCTATTCACTAAATGTTAGATACAATGATGAGGGAATATCTCTTCTATTAGTCTCTTTTTTTAATTTCTCTTTTTAATGTTTTTTTATTTTTGAAAGAGAGAGAGACAGAGTATGAGCGAGGGAGGGACAGAGAGAAAGAGGGAGACACAGAATCCGAAGCAGACTCCAGGCTTTGAGCTGTCAGCGCAGAGCCTACGTGGAGGTCAAACCCACAAACCATGAGATCATGACCGAAGTCAGAAGCTTAACTGACTGGGCCACCCAGGCCCACCTCTTCTATCATTCTCTTAACTCAAACATAAAGGATATTTTCTCTATATTTGGTGTAATGTATGTCACAGGGTAAGGAATCCTTCGTTGTTTTTAATTAAATTATAAGGGATTTATACAGGCATTATGTTATTTATAAGGATAACAATAAAGGCAACATTTATATTAGTTTATAATGCAGAGTGAGGAAATGGGTATAAATAACTATGGTCATGATTATTTTAAAGGAATGGAGCTGAATCACAAGCATATAGTATCCACGACCTTAAAATGAGCTTAGAGAACATCTAGGTGAGTGGTTCTCAAAGTGTAGGCTCCTAACCAGCAGCAGCATCTGGGAACTTGTTAGAAATGTAGATTTCCAGCCTCACCTAAGACAGAAACTCTGTTTTCTCCAGCCTTCCTGGTGATCATGACTCACAGTGAAGTTTGAGAACTACTGGTCTAGTCCAATCATCTACCTTCACACAGGAGAGAATCAAGGCATACAGAGGTCAGATGGCTGGCCTGAGGTCACACAGCTAGTTAACGGCAGAAATGAGGCTAGAACTGTAATCTCACGACCACTTGACTTTACTATTGCCCCCCGTTGCTTCTGTATTCTTTTTTAAAAAGGTTGTTCTTTCTCCAGTTCATAGTAAGGTAACTGTACTAACGGTTTAGCAATAACTCGCAGAGCTTGCTGAGTAGCAGAAAGTCTTAACACCAGGAACCTGGAGTATGTTTGGGGGCTCACCCAATTACCCTCTGTGTAGCTATCCGTGGCAGCCTGGCAAGAGGAATCTTCTGTGAAGAGCACTCAGCTGACAGCCTCTAACTTCTCTGCCTTTGGGATCTGCCTCAGTGTTAGCTGCTTGCTGAGCATGGAATGGGCCCTAGGGCCTGGCCATTTCTGCTCAGTGTGGAAATTCTGCTACTATTAATCTTCCCTTTGGATCTCCCTTTGGGCTCCGGGACCCACAAAGGTGCTGGCCAGTCTGAGGCTGTCTCTTTCCCTTCCCTGTGCTCTTGCAGGAATTAGACCTCCACTGTAATCCAAAGGCTTTCATGTCTGCTCTGTTCCCTCTCTCCTTTAGGTTTCACGGGAGTGACCCCCAATGAATCTCTTCTGCTTCTAACTCCATCATAGCATCTGATTCTGGCCTGACCTGAACTCACACACTACTCTCCTTGAGCCTCAGTTTCCAGATGTTGCAAGGGTCCATTCCCTCATACAGAATGGGGAAATGCTACATGGTTGCTATATTGTTACTAGTAACAAAATTGTCAACATCTCAATGCCTACCTGATGACATTGACATAAATGTGTGTGGCAGAGACCATCTGTCACTTATGGAATAGTCAGGCCATCACTTGTATTTCCACCCCAGGTGGGGTTACATGACTAGTTCTGGCCAAATGTTATGAGCACAAGTGATGTTTTTCCAACGGAGGTCAAACTACAGAAGAATACATGTTTTCTAAGGCTGGCACAGCAAACTCCAAAGGCACATGTCTAGTTAGGATAATGGAGCCTTCATCAGCCTGTGATTTGTGAACTAATGTGAGCTCCCAGAGCACCTACATTGGATATCATATATGGCAAGATATAAAGCTTTAGTGGATTAAGCACTAAGATTTAAAGATTAATTTGTTACTGCAGCTTAAACTATCTTATCCTGACTAAAACAATATATTTTTTTGCAAAATACATGGTGCCATGCGAATATAAGATATTTTCGTTTTCACTGCTCACTTTCACAGTTGCGATAACATTTGAAATTCTATCTCCTTCTTGCAGTTAGACAAATGACAAGTAGAATTGGTTCATGTGCTGCTTTTCCTGGGATAAGATTTCAACCAAAAATGTCTTGAAGAGAGCCAGCTTCTGGGATTTGGAAACAGAGAAGTGAATACTTCTATGTCTCTTTGAAGACAGAATCAAAACTTATGAAATTTGGAGTTTAGTGGCATAACCTAGAAAAGGCATTTGTGTGGGGAGTACCATTTAACTACCCTTGGGTGCTCATAACTTAACACGAGAAAGTGATACCAGGTCATTCACCCTGCGGTTAGCCAAAAATTAAGGGCTGAATTGCAGTTATCCCTATGGCAAAAGCAGAGAAAGGGTGAGTTCAATGGGCTCTGAAAGCAGAATCCACTAAATGAATATACAATGGAAACAGAGATATAGGGACAGCTGGTTCACAGTGAAATAGGAGTAGCATGAGGAATTTCCTCATTTTACAATGAGTCAAATTGTTGCTTCTAAGTTACAAAACAGTACTCAATCTAGTTTCCTTTTAAAACAGTTTCATCCAAGGGTACCTGAGTGGTTCACTTTGTTAACCATCTGACTCTTGGTTTCAGCTCAGGTCATGGTCTCATCGTTCATGAGTGCAAGCCCCAAGTCTGTGCTGTCAGAACAGAAACTGCTTGATATTCTCCCTCTGTCTCGATCAAAATAAAAGTTTAAAAATAAAATAAAATCTTAAAAAAATAAAACAGTTCAATCGAAAATGTGTAGCATTTTGTCAGGGTACAGATTCCAGAAGTTTGTATCTTAGGAAACAGTTGCTGTCCCATCTTTCTTCCTCACCCCTCCTTCTCTCTCCCCTCTTTCTTTTATCCTGTCCTTCCTTCCGGTGGCGTTTAGTAATCTGCACAGCTGCCTGTGGGATGTGTTTCTATCTGAAAGTAATTGGACGATTTGGTCAAGCTATAAAATGTATAAAACGGGGGAAGACATGACAGGAAGTCTATGTTAGATACAAAACAGAAACACAAATTAAAATGAACAAAAATAACCCTTGATGATTAGTTGTCGTTTTGCAGCTTTGTTTGTTTCACTTGGTACTATTGACTCTTAGCCACAGAAGTTAGAGTTTGTGTCTAATTCACACTCCTTCCACTATTTTCCTGGGCAACTTGAGTATAGGCTCAGACTGAACCAAAGTTTGTTTGTACTTTCAGATTACGTGCCAGGGTTCAATCCAAGCACTTTCACATATGTCGTCTCATTTCATTATTATAAAAGTTCAAAGAGGTTAGAATAACTATACCATTGATCCTTGAACAACAGGGGGGGTTCAAGGGTACTGACTCCCAAAGCAGTCAAATATTCATGTACAAGTGTTGACTCTTCCAGGGGCTCCTGGGTGGCTTAGTCGGTTAAGTGCCCAACTTTGGCTCAGGTTATGATCTCACGGTTCATGGGTTCGAGCCCCACATCAGGCTCTGTGCTAATGATGTCTACATATAAGTGGACCCTGCAGTTCTCACTTTTGTTGTTTGGGATCAACTGTAAATCCTGATCTGTCTGGGACAGTCCCAGCACCCAGTCCCTGGAGTCCCATCCAGTTGAAAATTCTTACACTATCAAAAATTTTGCCAGTTGGAAAATGAATGACACAGTCATCCTACATAGGGGAAGTATTATGGTAACGTTGTTTTTTTTTTAATGTTTTATTTATTTCAGAGAGAGAGAGAGAGAGCGTGAGCAGGGGAGGGTCAGAGAGAGAGGGAGACACAGAATCCGAAGCAGGCTCCAGGCTCTGAGCTGTCAGTAAAAAGCCTGATGCAAGGCTCGAACCCACAAACCAAGAGATCATGACCTGATGCTCAACCGACTGAGCCACACAGGCGCCCAATAATAACATTCGATTTCTAGGCCTTTCTGGGTCTTCATTTCTTTATTGATAAAAATGGGATGCTTGACCAAGTTATGGTAAATGTCGCTTTTTGCTGTGACATCTGTGATTTCCTTATGTATTTATAGATATATAGCATCAAAACTTTATGCTTTAAAAGGACTCTGCCTTGGGGCACCTGGGTACCTCAGTTGGCTAAAGTGTCTGACTCTTGTATTGGGGTCAAGTCATGATCTCATGGATCATGGGATTGAGCCCCATGTCAGGCTCTGCACTATCAGATTCTCTTTCTCCTGTTCTCTCTGTCTCTCCCTTTCCCGTGCACATGCACACACACTCTCTCTCTCAAAATAAGAAAGTAAACACTTAAAAAATGTATACCTAAAATAACTTTATATACACAACATGACCAAATAATAATATGATTAGATCTAATACATTTCCATTTAGAATCATTGTAACAATTAGATTTATATTTATGAACTGTATCCATTGTTGTAGGTTACTTTTCTTATGTTCTGGGTTTTTTTTTTTTTTACTTGTTGGGTAATGTTCTCTCTGGAACATAATCTTTGCTTTACCCACAGGCAAATCGCTGGGAAGCATGGTGTAGTAGGAAGATCTTGGGCTTTAGAGTAAATTATTTGAGTTATACTCTTGACCTGCCAGTTAATAAAATGCATGCTCCTTAACTTTTCTTTGAGACTTAGTTTCCCCATCCATAAGACAGAAATAACAATGGAAGTTTAAAGGAATGTTCTGAAAATTTGGTGAGGTAGTGCTGACACATGGCAGGCACTGAACAAGTGTTCCTACTTCCCAACCTTCCCCCAAAGAGGTGTCTATATGAAATGCATCAAATCCGTACTGTGGCCTAAATGGCTCATGTTTCGAAGGCTGCTCAAACATCGGTGTGTGGGACCCTACTAGGTGATCTTTTATGACTAGCATCAGTGGTAACTTGGTTTTTAGCTCTGCCTTACATTGTGTTAGTTTTTGAGGAAAAATTCTCTGCTTTCTACTATGCTGTCAATAAGGCTATTAATCCTCCAAAGCTGAACATAATGTTCTCTTACATGGGATACTTAATAAAGGCAATCCATCATCAGATCATGTCCAATATATCCCTCCAAATGGAATATCCATGTCTTTCAAGCTAGGGGAAAGCTAGGATCAGATCTCACCTGTGGTATTGGATTCCATCCTAGATACCACACTTTGAAAGCATCATATGTGTAGCCTTAGGATTAATGGGCCTGGGATGATCAGAGAGTAAAAGCCTGGAAGAATGTTTAAAAGTGTTTTTATATAACTGTTACTCTGATGAGAGCACATTTTTTGGCTTGAAAATGATCGATTTTGGACTAAAACAAGCAGGATATGTTTACCTTCTGGAAACAATACAGATAGACTTGAGAGGCATCTGTGGGAGAGACAAAGAGACAAAGAAACAAGAAAATTCAAAGAACATGCAGAAGAACTTAGGGAGAATAAATCATCCCCGGAAGAAAAAGTAGCAGGTAGCAGACACTTCACAGTGCACGTAAGTATTTCTCTACAACCACTATGAAGCCTTGCTATTTCAAGTAAATGTTAAGTGCTAACATGACAGAGTCTGATAGTTTCTTGTATATAGTTTTTCATAGTCAGCGACAGTGTACACCCAATGCAGATCATCTAGGACAAAAACATATGAGGAATCTGAGTAATGGCGTCTCCAATAGGTGTGTTGGTGGAAGAATGGTTTTTACCTTCCCAGAAGCTCCATCACCTTCCAAAGGGGAGTAAACAAAACTAAACAAAAATAATAATCTTGGGGCACCTGGGTGGCTCAGTTGGTTAAGCAGCCGACTTCAGCTCAGGTCATGATCTCACAGTTCATGAGTTCAAGCCCCACATCGAGCTCTGTGCTGACATCTCAGAGCCTGGAACTTGCTTCTGATTCCGTTTCTCCTCTCTCTGCACCTCCCCTGTTCACACTCTGTCTCTCTGTCTCTCAAAAAATAAATAAACGTTAAAAAAATTTTTAAAAATAATAATCTTTACTATGGACAATGGGTAATTTCTTAATCTTAGGTGAAGGGTAAATAAAAGTAACTTTAGAGAACCTTATTAAATTGATTTGTCACATAGAGTAGGAGTAAAAATATTATTTACTACATGGAATTTTATTTTTTTTATTTATTTATTTTTTAAATGTTTTATTTATTTTTAGGAGAGAGAGAGAGAGACAGCGTGAGCAGGGGAGGGTCAGAGAGAGAGGGAGTCACAGACTGAAACAGGCTCCAGGCTCTGAACTGGCAGTCAGCACAGAGCCCGACGCGGGGCTCGAACCCACGAACCGCGAGATCATGACCCAAGGGAAAGTCGGATGCTTAACCCACTAAGCCACCCAGGCGCCCCAAGAATTTTAAAACACATCTTCTAGCTCTTCTTTCTAACACGATTGCCCATTCCTCACCCAATCTCTACTAAATACATTCTGTAACCATCATGGAATCTCCTAGACAATTCTCCAAACCTTCCATAGCATTCCCATGCCTTGGTACCAGTATTTCAGTGGAAGAGAATTTGAAATATATATGAAAATGTCTACTATGTACTTAGCAAATATTTGCTGGGTATGGACTAAGTTTCAGACACTGAGCCTGGTACTGAATATCACTGCTTTATGACATCTAAAATTGTTCACTATCAAATTTATAAGAAATCATATGACGATAGAATAAACTATTGTCTGAATTAGTGAATCCCATTTAACCTCTTTTTTATTTTTGTTTTCACTTTTCTAAAGTTCCATTTAAATTTAAATTTTAAATTTTAATGCGATTAAGATAATCACATACTCTTAGTCATTCCAGTTGAAATTCTGATACCAAAGTAGGAAAACTGCCTAACATCCCTTCCAAAATGTTGTTGGATGTGTAACTCAAACACATGTTGAGTCACCAACTAGATAGTAAGGAAATTCACAATTATATTCTATGATGAATGATTGAAGGACCTAGGGATATTTAGTCCAGAGAAGTAAATGCTCCTAGTAGCTATTTTAAATATCTGAAGGTTCGTGGAGTAGAAGAAAGATTTGGATTGTTGTAACTGATACTAAAACATAAAACTAGAGTAAGAGGTGAAAACTACATTGTAAAAAAATCTCTTCAGAGAGGGTCTATGTAATAGTAATAGCAAAGAGAGAATTGGCTATTGGAAGGCAATGAATTTCAGGATGGAAGAGGAATTTGGCAGAGAAGGTGTAGAACACTTTCAACCATCAGATTGAGGCATGGGCCATAAATCTACCTCAATGCCGAAAGGCAATAATTCCAAGGGAATAAAATGAAGATGAGGAGCAAGGGATAAAACAAGTTCCTCTGAGTTATAGAAGGTTATATATAGAAAGTTATAGAAGGTATAAAAGTTAAAGAAGAAAATCCATATAATTGTAGATAGGTTTTCTGGGGGAGAAATCCAAAATCACATAGAGATAAGACAGATATCCCTCATGAATAATACCTAATGCACTAGTATTGGGCAGCCAGGCTTTGCTGCTGTTTCTAAAGCAAAGGTAATTGAATACTAAGAAAGAGACATACAGTGGTCCGAATAATATAAAATCTGAGCACATTAATATTTCTGTCAATTTAACCAAGAGTGTTATGGCATATGTGTCACTGGGAATGACAGAAGCTATTACTGAAATGAGATTAGAATCTTTTTGAAATATCAACAGAAGCATTATAGGTGGTAATACCCCGTCTCAAATAGATGACACCAATGCTATGCCATCAACGTACTAGAGGGAATACCGTACAGAATTACAGACCACACTATTTTGCTCCATATTGATTTTTCCCTTAGGAGTTCGTGATTAACTGTCAAACTAATTAGTTTTCCTCAATCCCAAGAACAGTATCAAATTTCTCTCTCTCTCTCTCTCTCTCTTTTTTTTTTTTTTTGGAAAGAAATGGGGTATATCTGGATTTCCTTCTACTTATTATGGTCACCAAGGTGTCAATCGATTGGCCAAATAAATAGATAAATAAGCTGTGCTGTAATGTTTGGTGGTAGACTGGAGGGGCTTCCTCCGTCTCATCTTTGCAGTGTTGGTCAGGGCAAGCTTGCTTCTCAGTTGGGTCAGTGTAGTGTGAGTCCTTTGTTCTCTGTTTCACAACCCTGTTAAGAGCAAAATGTAGTTAGAGGATACTTTAATTTGGAAGTCTGTTTAACTTATCTTTCCCAACCTCTAATGATTCAAGCAGCATCAGAACTTGGATTATAATAATGATGCCCTGAGGGTAGGGCCGATACCAAACAATTAGTTAAATTCTTTACTTTCAACTTCTTATATGTAGATTTGGGGAGATGTAAAGCAGAAAAAAAGCCAATCCTTAGATTGCAAGAACCAAGGACAGTAAAACCTTGGTTTGTGAGCATAATTCCATCCAGAAACACACTTGTCATTCAAAGCGAACTTCCCCATAAGAAATAATGGAAACTCAGAGGATACATTCCACAACCCAAAAATATTCATATAAAAATGATTACAATACTGTAATATAATACAAAATTGTAAAGAAAATACAAGATATAAGGAAAAAGAAACAAATTAACCTGCACTTACCTTTGAAAACCTTCATGGCTGGTATGAGGGAGACAAGAAAGTGGAGGGTTTGTGGAGGATGACTTTCACTATCACTAACAGAATCACTGCTATCTATTGTCTCACTGGAATCTTTTTCTGCATGGGGACCATTGTATATGTTCGCATGGATGTTGACTACGGTACAGTATTAATAAACTCTTGTCATAAACTGTATTTAATGTAACTGGCAATAAAGCAGCAGAGGAAAGGGTCTATATCTGCAGGCAGCCTGCCCTAGAATGAAGCAAAGCATTCCTAAGCTTCCTCTTGTATGGAAAAGCAAAGGGCTGCCCATAGATGCTTCAAAGTGACAAAAAATACACTAGTCCTGGTAATTTTCCAACGTTCTGAAAAATTACTGATTTTTAACAAACACCACGGTCTGAGACTGAGCATCTCAGCATGGGAGATAATCATCTACAATCCTGCAGAGAGAGAGAGAGAACCATTGACTCAGTTGTGATCATGTGACATTCAGCATCACATACTACTTATCACTCATTTATCAA
This sequence comes from Proteles cristata cristata, assembly GCA_017311185.1. Lineage (NCBI taxonomy): Eukaryota > Metazoa > Chordata > Mammalia > Carnivora > Hyaenidae > Proteles > Proteles cristata. Next base: position 1,803,248 of record JAESUZ010000481.1, on the reverse strand, counting down.
GTGAAAATTTATTAGAAATATTCTCTCATCGTATTGAACCCTCACAGAATAAATTCCTAGCAACCCAAGGTTTTACTGTATTTGAAATAGAAAATGAATTGCTTGACATCTTTGGCTTTAAATGTGGAAGAACCAACGCCTTTGGTTCAAAACCTAGTATTGCAAGAATAAGTGGATAATCTAAGCAGAGATGGGAACTCTAAGAAAGAATCAAAGGGAATGCTAGAAATTAAAAACAGAAATGAAGAATGCCTTCGATGGGTTCATCAGCATGGCCAAGGAGAGAATCAGTGAATTTGAAGATATGTCAGTACCTCAAAAACTAAAATGTGAAAAAAATAAGTAAATAAAAGAATGAAAAAAAAGGAATAAAAGTAACCAAGAATTGCAGAACGATTACAAAGAGTGTAACATAAGTGTAATGAGAATACCAGAGGGAGAAGAAAGAAAGGAGCAGAAGAAATATTTGAAGTAATGCTATCTAAAGAGTTTCCAAAATAAACAAAAGGTACCAAACCACAGATTGAGGAAGTTCAAGACCACCAATCATGGCAAGAACCAAAAAGAAATCTATAGCCAGGTGTATGTTCAAACGGCAAAAAAACCTTGAAGACCAAGAGATAATCTTAAAGGAAGTCAAAGGTGGAAAAAAAACATGTCAGTTATAGAGAAATAAGAATAAGAATTCATCAGACTTCTCTCTACAAATCATGCAAGCAAGGAGTGAAATATTTATTTATTTACTTACTTATTTCTTTATCTATTTATTTTTATGTTTTTATTTATTTTTTGAGAGAGAGAGAGAGAGCACAAGTCCAGGGAAGAGTAGAGAGAAAGAGGTGGACAAAGGATCAAAAGTGGGCTCTGAGCTGATGGGGTGACAGCAACAAGTCCAAAGCGGGGCTCAAAGTCATAAACTAGATCATAACCAGAGCAGAAGTCAGATGCTTAGTCAGTTGAGCCCACCAGGAACCCCAAATGAAGTATTTAAAAAAAAAAAGTACCCACAAACTACAATTCTGTATCCAGTGAAATCATCCTGCGGGTATTTGTTGTCAGTAGATCTCCCTTGTCAGAAATGCAAAAATAAATACTTCAGAGAGAAGAAAAATGGTAGAGGTTAGAAGCTTGGATCTACATAAAGAAGAGAAGAGTATTAGGAAAAGAGTGTATGAAAGTAAAATAAAATCTTTTCTTTTTCTTATTCTTTTTAAAATAACTTTTTATTTTTAGAGAGAGAGTGAGCACAAATGACAGCAAAGGAGGGGCAGAGAGGGAGAGAGAGAGAGAGAGAGAGAATCCTAAGTAGGTTGGTTGAGAGCTTGATCCCACAACTTTGGGATCATGACCTAAGCTGAAATCAAGAGTTAGATGCTCAACTGACCGAGTCACCAGGCACATCTCTTTTTATTATTCTTAACTGATCTAAAAGTAGTTTGTTCAAAATAGTAACAGAGATAAGGTGTTTGGAGATTATGACATAGATGACAGCAATGCTATAAAGGACAGGAGGGAAGCATTGGGAATACTCTGTTATGAGGTACTTGCACTACCCATGAAGAGGTACAGTATTATTTGAAAGTGAACTTGGATTAGTTATAAACAAATATTGCAAACTCAAGGGCGATTGCTAACAAACAAAGAAAACCTCACAGTATAAATACCATAGGCCAGAGTAAGGAAGACTATGGGAGTGCTAGAATTCACCCAAATGAGAAGAGTGCTTGATCAAAGAAGGGAGATAGGGTAATATAACAAGGATGCATTTCAGTCCCTGAGAAATGGCCCATCTCAGCTGTGGTTGGAGATAAAAGGGATAGTAGAACCTCTGATAGAAATACCAGACAAGCTACAAGGATTCCAAAATAGAATGTATCATTTTCTAATTTGCCCTATGTAGTCTGGGAGAGTGGAAGCCTCCTAGACAAATTCTGGGTCTCATATTGGCATTTGAGTGATCAAGTGGCAACTGTAGAAGGAAATTGACAGATAGGTCTGAGGGCAGCTTTGAGTTCCTCCAACCACTCCATGGCATGAGAAGAGTGGCTCAATACTCAGAGCCCCCCAAGAAGAGCCTCATAGTTGGGATGGGTAGAAAACAGGTGCATGGAGTTTTTAACTGGGGGCCATGGAGGGATTGCAGTCACAGGCAACAAGTGCAGCCTCATGGCTTCTGTTAAATTTCAGCTTCTGTTTGTCCCAGCCCCTGCTCTACTCCATGATTTCTCTCTGTCTGTCCTTTAAGAATCCAGCCCTTACTGTTAATAGCCTAATCTTCTCCACAGTTCTCAAGACTAAGTGTAGAGTTGAGAGGATCTTATTAGCTTAGCTTATTACTGAGTAGAGATTTAGAGATTTCACAGCCACTGGCTAGCTTAAGGATTGGTTAGTCTAAAATCAGTTGTTCACTCTGGCTTGACTTGGTGAAGGTGGATGCAGTATTTACTCATAGTTGAGAATATGGCTGTCCAAGGATGTTCCTTATCCTTCGGGAATTGCTGTGTGCAAGATGGTTTCCCTAGGAAAAAGTTGTGGGCGTGGCAAGCATAATAGTAAGCCTTGACTTGTCTGAGGATAGATGAATAGATAGATGATAGATAGATGGATGATAGATGATAGATAGATAGATAGATAGATAGATAGATAGATAGACTGATCAAAACTATTCTGTGATCAATAATCCATGGCAAAGCTATTATAACACTATTCTATAATCAATAATCTATGGTAAAAATTATTCCATGACATTATTCTGTAATCAGTAATCTATGATAAAAGGAAATTAAGGTACAATAATAATAATATATAGTAAGGGTCAGAGGTTATGGTGTTAGGAACTTTCTTTATCCTTTCCATGTTATTCCTTAGAAAAGTCATGTCCGTATTTACAACAATAGAAGCTAACATTTGCTACATGCCTACTATGTGCCCAACATACTGTTAGATGCTTTATATAGAATAATTAATTCAATTCTCCTAACAATCCTGTGAGTTGGGTACTGATATCTAACACCAATAAAGAAACCAAGTCTGAGAAGGTTAGTTATTCATACACATAATTTTTCTGCCTATGAAAGGTGACATTTACACATTTTTTCCTCTCACAACATGCCCCTGGTTGTACTTGGAAACAAATTCATTTGCAAGAGCAAAAATAAAAGAGTAATTTAGAGAAAAGAAAAGAGAAGAAAATGAAAATAAGATAAGAAAGAAGCTTCTTTCAGATGTAGCACTTTTATAAAAACAAT